>OY292535.1:8578799-8606352 GCA_958496365.1 Subacronicta megacephala
GAAAACCTCCTCCTGCCAAAAGTATATATACAAAATATACACTTTTGGCATTTATATTATTAACTACACATAAGGCAAGATAAAAGATACATAGGCAAGTCCAGTGGTCCCAAGCGCAACTGCTACGCTAGAGGTCCTGGGCAGTGTTATAGGGTTTTTTCTATAAAATTCTCTGTAGCAGCTCGAAGTTTGGATATGTGCCCGGTGAATGGCAATAAGCTCGCCCCCTATTACATGGGACCTAAACATAACGGCAAATTGGGCCTAACCCTTCCGGGAATACAGGCGTAATGGTATGTAACATTGTCAACATTGTCCAATGTCAAATTTACTCAGATCATTTTGAACGTAATCATCAACACTTTAAGGTTTAAAAGCATTAGGAGAAATTTGATAGTGTTGTATAGCCTGCTGTGTGCTCGTGACTGTATTTGTACTGTGCGCTCAAAAGCTAGTTGTCAATTTGACATGATGAAAATAAATAAATAATGTCTAGTGTATGACTGCCTCGTTAGTCTAGTGGTCCCAATCGCGACTGCTACGCTAGAGTTCCTGGGTTCGATCCCCAGGTCGAGCAAAGTGTTATTGGGTTTTTCTATGAAATTCCCAGTAGCAGCTCGGAGTCTGGATTTGTGCCCGGTTAATGGCAATAGGCTCGCCCCCTATTACATGGGACCTAAACATACCGGCGAAATGTGGGTGTACATTAGTACACCTCTGTCTAATCCTTATGGGAATACAGGCGTGATGGTATGTATGTATGTATGTATGTAGTGTATGTAAAGGTTATCTTACCCTCTCTCGGGCTCATCGGATATGACGACACCGCCGTAAACGATCAGCTCGTGTCCATACAACACAGCCGAATGAGCGAACCTAGCGGCCGGACTGTCTAATGTAGACACAACCTCCCACTCGTCATCTGCTGTTTTATACCTAAGGAAAGAAAGAAAAATAAGGAAAGAAAAAAAAAGACTGCCTCGTTGGTCTAGTGGTCCCAATCGCGATTGCTACGCTAGAGGTCTTGGGTTCGATCCCCAGGTCGAGCAGTGTTATTGAGTTTTTCTATGAAATTCTCAGTAGCAGCTCGGAGTCTGGACTTGTGCCCGGTGACTGGCAATAGGCTCGCCCCCTATTACATGGGACCCAAACATACCGGCGAACTGTGGGTGTACATTAAGTACACCTCTGCCTAACCCTTCGGGGGAATACAGGCGTGATGGTATGTAAGAAAGAAAAATCATTTTTTTATACCACAGGGTGGGAAACAAGCATACGGTCCGCCTATTACCGTAGTCTACGGACGCTGGCAACACCAGGAGTTTCGCTCGCGTGTTGCCGACCTGTTAAAGGTAAAGGTAGGAGGGTAAGGAGAAAAGGAGAAGGAAGGGGAATAAGGGAGGAATTGGCCTGCGACGCTCCACACTCACCGTACAAAACATAACAGTATGTTACCTACCGACGTACGGCCAGCACATCAAGTTACCACAAAATGTCAAATTTTCTCAGTTGATTTTGAATTTTATCTTCAACAATTTAAGGTTTAAAATCATTTGGAGAAATTTGACAGTTTTGTATACCTTGACCTGCTGGCGACTGTACATTCCAAATCAGTCCAAAAAATGGGCAACTGTGACTGTGTGCCAATATTGTCAATAAGACATGGGAGTTGTAAGCATTGAATGGCAGACTATTGAAAAAAAATAGATTATAATACATCACCTATACAAGAATTCAGAATGCGAGAAGGTCTCCCCGCCCACTCTTAGCAGGTCGTCTCCGTAGGGCAGCAGCACGTGCGCGGCGACGGGCGGCGGGCTGGTACTGGGCTGCGCCGGCGCAGGCCCCGCCCCCACCTGCGCAGGCCCCGCCCCCGCCGCCCAGCCCGCCCGCCACGCCTCCCGCGAGCACGACGCTCCCCGCTTCAGCGGAGAACAAACACACCCTGTACTTGTGCAAGTACCCCCACCATATTCTGCATTACACTCCTCTGTAATGTAACAAAAAAATATTTTAAATATCGATCTCAGAGTATGGATATCGCTCTGATACATTCGGGATCAAGTGGATGGATTTTTAGACGAAGCTTTTCGGCGACTAAATTAATTGAATCGAATCGAATTGCAATACATTTATGTTCTCAAATCTCTTTTACACAAATCCAAAGGGGAATGAGAAAATACCATTTAAAAACCTATTGTAATATTGTAACATTGCGGAAGGCAGCTGGCAGTGACTGGATGAGGAAAGCCGAAGATCGGGCTCTGTGGCATTCACTAGGGGAGGCCTACGTCCAGCAGTGCACGAGTATGGGCTGATGATGATGATGATGGTGTCTGTACATTATAGATATTGAAAAAAAAAACTAGTGTGGGTGTCTTTATTAGAGCAACAGAAACAGTCAAAGGTCTCGGACTTCGGATCAAAAGCACGCACCTCTAACTTTTCGAAGTCATGTGCGCTTAAAAGGTAAGGAAAACATCTAGAAGAAATCTGCATGCTTGAGAGATTTTCTCGATGGCGTGTGAAGTCTGCCAACCCACAATGGGCTAGCGTTGCGGACTACAGTCTAATCCCTCTTATTCTGAGAGGAGACCCGTGCCCAGCAGTGGGACAATATATAGGTTGATGATGATGATGACTAATAACGTAAATTCTAGTTAGCAATAATATCGTTTACATAACATACCATCACGCCTGTATTCCCCGAAGGGTTGGGCAGAGGTGTACTAATGTACACCCACATTTTGCAGGTACGTTTAGGTCCCATGTAATAGGGGGCAAGCCATAAACCGGGCATAAATCCAGACTCCGAGCTGCTACTGGGAATTTCATAGAAAAAACTCAATAACACTTTACTCGACCTGGAGATCGAACCGAACCCAGGACCTCTAGCGTAGCAATCGCGCTTAGGACCACTAGACGAATGAGGCAGTCAAGTTAATATAGTTTACAGACACTTTATGTTCCTAGAACCCAATTATAACCACATATAATGGATTCTATTAGCCAATTAATTTATCTAACTACATCGTCACGTGCACTGCATTACCATAATGTAAGTTGCATGCTATTGAGGTGTGACTCACATCACACCCGCGACGAGCAATCAAGTAATTAATATAGGTAACTAGTGGTCGCGCCGTGGTCGAAATTCAACGGCTATATTTTATTGCATTCCTTCGCTATGTGAACTTTAATTATGTCAAATCTGATATTTTCTTCACGTATTCAAATATAGAGCAACAAGAAGTACAATTAACTTTAAGCGAGTTTTTCGCGTTTTTTTTTCCAAACTTTTGCTTAGTAAGTGATTTCGTAGCAGATAGTACTGAAAAGTAAAGATTCTGTCAAAATTGACAATTTACATTAAGCACTATATTTGCTACGATAATTTTATGAAGTAACAGTTTTAGAAACTATTAATTCGTTATTTGCTAAGTAATTTTATTTTACAACTAGCTTTCCGCTCGCGGCTAGCTTGTGCGGTTTCCCGGCTTTCCGCTATTCTATTTAATATTTTTTTACTTAAGCTTACTAGCAATGTGGGTCACACATTACTAGTAATCTTGTTAACCCCTCGTGCTAAGCTAAATGCTTGTATTACGAGTGGGTTCACGTCGGTAGTGCAATGGGTGAGTTTCGAACCGGCAACCACATGATCGCAAGTCCGACGCCCTAGCCATTAGGCTACCGCCGCTTCAAGTATATGAATTTCTAAAATGAAATTAGCCTAAGTTACTCCTTATTACATCAGATATCTGCCAGTGCAAGTCCCGTCAATATCGGTCCAGCCGTTTCAGAGCCGGAACAAACAGACAGACAGGAATTGTAAAATCTGTTATTTTGGCATATGTATCGTGTCATATGTGTACATCTATATGCATTTAGTAAAAAGCTGTTATTTTAATATTACAAACAGACACTACAATTTTATTTATTTGGACAGATTGTATAGATTTTGAGGGATCAGACCTTACCACCCAAGAAGTATACTTCGCTAATTGAAATAAAGTTCAAAATTACCTGGACATAGAGGCTCATCGCACGCTGAACCCGTCCATTCAGGTTCGCACCTACATGTGCCGTCATCGCATTCCCCATGATCTGGAAAAAAAAATAGATAAGGGTTGGACCTCATCTGGCAGCACGGAATCGCATTTGTTCCGCCTGTGCTACCACGTGCTGAAGTATGCTGCCGCATGCGAACGCGCGCTGTCGCATTCCGCAGACAAAAAGGCGAATCGGATCGCGGAGCCTCCCTGCCGACCATTGCATTTTGTCCGTGATGCCGATCGCCTCGAGGATTCCGCCGCGTGCTATCGCATTATGCTTTCTGTCTCGGTCTAGCAAATGGCAGTTCTAAGCGAAAGAAAGAGAAAGGGCGACGGAAAAAGGCGATTCCGTGCTGCCAGATGAGGTCCAACCCTAAAGTTTCAGTTGTGATGTAAGTTGACATGCCATCACACCTTTATTCCCCGAAAGATTAGTCAGAGGTGTATTGTGTCACACACATTTCGCCGGTATGTTTAGGTCCCATGTAATAGGGGGCGAGCCTATTGCCATTAACCGAGCACAAATCCAGACTCCGAGCTGCTACTGGGAATTTGATAGAAAAATCCAATAACACTTTGCTCGACCTGGGGATCGAGCCCAGGACCTCTAGCGTAGCAGTCGTTCTTAGGACCACTAGACTAACGAGGCAGTCACCTCTTGAAAATATTCTAAGAAAACTCAGTGTTCTATATAGGTCAATCTCTTTTTCCGGTATGGATTAGAAAGTAATGAATGTATTTTCGGTAATAATGATAATTAATGACTTAAGCCTAAACAATAATTAGTACCTAGTCGTAATGACTTCAGAGATTAAACTGTCTGTAATATTTCTCTAGGAATTCCTCTGACTAATTTCCTATTTAAAACATGTTGATTAGATAAGACTTTTAATGTGAATCATATCTTATAATAGTATCATATTTAAATTCACATGATACAACAAATGCGACGGCTAAAGGTCTTGGATTTGATTCCCAGGTAGAGCAGTGTTATTGGGTTTTTCTATTAAATCCCCAGTTCGGAGGTTAAATTTGTGCCCGGTTAATGGCAATAGGTTGACCCCCTATTACATGGCACCTAAACTTAGCGGAGAATTGTGGGAGTGCAATAGTAGACCTCTGCCAAATCCTTCGGGGATTAGAGGCGTGAATTGATAACAAATAATCACTCCAACCTTTCTAGTATTCTAAGCTAGAAGGTGAATTCGGACAAGCGCTGTAAGTAAGTCTTAAGTACTGGAATTAAAAGTGTTAATAAGTAAGAATTTCTATCGCCATTTAAGAAAATACAGATAAACGAAAAATCTACTATTTCCGGTCGATCTTCAAAGAAACATTACGCATCTATGTGCGGTGGTACTCACTACAGGTGACACAAACCTAAAAAAAAAATATACAAAAAAGTATACTTACTGGAACAATTAGTTTTATGGTCATTGGAGGGGCAGGAGTACGCGGCATACGTCACGTTAAACCCCTCCATTGCGTACGCGTCGTCACTGAAGAAATGCAGCAACGCGCTCCCAGACCGGGCTATCACCTGCCGGGTCCAACTCGACTCTTCATTCTCTAACACACCACTGGAAATTGAGAATTTTATCATCATCATCAACTTATTATAGCGATTCACACACTGCCCCGCTCTACGCTGCGGGGTGTGTGGCGACGGCACTATTTAAGAATCTTATACTGTGGCGACGGAGCCACAGGACTGCGAGTGCGTTTTCTGTGTTTTACTACGCGTGTTTTAAATTCAAACACGCTTTCCCGCGTTACGCTGCGTAATGCGGTGCAGTATTCCAAGTCCCCCTTAGCAGAGGCGTAGCGTAGGGGGGCATGGGGCATGGCCTGGGCGGCAGCAAAGTTTAATCTTAAATTGGAAATAAAAAAAAACTACCAACGATAAATTATGAAAATTGATTCCAAAAGTACTACAGGAATATACAAGTCAAGTATACAGTAAACATGGGGTAGCGGCGAATTTCCGGTCCGTCCTGGGCGGCGAAAAGCCACGCTAATCCACTACCCCTTAGTTTGAGACACTTAGGGCACGCGTCTCCTCTTAAGTGAGAGTGGTTAAGCTATAGTAACCACGGTAGTCTATTGCAGACCGTCGAGAAAATCTGTCAGAAATACAGGTTTCCTCACGAAGTTTTTCTTCGAGTAATTATGTCTCTCTTGGGCGCCAAAATATTTTTTTATTGTTTTTCGCAAATTGTACATCTATAGCACATTCTAGGATCATAGCAGTAAACATTGCAACAACAAATATAATTGATTAACAACTTAGTACTAAAATCGGATCTGGATGCGGTGATTCTATTCCAGGACGAGATTACCGTTTTTGTATATTGTCCGACAGCTAACTCCTGGTCTGCCTACACAGCACAGTTCAGGGTCTCGAGAAAAGGACACGAACATTGCTTTTATATCATCATCATCAGCATATACTAGTCCACTGCTGGACGTAGGCCTCCCCTAGTGTGCGCCATTTCACCCTGTCCTTCGCTTTTCGCATCCAGCTTCTGCCAGCAACCTGAACCAAACCATCACTACATCTTGCCGGAGCGCGTCCTACACTACGATTGCCGAGTCCCGGTCGCGGTCACCACTCGAGAACACGTCCACCCCAACGGTTCGGTCGGTTCTTATACAGATATGGCCAGCCCATTGCAACTTCAGCTTACTTATCGGTGCGCTGTGTCGGTAACTTTGGTTCTTTCGGATAATCTCGTTGCGGATTCTGTCCTTCAGAGAGACTCCGAGCATTGCTTTTGGAGTTTTCAAACCTTCCCTTGCGAATATTACAGTCTTAATTACAGCCTAACCTGAACACAGCGAGCAGTTTCTCCGCCCTGACGCTGTCACCGTCGTACACATATAGGTGGTCCCACCCGCACTCGGTCGCGAAGCTCTCGAGTCGCACGCGCAGCGGCGGGGGCGTCGGCCCCAGCCGTGGAGGCGTGAGGAGCCAGGAACATTGCGTACTGACGCTGTAGTTGCCCGGACCGTCTGTTATGAAGCCCGTAGGTGAGGTTAAACTGAAAATAGAAAATGAGAGGAGTTGCTTATGAGATAGAATACCAAATGTATCATCATGGACGTTGTTAAGGATCGAAATTTTCGGAATAATATAGAAAGAAACTACACTCGTAATACAAGCATTTATAGTACGAGAGGTTAACAAGAATACTAGTAATGTGCGACCCAAATTGCTAGTAAGTTTTTTTTTGTAAATGAGATAAAAAAATTGGAGCTGATCTTTAATTGATCTGACAATAACCACCTCCAAACGACATTGCAAATGCTTAGTAATAGAGTAGTGACGTCTGTGATTACTGTCGCACAGTATTAAAATTTGGCGGTCGCGAGAACGACTGCTCTATTTTATGAAAATTAATGAGTTGCAATGTTGTTCATGAACTTGGACTATGTTCCTGTTTTTATTAATAGTTCTCTATATACACTCTCAACTTACGACACCTAAGGGCAATAAGGGTTGGGTCTCCGCAAAAAATGTAGTCACCTAATAAACCATTATAATTATCTACTTTAGGAACATAAGAGCTAATTTTGGCAGTGTGGCTGATTAAAAAGGCATTGTACTTCTTCAGGAAAAAATTACTACAAATTTAGAACACACCTATCTTGTGGAGTGGAGACCTTATTTATCTCTTCCTAGAATACTTTTTCTGCTGCATTATGGGCTATGTTGGAAAATATATTAAAAAGATTATGGTGCCTTTAGTACACAATCAGACTTCAGCCTGTTGCTGCCTGCTAAACCTCCTAAGGGCCATCTATTATCTCTATACTATGCTACTGGCATACAGAATTGCTCCAAACCTTACTACGTTTTCCTAGATGTGGTCCCATTACAAAATATGCCCCTTATGATGTGATCTCCCCATTATCTCAGCCTGGTAGAAGAGATTAATGTTATTTTACTTTATAACTTTAAGTTCTCTAGCAGATCCTTTTCTTCTTGACCGTTCAATCAGACTATAGGGTTATATAAGTGAATAGAAACTTATGGACTAACCAGATTATCTGTTTTAGTAATAAGACCTATTTTATGTAATACTTTTTGATTTTACAGATCTGATGGTCAGGTCTATACCTACTTGTTATTCAAGGTAGCCCAAACCAGGGGTCACTGTCTGATCCTTAAACCATCATAAAAATGGTCTGATTCATACAATATTAGTCCCTAAATAGGACCAATTAGAGTATAATATGATATAATCCAAATACAGACAAAAAAAAAGTTTGATAGTATCAGAATAATGACAATAAAACAATGACCACTTCTGTTGTGTCAATTATCAAAGAGAATTATTTATTAATCCACACATGGTGTGAACTATCATTATTTTACATTTGCATTAAACAAAAACATTATCTTTATGGTCAGATGATCAGTGATTCATAAGTAGGTACATAACAATATGTAAATAGTATGCAATACATACTACATAATCGGCATATAATGTTCCTACTGCTAGGACACAGGCCTCCACTCGGTGAGAGGGGGTGGGCTGTAATCCACCATGGGGGCTCAGTGTGCATTGGTAGATGTCACATGTTTTTTAATTTCTAGGTCCTAGGACATTTTTTTGCCGGTTTCCTTCACCGTTTTTGAGAGAAGTGTTGGTAAAATCATTTACAACAAGTATTATAAAAGGTAAATGAATTGATTGATGATGTAATAGGGGGAGATCTATTAGGAAAATTAAGCAACAAATTGAATAAATAGATCACTACAGAGCAGAATGGAGGAGTGAATTGTGGTGATTTTGGAGGCCGCCTATAAAGTAAAAATTATGTTCAAAAAGTACTACTTATGTAGTCTATCTTGAATAAATAATGTTGACTTTGACTCTTTTCATAATTCACTGAAACATGTAGGTATGCACAGTTACACAGCAAGCTATAAAAATCCAGTATAAACTGGCCTTGAATTGCATGGAAAACCTTTACAATGGAAGATCAGTCAGTTGCTGGTGACCAAAACATTAAGTTTATGTATTGTGCATACAATATAGGACTTGATGGGCTAAAATCCCAAAAGCTTTGAACCTAGAATTAAACTGGACTGCTAAGGCCAAAGAAAAATATTATTTTAATACTAAGTAAAACAGTCATTCCTTAGTCAATTAAATGATTTGGGCAGTAAATCCATATTTTTAATTAACATAATAATACAATGATGATACAAGTGGTATTTTCACTTGTTATTAATTGTATTAATGGCACTTATTGGATTTACTACATGTTGATTTTCAAGGCAATCTGGTTTCACCGTTTTATAGATCAAAGGATTTTACCTTTGTGTTTTACAAAAGTGTATTTGCAGTATATTCAAAAAGGTATTCAAAAGTAGAAATATAAAATAATATCTTTAAGAAGAATAATTTATCTATTTTTCAGTTAAAGAATGGTTTGATGGCACTCAATGGTGAAAATTATTATTAATCTAAATATTTAAAACTCAAAGGTGACTGACTGACTGACTGACATAGTGATCTATCAACGCACAGCCCAAACCACTGGATGGATCGGGCTTAAATTTGGCATGCAGGTAGATGTTATGACATAAGTATCCACTAAGAAAGGATTTTGATTAATTCTACCCCCAAGGGGATAAAATAGGGGATGAAAGTTTGTATGAGAAAACACGCAGGCGAAGCCGTGGGCGGAAAGCTAGTTATTTATAATGATGCTACACCACCTAAGTTTAGTAAAATAATATTAAAAGTATTCAAATAATGCTTAGTGTGCAGGAGTGAGTGGTATGGAATTTTTCTATGACATTCTCTGTAGCTGCTCCAGAGTGTGGATTTGTGCTCAGTTAATGACAATAGGCTAACCCCCTGTCACTTGAGACCTAAACATACCAGTGAAGTGTGGATGTACATTAGTACACCTCAGCCTATCCCTTCGGGGAATACAGGCATGATGGTATGTAAGAACCATTCTCAAAATATCAGAAGTATAATTCGTCATTGTGCTCATGTGAACTTATGCCTAAGAACAAGTAAACAATTAAGTAAAACCACATTTGATTACTCATATAAACATAAACAAAACAAGTAATCAGATAACCTACAAAAGGTTATCGTATTAAAAAACAGCTGATCTAATAATGTGAAAAAAAAACTGTAAATAAATATAACTGTCAATTAATTACTGATACAAAATAACAGTTCTCAAGGTTCTTGAATAGCTCCCCATCCCTTATTCCTCAATGTCAAGCTGTCTTTATTATATTTCTGAAGTAATATGCCCCTGAATTGTCCTTTTAAAATCATTAACATGCAACATTCAATAAAGGTTAGTGTCTATTGTCGGTCACAGAACCTCGTCGATAACAATAAACGTTTTTATTGTGTCGCAACGATGTGACGCGACCTTCGGAGCCACGCTCGGGATGGAGGAAAGAAGCCAAAGTGTATAATTGGATAATCCTCGCGGGCTTTCTCTTGCAAATTCTACAAACTGGTCAGTAGGCGCGCCTCAGAAAGAGGTCACCGAACCAGACGTGCTACAATGTATCACAAGCACTTTACGACCATAAGGTGCCTTACTTGACTTTGCCGCCGCAGTACTGACACTCAGGACCCTGCCACCCCTCGTAACACACGCACATATCATTTTTACAAACACCATTTATACAGTTATGATCACTACACTTAGATAGAACACCGTCACAGAACAATAACACTATGAGCACTGAACACAAGAATGGCGAGAACCATGAATATTTTCGTCTGTATTTAGATTTAAATAGAAATAAAAACATTTGTAGCGATTCTACCATTTTGATGTATGCATTTTTCAACGAGTTTTATTAACGCGGACGTAAAAGCGGTTCCGACGTCGCGTAGTTTCATACGGTACTAAATTTAGGGTTGTCATATTAATATACTCAAAGTACCTCGGTTTTAAGAAAATAATTATTGTGTTACATACATTTTCAGTATTTTTAAACATTTCATTCGAAATTTAGCTACCTATGTGGAATCAAATAAAGACATCCATTTATTTATGTAAAGGGTTGCATGAAGATGTACATTAAAAAGTTATTATTAAATTTAAACATAAGATCATAATTTATTGTTCAGTACAAAGTTCTAATTTTTTATGCTAAAATGTTACCGACTTCAAGGTAAGAATCGATTTCTTGGTAACACTAAATTGACATTAGGTCGAACTGGTAATGAAATGACTATGGCTGCGTTCATTGCATTGCCGCAGCGCATTCTGAACTTTATTGTGATTATCAATTTTATCTTGATTTTAAATTTAAAAATACATTGAGCATTTTTTTAATTGATTTTATTATTTATATATTATAAAACAATGAAATAACAGATTAAAAAATAAGGTAACCGAGCGTCATCTACGCCATCTCGTAGAGTATTTCCAAAGCAGAATCTTTACGTTACTAAGACTTATTAGCAGATGTCACTACTTGGCCAAATTGTCCAAACACCAAGTACTTTTTGCATTACCCTCAAATAATAAGAAAATACTTTTTCAAGATGTAGTGTTTTGTAATCTTCTGTCTTAGCACTTTTTTTAATTAATTGTTGTATTGTGCCACTTTTTATCTTTGTTGAGTTCCGCAGTGAAGAAAATAAAAACAGTCGCCCATTATTTTTTACTTGGCTTGAACAGAAAACAAGATGAAAAAACGAAAGGTAGGTAAGTGTATACGTATAATCTTTTGTACAGGTGTTTATTTTCCAACCGGCGTTTTTCTTTATTTAATTTTGTTAAGAAATTAGTTGGATGTAATATAACTTAAGTTAATAATAGGTGTGGCTTCTTATTTATAAATTGCAGTCATGTGCTTTATGGGCGGGAATTCGGTAGGTACGCACGGCTACACATCAAGCTAGTATATATAATAGTAGTTGTAGTATATAAGCTAGTATATATAATAAATAACAGTAAAATGATTAAATAACTAATACAACTACATAATTATTACTATTATTAAAATAATAATACAGTAAAATATATAATAAATTAATATAATAAAATAAAATATCTAATTGATAGTAATACAAAAAATATATGAATAGGTACATACTATATACTTATAATACCCAATAATAATTATACTAAGTAATTAATAAAGCCACTAAAAATAAATCCTCCTCTCTTCCTAAATTGCTGTGCCCTACAGGGTCCATAATTGATTCTTGTTAATATTATTATGCCACCTTTGTACATTATGGTTGCAATAAAGAATAAACTAAACTAAACTAAACTAAAGCTATACAAATCCAGTTTACGCTGGCCTCTTAATGTTTGGGAAGCCTATACAATGCGAGATCAACTTAAACTGGATTTGTATAGGTTGCTCTGTAGCCTTGTGTACCTAGTGCCTACTTATTATTTCATTTTTTTTTTCATTCTATTGTAAAGATGTCATACTATCACGACTATATTCCCCGCAGGGTAAGGCAGTTGTGTACTAATTTTATGTATCCCACAGTTCGCTGGTATGTTAAGGTCCAATATTATACCTAATACTTACGAACCTATTGCCACTAACCGGGCACAAATCCAAACTCCTAGCTGCTACTGAGAATTTCATAGAAAAACCCAATAACACTTTGCTTGACCTGGGGATCGAACCCAAGACCATTAGCGTAGCAGTTCCGCTTAGGACCACTAGACTAATGAGGCAGTCAAACTATTACAATTTGATAATTTACAAAATAGAAAATATCAGTTTTACATCGCGCGTTTTTTTTAACTGAATTTATTTATTTATCTAATACAAAAAGTGCTGACAAATTAAACATTGCCCCACAAAACTGTGTTATTGTTAATTGAATATTCATAGCTAAGATAGCCAAGATAGGACAACGACTGTCGGCTAGCTAGTTTTTAACCCCCGACGCCAAAACGACGGCGTGTTATAAGTTTGACGTGTCCCTCTTTGTGTGTGTGTGTCTCTGTCTGTGGCATCGTAGCTCCCGAACGGATGAACCGATTTTGATATTTATATAAAAACTAGCTTTCCGCCCACGGCTTCGCCCGCGTGCTTTCTCGGCTTTTCTATACTATAATATATATATATATATATATATTATACATATAAACCTTCCTCTTGAATCACTCTATCTATTAAAAAAAACCGCATCAAAATCCGTTGCGTAGTTTCAAAGATTTAAGCATACAAAGGGACATAGGGACAGAAAAAGCGACTTTGTTTTATACTATGTAGTGATACCAGCTTTTTGCACTTCTCTTCATCTTATCTTTAACTGTAGATACCTAGGTACCTTTCATACTCTTCCATCCGCAATTTTTTAGAAAGGTGTAAGTTTTTCACGGATTATCCAGTAATGCACAGGACTGGTATAACTACTTATATATAACACAAAAGTAGTTTTCTGTTGCATATTTTACTTCAGCATTTTCGATTAGCGTAAAAGCATTTTAAAATTTAAAAATGGCATAGAAATTTAATGTCCGACTATGACGTTCACGATAACATCCGCCCAAAACCCGTTAAAAGTTGGTAGACCATCAGATACGGTGGTGACATGGATATGTTCGGCTAACGTGCGCGTCGCGTGTCGTGCCCGAACCCGACTATGCAACGGGGAGTATTCTCGAAGCGGTGATAAACACTCATAGGATTTAGCTTTCCGCCCGCAGCTTCGCAGCATTCTATTCAGTTCATAAATTTCTAAATAAAAGTAGCTTAAGTTACTTCCTATTACATCAGCTATCTGCTAGTGCAAGTCCCGTCAAAATCGGTCCAGCCGTTTCAGAGATTAGCCGGAACAAAGAGACAGACATACAATTTTTTTAATAATTGATATTTTGGTATGTATGTAGGACCGTGTAATACATCCATATGCATTTGGACAGTCTCCGCTCCGTACTCCTAAAAGTAGTTTGGTCCTCTCTTGAATTTTTTAACCAATGAAAGTCTTCGTAATTTTGCAATAATACTTGATCTAAAACTTCACTTCAATATACGGTTAAAAATAATAGTAGATCGCAGTGTCGCTTAACATCAGGTGAGCTGGCGGTCAAGCGTACCTAGACCTAAAAAATAGCTTATGTATTATCTTTTATCGCCTGGTCGATATTTTCAGAGCTTGCTCGTAATAATAATGAACGATATAAGAATAACACCCTTTAGAACAGGGATTCCAATGCTGTTTCAGCTCTTCAACCTAAACATAAAATGTCAGTTGATATTTTAGTTAATGAACTTAATTATAATTATGTATTATTATACAGTGACCTTTTGTTTTAAACAGTTTGGTACAAATATAGGTATGTAGAACAGCCATTTGAAGGGTTTATCCCATGCCTCCAACTTCTTTTGTTCTCAAAAAATGAAAATTTCAAAATTTATGTCCCGTTGCCTCCAAGAAAAATATTAAATAAATATTAATATATCAAATTATGTCCCACTGCCTCCAACCGCTGATACAGTAACAACAGCAGCAAAAACTGGTGTTGTGTGTATAAATATAATATCTGTAATATAATTGGTTTCCCTTGGCAATATATCGATCTGTGTGACGATGCTAGTGGGATCTACTAAGGGTAAATGTTAAAATGACTTAGAGGGGATTTCGCCAAAGATAAAATCCCAATCAATGGAAACTTAAATTTATCGATTAAAATATACGGAAGTTTGAATAAGTTATTTAGAAGAAAGTTTTAAGAAAAGCTATGAACATAAATGTTTTAAAATACAGTGGAAAAAGGACATGTGCGATTTATTCAAGATGTATCAATGTTTTAGTAAAGAAAAACAAAAGCTAATTAAACGTGTTTATTCA
The DNA here is from genome assembly GCA_958496365.1 of Subacronicta megacephala. Classification (NCBI taxonomy): domain Eukaryota; kingdom Metazoa; phylum Arthropoda; class Insecta; order Lepidoptera; family Noctuidae; genus Subacronicta; species Subacronicta megacephala. Next base: position 8,593,681 of record OY292535.1, read on the forward strand.
AATATTTATATAATCGCTGCATGAATATTTCCTTTAAGCTGAATACAAGGTATCGAGGAAAAATTGAAAATTTTGAAACAGTAAGAACATAGTTTACATAGAATTATCGACAGAATTTTGTACTGGTTTGTGTCCAGTTATTCACAGATAATCCTTAAAATTTAATAAATATTTGTAGTATTTAGCGCCTAAATCGATATTACCTTTACTTAATCTAACCATATTTATGACAAGTTTTATCACAGAGAATCAACCTTAAAATTATTCAACAAAAAGGCAATACAAATATTCCTAAAAATAGCCATAAAAAATTAAATAGAAAAAATAATCAAGTTTTAACACAGAGAATTAACACCTAAATCGAAATAATTTCAATTATGACAAGTTCTATCACAGTGTATCAAGCTTTAAAACGATTGATTGTCCCAGTCATTCGGAATAAACTTTGAAAAACAGTCAAAAATGATATTTTTATAAGTAATTTACAAAAAAAATCTGAAAGTATTCATATTATGAAACAGTTGTTGGTTGTTTAACTATTTTGTTTGCTTGTTAGTAGAATATTTCAGCTATCAGACTTAATTCTTCCTATAATAAATAAATTGCAAAATTACCAAAGCTGAATAAATGTATTATTTTTTGGAGGCAATGGTACATAATTTGATATTTAATTATATATTAAAATTTATTTTTGGAGGCACTGGGACAACATTTTTGGAGGCATGGGATAAACCCCATTTGAGGGTTTGTATAGGTCCTAACTTGTTTTGTTTTTAAATAATTACCTCAACAACCCATTACTTACTTACGCCTGTTTTTCTCGAAGAGTTAGGCTAAAGTGTACCTTCTAATATACACCCACAGTTCGCCAGTAGGTATGTTAAGGTCCCATGTAATAGGGGCGAGCCTATTGCCATTGACCGAGCACAGATCCAGACTCCGAGCTGCTACTGAGAAATTCCTAGGAAAACCCATTAACACTTTGCTCGACCTGGGAAACGAACCCAGGACTTCTAGCGTAGTAGTCGCGCTTGGGACCACTAGACTAACGAGGCAGTCAGTACTTAAGTGGGTACTAACCTTTCACTATTTTACAATTCCGCAATGCTTTCTGCTATTTTTTAAGTGACCATATTTAAAAAAAAAATTAACCCTAAAAACGCAAAAGGTATTAGTATTTTCAACGAAAACGGTACCATTTTGAACTAATGCTTCGGGTACATGCGATGATATTCACAGGAACGTAAATTTTTAGGGTTAAAAACGTATAATTGAAACCATTTGAGTTGTTTTTTTTAAAGTTTTGTTCTGTTAATTATGGTGTGGTTATGGACTGGAATTGGTTCTACTGCAACAACAAAAATCCACACTTTTACGGAAAGGATTATGGTTACGAGTTACAAGAATATAACAAACCTAGTAAAAGTTAAGTTACTTACATAAGTAAATAAACAGTGTTCCGTACTTAGGTATTATAATGATGTTCATATTATTAAAGTTCTTACGTTGCAAATTGTTTTACTTATATGATTTCTTTAATATTTTTTTATTTCCTCAAGTAAATTAAAAAATAAAATTAATTTGTACAAAAAGGATGAGAAATTGAGTCAGTGCCTTAAGATTTATCTACTTACCTATTCAAGTGATTTTTTGATTGAGTTGAAGTTTATGAAAATGCAAAATAAAAGGCTTTGAAACTTCTTGTCTGGATAACTGATGACAAATATTTATCTATTCATACATTTATCTAAAATAATATATCTACAAATAGTTGTGCCAAAATTAAATAATGAACTAAGTCTTCATTTATAAATAATTGTGCCAAAAATAAATAATTATTATCTAAGTCTTCCTATAAATATTTTAGGGTTAATGTTAATAATTTAAATAATGTAAGGTTATAGGTATGCTACCTACTACTACTATATTTTTGTACTTAGTTGAGTAAGAACATTAAGCTTTTTTATCTAAGTATTCCTTGGCAATCAGTTCAGTAACGTTAATTTCGGGCAAGTTTAGGTAAACGAACGAACTGCCTGAGATCGATTTTTTCTTTCACTAGAAATTTTCTTTAATTAGAAAATTCAGTTCTTTGTAAACGAATTTGTTACGATAGAATAAAAGTCAGTCTTCTTATTTACTAAATTTGAGGGCAAATTTGGAAGATACTCTTAATATAACCAAGTTATTATTTTTCTTTTTTAATTTGGAAAGGTGGGTCCATCGGCATTTAGGCTAACCTTTTCAATGCACAGAACTTTTTGCTGTCTATCCTAAGAAATGTATTTAAAACTAGCGCCGAAACTGGTCACCTGCCCGCAATTTTCGTATTACAACGGTATGCTCGCGTGTCCCGCGCGGCATTTGAACTATACCTTAATTGTTGTTTTTGTACTAAATATGCACTGTCGCGGCGAACGGGTTAGATTCGTGCTGCCAGGGAAATACGTCATTTTGATAACCGTGTCGTTCCATAATTAAAAATTCAAATATTTCGGTTCTGTCGGAATTCTATTACATAAATAGTTTCGGCCTTATTCAGTGATCACAAACAATGGTTACTGTCTGAGAGGTGCTAGGTTCGGGTCGATGTGTCAACCAAATTCGGAACCAATATTCGAATCAATATTTTTGCCGCTGCAACATGCAATGCTCAGTTTATTTTCAATTTAGGTATTTATTATTATACAGAGGTCTAAATAGGTACAGTCAGCGTCAAAAATACATACCTATCTGGTTGTACAAACATTTCTAACTTTTTTATTCTTTTTTTCAAAATAATCTACTTACACTCACGCCTTTTTCCCATAGGGGTAGGCAGAAACTACAGAACGCCATCTGCTACGATTCTTGCATACTTCTTTTGCTTCGTCCACATTCATACATCTTGTCATACACATGCGCCGGTTGCGGGTACTACGTAAGTACCTGACCTTTCTGAAGGATCTCACCAATAAGGTCGTGGTATTCTAGGGCGTCCCCTCCCGGCGACTCCACTGACATTCGCTTTATAAATCCCTTTCGTTAATCGCCTTTCATCCATTCTCTCGACATGTCCAAACCATCTCAGCATACCCCTTTCAATGCGTGTCACTATATCATCTTTTAAACCGCAACGCTCCCTTATCACCCTATTTCTCAATCTATCATTCCGAGTAACATCGCACATACTTCGCAAGGAACGCATCTCCACAGCATTAATTCTACTTTCATGTTTCTTCTGCCATACCCCCACCCCATTCAAAATAATCTGACCAACTAAAGTAACTTGTTTCATGTTTTAAAAGTTGTTTTATTCTTTATTGTACACCAATTTTGGTGTACAATAAAGAATATTCTATCTAAATATCTACTGTTATATATTTGGTGCTGACTGTACTACATGCACAATGTGTCATTATGTGTCATTTTCGATGTTCACTCACGAATCACTAAATGATTTGGCTATTGTGAAGGATTTGATCTAGTACCGTCAGTACAATGATTGCTTACATAGGTCATTGGTCTATTTTGACAAAGTCAGTGCAGTGACCTCTTAAAAAAGTAGGTCAGAGTTCTGATAATATAACGAACTTAACGACCTTGCTGACAGTCACACACAGAAGTGTTACTGTGCAAAAATATCGAAAGTTTTGAGGAAAATTATCACGAATGCAAAATATTTACGACTCTAGTATTTTTGCACCAAGTTTTTATGGGGTTAATAAAAGGCATTTTGCATAATACTGACTGTTTCTTTCCTGTGTCTTAATAGGTCAGTTTAACTTTTATCATTAAATAATTGACTGCCTCGTTGGTCTAGTGGTCCCAATCGCGACTGCTACGCTCGAGGTCTTGGGTTCGATCCCCAGGTCGAGCAAAGTGTTATTGAGTTTTTCTATGAAATTCTCAGTAGCAGCTCGGAGTCTGGATTTGTGCCCGGTGAATGGCAATAGGCTCGCCCCCTATTACATGGGACCCAAACATACCGGCGAACTGTGGGTGTATATTAAGTACACCTCTGCCTAACCCTTCGGGGAATACAGGCGTGATGGTATGTTATGTTATGTTATAATAATTAGGCGTTTGACGTGCTCGACTTGCAAAGTTAAGTGGCGCTTGCTGCGGTCCGTCTATAGGTAGGTGACCATTTAAAGATCAATCATCGGAGAGCACCTCATGCTTTCGATTCCAGTTGTCATAAGAACACCTAGTAACAATTGTGATAATCAGAGGTTCAAAAAGCTTGTAAACCGAAAATTGGGTTGCGGAGATCTGATGGCGATGGCAGTCATAAAAATTACTGACAGGTATTCAACCATAACTGGGTACACAAGAGGCCGTCCCCATGGATGATGATCCATGGGGACGGCCTTTAGTATGGTTAGTATGGTTGAATACCTAGAAACTTGTAAAAGGATTGATGACATTCTGTCATTATTTTTTTAGTCAGGTGGTATACTCGTTATTATGTATATAATCTCGCCTTGGAATCTCTCCTGAACATCAACGTAAGCAATACATCTCAAATCCTAGACTCCGAAACAAAAAAGGCACAAAACGACGCCGAATTGGCGGGCCGAATCGTCCGTACGCAGCTGCATTGCCAAGGTCAGTGGCATTGTGCGCAAGAGTGCATTGCCCAAACGACTGCACGCCGCGAAAATGCGCACACATGCGCACAAAGTGTACATGCAAGGATTTGCGCAAGTGTGCCCGCTCGCACGAACTCCCGACAAAAAGTATCCGAATTGCATGACATAGAGTAGGTTGTTATCAGATAGGTCAGGTGTAGGTACTTATAATTTGGAGTGTGTTCAACTTATGATTTAATCTTTGAAGCCCTCTCAGACGACCTTAAACCACTTAAATGTTTAGATTTGGGATCTAGCTGTACCTAAATGATAATTAATCCAAAATTCATCAATTTAAAATAGGTCCTTAAAAGCATAAAATACAGAACTATTGAACCTTGAGGTCTTTTCGAAGGATATCTAAGGTTCGACGGTACCCATTTCATGAATTGCTGAATCCGTGAAACCTTTGGTGCTGTCTTGCAATGAAGACAAGTTGGACGAGTAGGAACTTTCCTCATAGAAGACTTAAGGTTTCTTAGTGAAGCAAGTCTGACTGTACCCGGTGACCTACTCTTTGGTCACCACACAAATAAAAACCACCAACCAGTCAAAGTACCCGAATTACATACAAACTCACACACACAAGTATTTTCTCCAAGAGTAAGGTCAGGGCTACTCTTTTGGCGACGATTCCGCTCTTTTCGGCTGATTTCGGCTCGGCTCGGCGCTTGCGCAGGGTCAGGGTTGGACGGTGATTTCATTACTTTTTTTTGTTGCAGACGCAAGTCTTTTGTGTAGGAACTTTTTGATGTTGAGGCAGGTTTATGTAGTAATGTTTAGGTAGGTTATGTACCTTTTTTGTGCGTTTGTGATACATTGAGGTTTTGTTTGGGGCGTTTGATGGCGGGTCTTTTTTGTATTATTTAAATTTAGATTATTTTGGAACAAATTTGATGTGGTAAAAGTGATCAACTATTTTATTGCAGTGCTTAAACTTATTTATTTATTTACATAGAAAAACCAATTGCTACAATAATAATGGGAAGAAATATATAAGTTAACTTACCTACTACCAATTAATCGATCTCAAAATTAATTATGGATATTGGTTTATGCTTACATTTGGGAGGATACTTAGTTAAATAAGACATCGTTTACTTGAACTCTATCTTAACTATATGAGGTGCCTGCCTACCATTAAGTTCCTTAGTAGGTAATATAATATACTTATACTACATTTCTTATACAGTAGCCATAAAATTATAATTATAAAAGTAAACCGCAAGTAGAGACTATTTGTTCCCATTGGATAACTCAAAAATACAATATTTTAATTCACTAACTAAAAAATAACCAATAATTTAAAATACGCCGCGGTCAGTTCCTACCTAGCATATTATTTCTTTACAAAAATAGACGTTACATTGCCCCTAGCAAAAATAACCACCAAATTGGAGCCGCTTCGAACGGGTACTTTTTTATACTTTTTAAGTTGCGGGTATCAACCGGCGGCCATTTTGGAATTTATACTTTTTTACAATATTCAAACCTCGGCCTTGCTCGCAAGTGGTCCGCCCGCTGGCGACGCGAAAAATGCTTCGCGAATCGACTAAATAGCGCTTTAGTTAAGGAAACCCGTTATTTGTGGTCAAAATTATTTGGCAACTGTTTTTTGTTATAGGGTTTTTGGGTTCCGTAAATGGGTCAGTAGACCTTTGATTAAATAGCTGTATCTATCTATTCGAGAAAATAATAGGTATTGTTTTTTATTTAAGAACACCTAAAAATTTAATTTATTTTGAGGTTTTGAAAAAAAAATCTCTTTTATCTTCTTTTATTGTTACTACTTAATGAATTAAATGTACTTAATTAAAATTATTTTTTTAATAAAAAAAGTACTTACACCCTCGTTCCTTAAATCGAAAAAAAAACAGTAATCCAAGTAGGTCAAATAATTCAATGTATCAATGAGTTTATATGCCGGCAGTACAACTGACATCAATAGCAAAATGAAAAAAAAAAATATCGTTATAAAAGCACGAGGCGGTATACTGCACATATGGAGGGTAGAAAGTAAGGAGGACCATCTCAGTGTATTAAAAACTGTCCATTGAAAGGGAGCAAATTAAGGTGGCGCTATAGTAGCAAGTGGCAGAATTTTAAAAATTTATTTATTTTAATTTCAGTAGTTTCATAGGTTATTATTTACTAAATTACTGTTTAGTTTGAGATTTTAAATACTGCATATTTCTTAACTACAGAAGTCAAGAGAAATGTTAATTTTTTCAACTCGGCACACTTCACTCTGCTTATAACTGCTACATTCATATCATTTCCACTTGCTACACTAGCGCTAGTTCGGTTAGTGTTCGAACAATAAGTTGCTGTATACAAGTGGACACTTTTTCGACTAATCCCCCATACAAGTAGGTCCTCCTTACTTTCTACCCTCCATACCTGCACATTAAATTAGCAGTCACATCTAAATAATTCAATCATTTCTTTCAGTACAAATATCCGAATGATATTAATTATTATGACATTTAGTGGACGCGTGCTGTCAAAAGGGCGCGTTTTTGTCTCTTTGGCGACCAACAAAAAATACGGATATAGGTAATATTTATCTTTTTTATCCTACATAATAATAGTTATAAGTTTGTCGTGTCCGTGTGTGTGCATCGTAGCTCCCGAACGGAACAACCGATTTTGAAAGTTGTTTGAGAGTTTGTTTGTTTGAAAGGTGTATTAACCCAGCAAACGTAGTTTGCACGATTTTTTTTATCATGGTAATTCGTAAAACTATATTTTTCCTGCTCTAATTTGCAAAAATTGTAGGGAGTAGTCGAGAGTGTTCTTAACTATGTTTCATGAAAATCGGTTGAGATGTAATGCAATGTCGGGGTTGTTTTTTAATTTTAAGACTGGATTGCACCGGTATTTTCTCTGGCGGCCTTTGAATGCCAAAATAAGTTTTTAAACATTATGTTCTCATTCTGATAGGAGAAATAAACCCATCAGTGGTTGAACTTTATGTAGGATTAAAATCTAAATACTGAATTGTAATACTTAAGTAAGTACTTAGGTATACCTTCGTTTCAGGGCTAAGATACTTAGGTGCTCTTTTGGACGTCGGCATCGTGGCCTAAGATGACATATTATAACTACATTGTTTTATAGTTTAGTCTTGCGTTATGAACTGTCTGAAGAAACTTTATTTTTTAATCATAGTATTTTGCCTGGTCTGTATTGCCCAGAAATTGGGTTGCGGAGTTCTAATGGCAGTTGCTTCGTGTAAAATACTGATAATCAGCCGAATCTGGTTAGACTTAGAAGTGGAACCTAACATGGAGAAGGCTTGTAGGGTAATGATTTCCACTGGTATTTTATTGGAGTAGGCAGAGAATAGGTATACTTACCTTTTTGATCTACTTACACATTCATTGTTACATTCTGCTTATCTTTTTTTTATTGTCATAATTCCTTTTTTTTCTTTTTTTTTAGACTCGTATCTAATCCTCATTTTATCTACATAATATATATGTAGTAGCTGTGTTCTAGGAACCCGCGCTCCACAATGGGCTAATACTTACAGTGAACGAATGAAATAAACGGCAATGACTTAGTTCCCACTCTCCTTTAGATATATTTTTTGTAAGTATGGATAGGGTTACCAAATGTCTACGTTAAAATAAAACAATAAAAAATTTCAACAAATGAAAGAAATTTATTGTATACAGGTTTTAAATATCCTCGCTCATTATTACACCTGCCTAACCAGCCATTTCATTATGATATTTAACGTAAGGTATAAAGATCCTATAGATAAAAGGACATTACATATGAAAAAACATTACTTTTTTCACTTGGAATCAAACTATACAAGTTACAGTATAAGTAAGAAAACAGTATTTTTTTAATACAAACATCGGCTACAATTCCACAATTTCAAATCAACTTTTTTTTAAGTCGCCAAGCGACGGTTTTGGACGTTTGTTTAATTTTTTTTTTATCAAAAATTCAGTCAGAATCATCGTAAGCTTAGCTTCTCGTTTTTTCCCACCATCCTAAAAATTTGACTAGATTTAATACAATAGTGTTTTGCCAATCACATTTACTTTTTGCCAATTTTTACGATTTCCTTCGTTTATGATATGGGTTCTGAAATTATCTAACATCACTTTTCTTACTGAGGAATAGAAAGATATATATATATATATAATATTTTTATAATTTATAATAAAAATAATTATGAGTTGCTTAAATTAAACTCAAAATCTAATCATCTGTTTATGATTTAAACAATAATAATAAAAACTAAAGGAACAAAATAACAAAAATAAAGAGGCGAGTAAGGTATATTGAAAAAAAAATATTTCATTAAAACTTGTACTCAATAATTAAATAACAATATTTATAATTTGATCTTGTTAGCTCATTTCGCAGTTTATATATTATAAAAAAAACGTGAGCCTTTATCGATTCTTTAGGAAATAACAGTTTTATCTAGCTTATACATTGGTCCGTTACCTAACTGATTTCATTTTAAATCACAAAAAGAATCCCAATAATATTTTTTGCAAAGAAAACATAAGAAAATGTCCCCCAGCAGTGTGATGTAAATTTTTTTAAGCGTTATTCAAAATAAATATATCGTGATAGCAGATTCTTGATTTGCTATCGTTTTTTATAAATTTATAACATTATAGGTATTTAATATTTCTAAAATTAAATGCTTCTTGTTGTACATATTTTTTATAAAAAAAAATCACGATTGTGGAATATTCGTGAACTGCGTCTAGCAAGACATTGAAAACTTCCATTCAATATTCTATACCTTTCCACGATAATGCTAAATGTCCATAATAAGGTCAATTATTGTAATAATAGTACAATAATCATTAATGTTTTAAAATTAACCATCTAGAAATACATATAAGATGTAAAAGGGAAAACAATTAGTGACGACAATAGGTGATACTTACATTTATAGAAACGTCGACTTACAACTATACACAGATAAGCACAGTGCTTAATACTACTGCACTAAGTATAACATCTCCCGTATGATCGAACAAGCACAACGACACAGTGTATAGTTGGAAACCGGCACACAAAGTTAGGTACAGTCACACAAACAAACAACTTGTGTCCATAAAAATGCTAAGTAAAATAACATTCTGGCAATGTCTTTTACGAGTAAGCCGCGAGACTAACGTTTCAAATCCAAAAATCGAATTCCAGAATTCGAAAGTCGAATTTAAAATTTCTGTTAGTACTGCAGATCGATCGGATACGTCTACAAGAGTAGACGAGTCGGACGCGAGTAACAATGTCGCGGATACTTAAGGTATATTTAATGATTTAATTAAAAATGCAACTTTCCCTTCATTGTCTTTTGTTCCTGGACCAGTTGAGGACCGTTCAAGACTAACCTAACCCTTACGGAGAATTTATTACATTTACGAAAAAAATTAACAAGAAAATATTAAAGAATTGCTACGGACTACCTATTTAATTGAAAAGTACGCTACAATATTAACTAAAATTCTTAAACTATGTGGAAAAATGATTGAACAATATACAATAAAAATGATTCACTAATAAACCAGTGACCTCTTCAATATAAAAAAAAACTGTTGTTAGCAAACTACATACTTGTACCAATGTATCTGATTTCTGATATGAAGTTATTTTGCATCGCTATTTTGACATGAGGTATTTGAACAGAGGCAGTTATTTTTGTTTATATAATTTGTTTTCCTTTGGTTTTATGTGATTCGACAACAGCAGTTTTAATCCTGTCTTTCTCAAAAAATAATCAACGATACGAAACTTATTTTAAGTTTTTACTTAGCAGTGACGCTATTTAAGAACCGTTCATTCAAGACAAATGAACCGAATCATGGTGATTATTTTTTAGTGTTGTAGAGATCACTGTCAATAACATTTTAAGTGTTAAGGCGGTGTATACCATTTGTACCGACCGACCCAGTGCCTCAAGCACTCGGCTATTTTCTACTACATATCAGTCGCAACTCTCTTTTTAACCGGGAATAGAACCCCAAACACTTTGCACAAAAACAATGAATGTATAACATCTCAATATAATATGATAATTAATCATAATATAAGGTTATTTTATTTTATAAAATAAAGCGACTTAAAATTAACTAACGTTACAAAATAAGATTAAACAACATAATTATTTGTTCCCGATGCAAAAAAATGTTATATTATTAATTTAAAAAATCTAATAACATTCTAAACGGAATGTTGATTATTATCTAAATTCTCTTTGCAAATTGTCCCATCCTATTTCTGTACAAACTTACACAAAATAACCTTTTGTTTTAAGCTATCAACAAATGTCTGGCATAACACACAGATTCGTGTACGTATTTTTGAGAAAAAAAAGTTGTTCGATTTTCAACATTTCAAATTTTCGAAATGCGGTCTGGTAGGGATGTCAACACGACGGTAAATAATCTTATATTTGCCTTCAATATACAAAAGTTTTCATCACTCAGATAAATGCACATAACGTTTATAGATTAACTTTTTTAAGATTAAATGCTAAAAAGACGTCGAAAATTATGCACAGAGAAACAAAAGTGAAAGACATGCTATCGACTAGTTTAAAATTTTGAATATAAAAATTTTGTTTTTTTCCTTTTTATGAGACAGCGTTCGACATCTCGCCATTGGGGATATGTATTTATTTTTGGATAATGACTTCAACTATCACGTGTATATAATAAATTGTTTTGTTTCGGTCCGAGAAGGATATTCTAGATAATATTAATAATATGTCGAAATGTCGAGTACAATCTCATGTACTTCTATTTTGCACATCACTCGTGGTCTCTGAAGAAAAATGTACGACAGTAAATTTTAACTTGTATATAATATAATTATGTATATTTTAATTACATACATAATACAAAGACTTCTTAATTTCCATGAGGCGCACATGTACACATAACTTACACATAGTATCGTATGATAATTTTATATCCAAATAGTTTTTACCTAAATTTAATTCTGGGAGAGCGTATACATTTTTCATCTCGTACTTCCATAATATATTTTGATTGAACACCAAAAAATTTCACAAATTTGAAGATATCATTTTTTTTTAAGGATTTTTGGGCTAATTATAATTTTTAAAGTCGACAAGAATATAATAATGATTATCCACATTTTTGTATAGTCGATAAAACATTTAAAACTTGGACCATGAAAAATAAGAATATTATCTTCTTAAGATACAATAATAGTACATAAAATATATAAGTTCACTAGATGTATTTAATGTACGTACGTGTATATAATGATGGGGCCCGGCGGTCCCCGCAGGTCGTCAAATCGTGATCAAACCGCACTCGTAATACCTAAATATCACATTCAGTAATATGGAAATCCACGTGTTAGCTTAGACACAGTTAAAATTACTATTTTATACAAAATAATAATTGCACATAAGTCCGAACGTAGCTTCGTGAAGGCGAAGCTCCCCTGACTGTTGAGACGCCATTCCTGTCTACAACTAGTGCCCTGCCTCCCGTCAGCGTCTCTACGGCGCGACCAACAATACCACAACCGCACTACCCGCCAGTAGCGCTAATAATTTCATTCAATATATTACCTATCTAATTATAAAAACACCGCACAAAATCTGCAATAGTTCACTTAAAAATCGATAACATTTACACTCATAGCTAGCTTTATAATTAATTTGTTACATTGTTTTTTTTTTAATTACTTAAAAAATATTTTAAATAGTTAATTTTATAACGTTAACTTTTGGTTGTCTTTTACTTAAAAACAAGGTCGAAATTTGAGGCTCTCTGGATTAGCGTGAATTTTGGACAACCCTAGCGCCGCTTGCAACGTGCAGTGTCGTTCTACCCTACAAAATGGTTCGTTCTAATTTGAATTTAGAAAATAAAAAGATGGGAGACAAGAATAGTCACGTAAGCGAGGAGTTACGGAGAACATAGAAGACAGGTCTTAATAGGTACTCGTATTGATTAAAGATAGTGATTAACATTCACGTTAGGTACTTCAAAACGCGACTGCAAGTCACAACTGACGGCATCCGAATCTCTGTCACGGG
>OY292535.1:9206552-9522412 GCA_958496365.1 Subacronicta megacephala
TTGAAGAAAACTTATTTAAAAGTGGTCTAAATTCTTATAAAAAAAAGAACCACATGATTTTTGTCTTGAAAAGGCTAAAAGCAGAACAGAACCAACAGCAAAAAATAACTCATTACAGCCAAATGATATCTCAAACTTGATATCTCGGAAAAGAGTATTTGTCGAGTGGTTCCTTTTTGCATAAATACGGACATTTATACTGTGGCTTAGGTTACAAAAGCTGTAATTAACCCCCGACGCAAAAACGACGGGGTGTCAATGTGTCTGTCTGTGGCATCGTAGCTCCCGAACCGACGAACCGAATGAACCGATTTTGATTTAGTATATTTTTGTTGAAAAGGTGAATTAGTACTAAGTGTTCTGAGCTATGTTTGATAAAGTTTAAATCGGTGGAGATAATTATAATGTAATTGTCGGGTGTTTTTTTAATTTTTTATTTATTAGGCTTACTGTACAGTTCCAGTATATTTTTGGGTTTAGTCTCGAAACGTTCAAGTTGCAAAATAACAACATGGTTGAAAAACGATCATATCTCATGAAACCCAAATCCTTAAGTCTCAAAACATTCAAGTCACAAAATAACATGTGGTTGCAAAACGTTCATATCTCATAACATCCAAACCTTGAGATCTCCAAGTTGCAAAATAACTACATCTCAAAAAGTTACAAAATACTCAAGTCTAAAAACATCAATGTCTCATAATATTCAATTTTTTGTATTCGGCTATAACAAATTCTAGGTACATGGCAGTACAGATTGACGTGATATAACAACTCGGCGCTTTTGCGTCGGGGTTAAAAATAGAAATGCTAACTTACTTTTTATATAAGTAATTTAAAAAACTGACTAACACACTAATATACCTAATAAAAAAATAAAAAATCTGGAAAACTCCAAGTCGCAAAATAACTACATCTCAAAAAGTCCAAGTAGCGAAATAATCAAATCTCAAAACATACATGCCTCAAAATATTAATTTTTTTGTTTAAGTGGATATAATGTAAGTGTATTAAAGTATTACTAGTATTACTATACTAGTAGTAGTATTACTAAAAGTCATTTTTTTTTTAAATTACTTATATAAAAAGCAAGCTAGGACTTCTATTTTATAGTCTCTGTAACACAGATTCCCCTTCCCCTTACTTTAAAGTTGTATAAACGTAAATTCCAGCATAAATGGGTCCGCACGACCGGGGAAGTACTTCCCTCCCACAGAATATCAACGTCGAGTAGCAGTACGCGTACTGTTGCGTTTCGTACGGTGAGCGTGGAGCGCCGGAGGCCCAATTTCTCTCTCAGTCCCCTTCCTGCAACCAGATGCGTTGCTAAATCCTTTGGTACTACAGATGTCCATGGGCGGCGATGACTACTTACCATTAGGTAGCTCGCCTGCTTGTTTGCCGAGTTATCTCATAAAAAAAGTGCCTACGCAACGCAATGATAAATTTTAATTTAATTTTCAGTATGGCGGGAATATTTTCTAAGAACTGTATACTCTCAAATAGTATAGACTACTACTGCCTGGTCTGTGGGGAGCAGTTTGGAACAGAAGAGAACACTCTTGCGCATATACTTGATTCACAACACAAGGGAAACTTGAAGTCATGCGCGTACTTAGAAAAGTATGGGAAACACTTTATTAGAAAGGTAAGTACATCAAAATCAAATTCAACATCAGGCGGGATTCGAACGTGATTAACCAGATGCTTCAACTGAGCTAATAAGATTATAATTTATAAATAATAATTAATAAGATTATAATTATTATGATTATTTCAAAGCTGTCCCTCTCAGTACGAGAGGGATTCGGCTATAGTCCGCCACGCTAGCCTACTGCGGGTTGGCAGACTTCACACGCCGTCAAGAAAATCTCTCAGGCATGCAGGTTTCCTAACGATGTTTTCCGTTACCGTTTAAGCGCGTGATAATTAATTATAAATACGCACTTGACTGCGAAAAGTCAGAGGTGCGTGCCTTGGATTCGAACTCGAGACCTTTGACTTGGCAGTCCAATGGTCATATCATTTTTTTATTTAATATTATTGTTTTATTTATAAGTGTTAATTGATTATTTTACTTGTAACCTGTTGACATTGATATCTCTATTCTATTTGTTATTGTTTTATTTAATTTATTTTCTAATTTTAATTCAATATGTTTCTCTTTTCACTTTGTTTTTTGTACAGACCAATAACTTGTTTGTGGTGGTTCTTAACTGTTAAGGCAAGGCATCAATAAATAAATAAATAAAATAAATATCACTATACTCCATTTAGTTAGGTACTTAACTAAAGGTAAACAAATCATAAAAAAGGTTCTTTTATAGGGCCATTTTTCATCTTGAAACAAAACGTAACCAAAATAAATTATTTAATCATTCAAAATAATTTTCCTTTACTATACTAGCATATTTTACTACTTTGTTTAATATTAAATGGTAATTATAAATTCTCATGCTTGCGACCAATAAATAAATCAAATCTGATAATTATGTCATAAAGTATTGCAATGTGCCTACTAGAAAGAATCTAAAAAGACAGGAAATCAAAACCTTTTTCTACATAATAGACTTTTGATAACTCGAAAAAATTAAGAAGTAGTAGCGCGAGGAAGCGCGGCAAAATAATTAACCGATATTATACTTAGTCGGGTAACCAGACGCCATTCGTAACAGTTTGTACTTTCGTTCGTTTTTGTGTTTCTTTTGCCATAATTGTTATTATAATGTTATAATGTATTATTTAGTTATAGTTTTGTTTGTTCGTTGTTTTTATTGATTGTTAGATGTGTTGTTATTAATTTCACTCCCAATTCATAAGATACCATTGTAATTAAGGTTGAAGAGCCCTGAACGCCGCCATTTTTATTGTTTACCTTTAGTTAAGTACCCAACCAAATGGAGTATAGGCTATCACTGCACATTCACGCCTATTTTTTACCGACTACAAAAGAAAAGTTCTCAATTCTTTTTTTTTTTTGCACGTTTACCGATTACGCGAAAACGCCTGAACCGATTTGGGAAATCCTTTTTAGTTTTAAAAGCCCAGGTGGTCCCATTCAAATTGGTCGACCAACTTCTTCCGAAACTGTTTTAAGCGTAACATTATTTTTACTATTTTTTTAAGGTGGTTTAACTTTTTTCTTAAAAGTTATTTAATTAACTGCTTCATTAGTCTAGTAGTCCTAAGCGCAATAAAGCGCGATTGCTCTTCCCAGGTCGAGCAGTGTTATTGGGTTTTTCTATGAAATTCTCCTCAGCAGCTCTTGAGTCAGGATATGTGTCCGATGAAGGCCAATAGTTTCGCCCCCTCTTACAAGGGACCTAAACATACCGGTGATTTGTTGGTGTAGGTACATTATTTGAGTACACTTGTACCTAACTCTTCGCGAAATACAGGCGTGATGGTATGTTATTTTATCAATTACTAGCTTTCCGCCCGCGGCTTCGTCGGCTATACGTTTCTTTTTATTTTACGGGATAATATATAGCCTATGTCACTCAGGAATAATGTAGCTTTCTATTGGTGAAAGAATTTTCAAAATCGTTTCAGCAGATCCAGAGATTACCCTTTTACAAATAGTATTAAATTTTCACTTCCTCATTTATGTTAGCCTCGTGGTCCTGAGCTTTGTTAGAGGCATTCAGTTTGATTCCCAAATCGAGCAGTGTTATTGGGCTTTTCTATAACACTTTCACCAGTAGCTTTGGATATTTTCTGCCTGAATAATGAATGGCATTAGATTCGCCCCCTACTATATGGAATCTAAACAAACCGCCGAACTGTGGGTGTACACTAGTACACCACTGGAAACCTTCAGGGAATACTGTGTGTGTTATGTCCATTCTTAAGTCGCAGACCACAGAATGTCTTTCTCAGTTGATTTTGAACTTAATCACTAACGTTTTAAGATTTAAAATCATTTGAAGAAATGTGACCGTTTTTCTGATTTTATTATTTTACAGACCAAAGGTGTGTACTTCTGTGAGCGTTGCGCCTTAACGTTTCCAACTGCGACAAAGGTTGACTTACATGTGGCAGAAGAAAGCCATATTTCTGCAGAGTTTAAGCAAGAAATCAAACGTGTAAACAACGAAATCATAGCATTTGACAAATACCACATCGCGGCGGACGCTTGGAACGGTTTTATCGAAGATACTTGTGTTATATGCAGCACTGAATTTGATGACTATGTTTCTCATAAGTCCAGTCGAAGCCACATCCTGAATTTAATTAAAAGTGATGTGGCTATCTTTGCAGGTGCTGTTTATAGAAAGGTAAGGGAAGCAGTGTTGAGTTGAAAGGCGCGCTACGCCAACTAAATGTAACACATTCCTCTCTCCCCGCCAGTGCATGGAGGGGCCCCGTATCAAAATTTGTTGGAGGGGGGGGGGGGGGGTTTACTTTTGTCATTTCTAAAGTGAAAACTCTATAGGCATCTATGACGATTTTTTTGCCGGGTAGTACGAGATTAAGTAACATTGTGGATAACATTTTACTAATTTTTGCTTGCACACGTTGGGGGCTCCTGTAGCCCGGGCCCCGGGCCCCGTATCATTGATACGGCTGGTACCACTGTAGCTACGCCCCTGCTACCCGCTTACTACGCCATTGAAGACTCCTTGCGTACGCGTATCGTACCTACGGAATGTGTTACATTCGTCTTTTTAGTTCCTATGGAATCATAAATTGTTATTACTTTATATAGATTTTAATATATTTTGTTTTTACAGATCGATTCTAAATCAAATCAATGCCTAACTTGTAATACGATCTTCGGAGAGAATCTATATGATCATTTTGGTAGTAGTAGCCACAAAGTTGTATTAAAGCTTTACGAGGAAACTGGTACAAACGGAATTGAAAACCACAATAGCTTCCCAAACAATAACAACAAATCCAAACTATCTGAATCTGTAGACAATTATCAAAATAACAACGTTAATATCGACTTGATAAACGAGACTGCTGTATGTAAGAAATGTTCGAAAAATATCGATTTCAATACGGACGCTATCGAAAAACATATTGAGGAGCATAAGAAAACTTCTGTGAAAACACAAGAGAAAGTTATGCCTTTGGCTACAGGCAATAAGACTAACGGATCGGACGGAACAACTTTGTACACAACACCAGTATCGCTTGGTTCTGGCAAAAAGGCTGGCTCGCATCCCAATGCATCTACCAAGAAACCTGGCTCACATCCGTTTTCGTCTGGTAAGAAGTCTGGCTGGCAACCGATTGTGTTTCCCAAGAAGTCTGGCTCGCATCCGAACGCATCTGCCAAGAATCCTGGCTCACATCCGATTGCGTCTGCCAAGAGAGCAGAAGAATTCGCTAGCCAGCATGGTTTAACGCAAAATCGCGCAGACAAGAGCTTTTACTGCAAAATATGCTGCAGGCGAGTCCCAGCAAATCTCGAGGACTTGGAGAAACATGTGGCAAGTAGCATCCACAAAGATAACAAGGAACAGGAGGGCTCGATTAATCAGATTGCAATCAAAGCCCCTGTAAAAGAGCCTCTTTTCGAGTCGATTACATCATACGAAATAGTAGAAACAAGAGATGAAGTTGTTAATATTATAAATAATAAACACTGGATAAATACTTTCGGATTCTATCTGATTGCCAAATTTAATCTAAAGATTTTTTGTCATGCTTGTAATATAGATCTTGTCGAAGACAATGTCCTAGATCACATGATTACAGATACTCACCGTGACATAGTGACGAAATGCCTTTGGATAACTTCGTTGGAAGATGAGTTTATAAGAGAGGTGTGTATAATATTTTTATACCTATGTCGGAAGCGGTGGTCACCCAGTGGTAACGGCCGAAACTAACAAATTGTAGGTCGTCGGTTAGGACCTAGACAGGCGTTTAACTTCCTGGAAATGGTCACCACTGCTTGCAAAAATGGTGAAGGAAACCGACATGTCCTATAACCAAAAATTCGATGACGTGTGACATCTACCAACCCACACTGGGCCCGCGTGGTGGATTACGGCCCACTCCCTCTCACCGAGAGGAGACCTGTGTCCCAACAGTGGGAACATTATAGGCTGTCGAATAAATCTTCGTATTCATTAGACACCACTTGCTTAAAGAATAAAAAAAGGTTGAAACACCTATATCTGTTAATAATAAAATTATTCTTAACTAGCTGATCCGACCGACTTAATCCTGTCTTAGAGTCGAGTTAAGAGTCGTTAAGTTGTCTTCAATTTTCTTATTTTCCGCGCAATTTTTTCTATTTTTGCTGTCATAAGAATTTCCTGACAATAATGAATTCACTAATTCAGATAAGACTATGTTAAAAGACTGCCTTGTTAGTCTAGTGGTCCCAATCGCGACTGCTACGCTAGAGGTCTTGGGTTCGATCCCCAGGTCGAGCAAAGTGTTATTGGGTTTTTCTATGAAATTCTCAGTAGCAGCTCGGAGTCTGGATTTGTGCCCGGTGAATGGCAATAGGCTCGCTCCCTATTACATGGGACCTTAACATGCCGGCGAACTGTGCGTTATACATTAAGTGCACCTCTGCCTAACCCTTCGGGGAATACAGGCGTGATGGTATGTTATGTTATGTATGTAATTCAGTTATAATAATCATAATTAGTGAAATTTGTGCAGCAGTCACGCGTGATGCCGCGACCAAGGAAATAGGGATTAATTTTTAAGTAAGCTAAGTAAGTAGCAGTATGCATTCTGTTGTGTTTCGTACGGTGAGTATGAAGCGCCGTAGGCCCAAGTCCTCCCTCATCCCCCTCCCGTCACCTTTTCTCTCTCCCCTCCCTTGTCCTTAAATAGGCTTGGTAACGCATCTGGAACTCCTTTGGTATTGCAGATGTCCATGGGCGGCGATGACTACTTACCATCAGGTAGCTCGCCTGCTCGTTTGCCAAGTTATCCCATAAAAAAATAAAAAAGTAATATAATAAAGATATACATATTTATATAGATTACATTTGTAGGCGACAGTACTTAAGTGGGGAGACTACAACGTTTTGACTTATTTAATGTTCTGTTTCCAGATAAACCTGGACGTTTATCATTGTGGTTACTGCAACGGTGTGGAGTACAATTGGGACGACATTTTGGAGCATATTGAACTGGAAGAGCATAAAGGAAACAAGCTGAAAGCAAAGCAAAGCCTTCGTAACCATGTTCCAAACCCCTTCCATCGTGTCACAAGCACCGACATGCAGCGAATGTTGATACTTTTTAACAAATACGCCAAGCGATAAAAATATTTTTAAACTGTCACCAGCTAAATTGAATAAACAGAACCTAGATCCAGCTAATAAGAATAAAGAGAAGCTAGTTTTTTTTTAATAAGAAAATTTTTAAATACCTAAATGTTCTGAATTCGTGATTTTTCTAACAACTTTCCATATTTTGAACACTAACATACGATACGACTGTTCAAAAAGGCAAACTTCGAAATACATTAACATAAGTTGAACTAAAACTTTTGTGTTCAAGTTACGTGTTGTATAATCCGCACTTGTAATTTTTATTTTCTTAATTATTTTATTTTATTCTAAAAATGACCGCTTTGGAGATTAATTGGGAATTTTGAGAGTATCTTGGAAAATTTGGGAAATATTTGGGAATAATATGGAGAATATTCGTGAAATTTGGAGAATGTTCGTGACATTGGAGAATATAATAAATTGATTGTTTGATAACAAATTCATCAGTTGTATTTTCAAGTTTTTTTTTTTGGTTTTAGGGGTAAAATACCCTACCATTGTATTTTATTGTAAGCGTAATCTCATATTATATTTTATTGTAAGCGTAATGTCTTTTTAGATGTTTAGTTTTTCAACTTATACCTAATTAATACACAATATTGGATTAATGTTTTATGATAAATAAGTAAAAATAAAAAAAAAACATTTAGAAATATCATAGAATAACTTATAATAAGTACCAAAAGTTTCCCATACAAAACCGTATAAGATTATTTTTGTATTGGAAACTACCTTTCATTGGTGGGTATTTGCAAAAGTTTTTCAATATCACCTACATATCCAGCTATACAAATCCAGTATAGGCTGGCCTTGAATTGTACGAAAAACCTTTACAATGGGAGTACAGTCTAAACTGGATTTGTGTAGCTTAATGTTTAGCCGTGCGTACTTTGTAAGACAGGTGTATAATCGAGGATTGCCTGATACTCTGTATCCTAGCTCTTCAGATGGCCCATTTGTTCGAAAATTTAACAAAAAACAACGGCTGTATGAAGATAATTATAGTTTAATTTGTTTTAACTGAAATAATGCAAATATCTAATAGTTTTCTTCTTACCCTCATACGTCCTTGAAGGGCCAGCATTATAACTAATTTAGGTCATAATTTTGGTAGATAAGTACCTTATTCGTACATGTAGCTTTTATATTACTTATTCAATAAATAATACTTATTACATATAGGTAATGGTTTTTATTTATAATAGACCTACCTACCTTTTATGAAGACAAAACTAAAAATGAAAAAAAAAACAGGATTACATCAAGATTACTATAATATACATTACATACCATCACGCCTGTATTCACCGACAAGGTAGGCAGAGGTGTACTAATGTACACCCACATTTCGCCGGTATGTTTAGGTCCCATGTAATAGGGGGCAAACCTATTTCCATTAACCGGGCACAAATCCAAGCTGCTACTGAAAATTTCACAGAAACAAAAACCAATACCACTGCTCGACCTGGGAATCGAACCCAAGACCTCTAGCGTAGCAGTCGTCGCGCTTAGGACCACTAGACTAATGAGGCAGTCAAGGTTAATATATTATTGCAATATCATTGAAGCAACAGGATACCAAATTTCGAAACGATCGGACTTCCTGAAGTAGCACACATCCCATCACTTTATCAACTACTTAATTACTTTTAACAAAAAAGTAAAACCGCCTTCAAAAAATAATAAAATTACTTTATGTCTTAAACAGTTTGGGAAGTCGGTGACTTCAATATGAGTGGTTCTTTTGTGTTCGCGCTATGGATCGATTTTGAGATTATTTTTTTGTTTGGTAGGTCTTACTTCAATCAAATCAAAAATCAAAGAAAAAAATTACATAGATGATATTATCGTTTACTCCGAAACATCGTTGTCTCATTGGAGCAGTGCGTACAAGTACTTATAAACAAAACTACACAAAAAATAAAAAAAATAAATTACTTTTAACAAAAAAGAAAAACCGCCTTCAAAATATAATAAAATAATTTGATGTCTTCTGCGTGGCATGCTGTGATACTTGAATATTAATTTATTGGCGTTTATTAAATGTTCTGTTTTTTTTATTATATTTCTTACCGTTTTTGTTCGACAGCGTACTTCGTTTGGAATTCTAGATTTTTTGGCTAAATCCATATGTACCTGCAGTAATATTTTTTTTGTTAAGACTTAAATTTATTAAGATTATTAAGATGCAACTGGTATCATAAGAAGAGTCTTTATTTGTGATAATTTTATTATGCCTACGATTACAATTTCACCTTGTATACATATTGACACAACTTAAAAAACTATCAAATTGATGCGGGTATGTTCAATGATATGGAAAATATGTAGGCCACTATAGGTGGGTACTTAGGTCTACCTACTCCGTTAATTATTTTAACAGAATTAAAATAATAAATAACATACCATCACGCCTGGATACCCGAGGGGTTAAGCAGCTAATATACACCCACAGTTCATATAATAGGGGACGAGCCTAGTGCCTTTAACCGGGCAGAAAGAAAAAAAAACACTGCTGGACCTGAAAATCGACTCAGGACCTCGTTTATTTTGGAAACAAGTACATTTCATAAAAGGTAAGTACTTAGTGCAGTGATAGCCTTGTGATACGACCATTGGAATCCAGGGCACGCACCTCTGTCTTTTCGAAAGTCATGTGCGTATTAATAATTAATTATTACGTGCTTAAACGGTGAAGGAAAACATCGTGAGGAAACCTGCATTCCTGAGAGATTTTCTTGACTTTTCTTGACCCGCAGTAGGCTAGCGTGGTGAACTATAGTCCAATCCCTCTCGTTTTGAGAGGAGACCCGTGCCCAGCAGTGGGACAATGTAATGGTTGATGATGAAGTACTTAAAATCTTACAATTTTATTAGTTATCTTCAGTAATCTGTAATTGACGGTCGACTACGCAAGAAAGTACAGTCGCCAGCACATCAGGTTATACAAAACTCTTCAAATGATTTGAGACCTCAATGTGCTGATGGTTAAGTTCAAAATCAACAGAAAATTTGACATTTTGTGGTTACTTGATGTGCTGACGACCGTACAATCCTACAAGGATCATTTGGCACGTGACCGAAATCAGAACTAACACCGCCATCTTGTATCCTCCCTATAACATAACATACCATCACGCCTGTATTCCCCGAAGGGTTAGGCAGAGGTGTACTTGTGTAAATACACCCACATTTCGCCGGTATGTTTAGGTCCCATGTAATAGGGGGCGAGCCTATTGCCATTAACCGGGCACAAATCCAGACTCCGAGCTGCTACTGGGAATTTCATAGATAAACCCACTAACACTTTGCTCGACCTGGGGATCGAACCCAGGACCTCTAGCGTAGCAGTCGCGATTGGGACCACTAGAATCCAATCAATCCCATCCAATAAATTTATATTGAATTACGGTCGAGTTAAACAATTCCCTAAAAATAAGGGGGTTTTGTTAGCTGCTAATGTTAATTTCATATCCATACCCTCGTGTTAAAAATGATCCCTGTAGCAAACAAGTTTTGCAAACATAACTTCGCAAAATAGGTCGCAGTCTAATTTGATGACAGCGCCTGCACGGAAATATTAGCAATATCTACCTTAGGAAACTTGCATGCAGGGGCCCGATTCTGCTATTACAATTTAAATGTCAGATCATAACCATTCCACCGACACACTACTGAGATTCTATTGACACTGAATCAAATTTGGTATTCTGCTAAAACTTCAGTGTCGCATCAATGGTGTGTCGGTGGAGTGTCGTTGGGATGGCTAATGAATGGACCGGAAATTGTCATTCGGTGTTGCGTGTCAAAATCTACCATGGGTAGTATTATTTTAAATAAATTCTCATTTGTGATTATCGTCGAAAAAATAATTAAATTTAGTATTTTACTCATCATTAAGGCGACCATGTAAATATAATACATAAAACTGTTTATAAAATGCTTCAGTCGTGATGAAATTGGAAGAAAACGAAAAACAGCCGCATATGTAGCCTCTTTGCAGACTCTTGTAGTTGGCACATAACACTGATATGACAAGTAATTTAGAGCTGTCAACGGTTGCTATGGTTTGTTTTTATTTATATATTATTAGGTATTCGTTTAAAATGGCGATACAAGATGTAATTATTGATTTTGTATGTACAATTCAGTTTTATTTTTAGGGTTGAAGGACCCTTGAATCAAATTGTGCTTGTCTACTTTTCTCGTTCACTCAAAGCTAACGTGGGGCTGATGCACGAAGATAGACTGCAATACCTACCTATAGGTTACCCAATAAATTATACGAATAAGTATACTTCTCAGGAACCAAAGACATTTAATACACTTACTACTAATATTAAATCTCTTTGTCAGGAACTGACTCAGGAATCACTTTTCTGATTTGTGACAAAAAGTATGTACTAATTCTTATTTTTTATCTACTAATAATGTAAAATGTAAAGGGTTTAGGGAAGTTATGGATTAACTTTATCGACTAATAATGTAAAATGTAAAGGGTTTAGGGAAGTTATGGATTGTACTTTAGTGCCGATTGAAATGAATGTGTACCTAATGTAGGTACACCTCCCCATGTAATAGGGGGCGAGCCAAGTGCCATTCAATCGAGCTTGGGGCCACTAGACTCATGTGGCAGTGATATTAATTACTTATATATATTAAAAATTACCTACATAATATATTTTTTCTGTCCACAGCACATTGACAAGAACCTGTAGCAATACCCTGGCTTTTGTAGTACCTACCAGCCTTCTGTGTTATGATGTTTAAACGGATTCCGACTGTCTGCTAAAGCCTCCGCTTCGAACTTCAATAGTTTTCAATACAATGTTTTTTTTTGTTTTAATAAATGTTTTCATTACTTATATATTTGTATACTTATTTGTATTAACCTACCTACCTAGCAAAATGTTATCAAGCATTTGATAACTAAGGCTATAATAGCCTCAACTCCTCAATCTCACTCATCAATTGAATCTACAATAATTGTAGATTCAATTGATGAGTCTGCCATATCATGGATAGCATGGAGGGTTACGTTAGGAGAGCGCTCATGTTGCATGAGATACACGCAACATACGCGTGAACGCTAGCTGCAGTCCGTGTACGTAATTTGAGATCCTAGTCACAGAACTATGTTTTTGGTATATAATAGTTATTTATAGTGCCCATTAGGGGTCGTAAGCACGACTGCTTGCTACGCTGGAGGCCTTAGGTTAGTTTCCCAGTTCGAGCAATCTTTTTGGGTTCTATGAATGGGTATTTTCTCAAGTTATGGAATGTGTTCAACTTCTTGAAGGTAAATCCCGAAAGGAATCAATATCCAGTCTCATATTAACGGCGCCAGACATTATTTTAACCAAAATACACCAACCCATTATGATCACTAATTACTTCATATTTCATTTATTAGGTATTAAGTATTCATAAATAATTATCAGATAAATTCGTAGACTTTTAATAACATCAAGTGCTGACAAAAGCTATGTCTGTCTAATGGCCGCTCAATGGTAGTTCAATAGCAAAAAATCATTATGAAGCCATTGTGATAAATGTCAAATTACGAGCGGAATACCAAAACTGCAACCATTGAGCGGCGATTGATACACCATTGTAGAGCAGAATACGAAATATTTCAATGTCAGTTGGATGGTAGTTCAATGGAAGGTCATTGGAGCGCCACTGGTCTTAAATAAATAGCAGAATACCAATTGCCAAAAATTTTGCCACTGACACACTATCGACACACAATTGAAGTGCCATTGTAATAGCAGAATCGGGCCCCAGGGCTAGTGATTGGTTAATAGTGGGTAGTTCTATAAACAGTATGTCATAAACATTTGTATACTTACTATATAAGTACATACTAACTATCCACAGAACTTTGTTTATCTTAGAAACTGACAAAGGCATTTAAAATCTACTGCCACAACAAACTAATACGAAACTGAAAAAACTCGATCTAGTTTTTTTTTTTCATAATTTAAAATAGGATATAAAGTACCTACTATCAAATATATTATTAACGGCATTTTTTAAGGAAGTTTTCTGTTAAACAATATAAGTACCTACTGCACACGATATTCAACGAAGGAAATAAACTTTAAAATCCTCTTCTTCATAAATTTATTTCCTTTCTTCTTTGAAGTAATTGACTACTTACTTAATTGATTTGCAGATTCGATAGTGTTTGTAGCAGCAATCCAAATATGCAAGTCTTAGGTACTGTAGCATCCTAGCGTAACCCCGTGTTTCGACTGACGACAAAACATTATGCAAACATATATCTAACTCTATCTAACACTCAAAGAGTGAGTGGGATAGGTAGCTGTTTACAACATGTTTTGTCGTCAGTGAGAACGCGGAGTAATCTAAGACATAGCTTCAAAACGGATGTAGGCATTAAATTTAAGTTAAACTTGCCTCTAGCCTCTTTCTGATAATTTTCTATGATAGAAAAAATAACTAACAGCTTGACCTGGGAAATTAAACCCAAAAATAAAGTTTTTGCCGTATTGCTTTGGCAAACGGATGGGTCTTCGCAGACTGGATTATTAAAAAAGTCCAGGGTTTAGATGATAAGGTTGGTACTTCTTGGTGTTAGCATTCATAGGAGACGGCCTTACCGCTACCATCGGGATGTATCATTTCTGAATCTTAGGTAAGTATTAGTAAAACGATGGTAGAGGTTTCACAGGATGGAAATACATACGTGGCTTAGTAGTTAGTAACAAACCAGGTCAGTAGATTTCTTTTTTACTTGGGTTTTCCAGTATGTAGGTACACTCATAATTTTCATAATTCAATTTAATTCCATAATCATTTCCGATGCTGACCGACATTACGCCCCCATATTTGGAAATAAGGCAAATTGACCACATAATATAGGTACATACTAAAGTAAATCAAAAAACCTTGTTTTGATTATTACGACCTTATTTTATTTATAGTTGTAGAAGCAAAAAGTATTTAAAAAACAGGAATATTTGAAAATGGATTTTTTTTTTATAAATGGCGGTTGCATAATACATTCATTACGCACGTTAACGCACAAACAACAACGTCGGTAGACGGTAGGTAGGTACTTTTAATAATTCGGCCAGTGCTCCAAAATCGTGCGGACGCTGCGCGCGCTGCCCGTCCGATAGTGTCCCGCGCCAATTCTTGTTACGTAATTAAAAAAAAAAAACAGTTATTTTTTTATCGCTCGTGTTCAGTGATTTTGTGATCTGTTGTAGCTTTTTTATATATTTTTTTCATTTGGTGAGTATTATTTTTTCAAAGTATCAGGCATTCATTTGAATACTATTTGCTGTATTATTTAATTGAAAATGAATGTAATTTAATTTATAAAGTATTTGTACTTGGTAATTAGGTACTTAGTTTATTTTTAAATTTAGTTTGGCAAGTGCGTACACCATTTTAAAAAAAAATGCATCATTCGTGACGCAGGGTAGCCTACATAAAAAAAAACGAATTGATTATGGTTAAATCTTTTGAAGTATAGGTACCTTCCTAAATACAAATAATTGAAAATTATAAAAAAAAACGGTTCAATTGATATAGCGATAAGTGCTTACACATTTTGAAGGTTTTCAAATTGTACAGGAAAAATAAAAAAAATATTTTATCTGCCTACCTTCAAAAATCGAGTAAAATTAAAATCGAGCAGTACGTGATAATTATTGATAATTAAACTCCACAATACCTTATTGTAAGTTCTATATTTACGTAGATATTTAACGGTAAATGTAATGTTCGATGGGTGAAGAAGACTTTCTTATTTACTCTCTTAATTCATCATCAAACGAGACAGTGAGTGGTTAGAGTTAGGCTATAGTCCATCATGCTAACCTACTGCGGGTTGGTAGACTTCACACGCCAGCGATAAAATCTCTCAGGTATGCAGGTTTCCTCACGATGATACTGATAATTAATGATTAATACGAACATGACTTCCAAAAGCCAGAAGTGGTGCCTCGTATTTGAACTCGAGAACTTTGACTTGGCAGTCTAATGGTTATATCAGTATACTACTGCTGTCCTCGTCTAGATATAGTTTAGTATAATATAGTTTCTTTGCCCCCAAACCCAAAAATGGTGTTCTTGCCCGTTTAATAAAGGTTGGCACAAAAACCAAGTACATACCTACCTACTATTTAAATAAATTATACTTTTTAATAGATTTGTAAAACGTGGGATATTCTTGACTATTTATTACCTCAGAACTCCGTCAAATATGAAATGGTTTGGCAAATTCTTTTGTTTGGCACGGAAAGAATAAACCGTTCGGTCCCATTTAAAATTTGGTGAGGATGTCATTACGTTTCGAAAAACGATGACTTTGTCAACATAGGGAAAACCTTGTACTTTTTTTTATACCGCTTAGGTGGCAACAAGCATACGGCCCGCATGATGATAATCGGTTACCGTACCCTACTTATGGACGTGCAACACCTGGGGTGTCACTCGGGTGTTGCCTACCCTGTAAAGGAACAGGAAGGGGGAGGAGGAAAAGAGTAGGAAGGGGGAGGATGCAATGGGTTTCGAACTGGCAACCACATGATCGCAAGTCGCGCCTTATCCTTAGGTTACCGCCGCTTAACATTATTTTAATAAGATTCGAAGGCGGTTTCCCTTTTTTTGTTAAATAAAAGTTATTTTACTTGGTTATTTTAGTTGGCAGCTCTGCATTTGTCTTGCGTTTATTGTTCTTTAACCTTTTGACCCTACATTCAGAATCTTGGTCTTTCCATTGCGTAATGAATATTTAATGACTTTGACAGCTGTCATGTCAATCGTCAATTAATCATTTAATATAACTGTTACATTCCCCCATTCCCTTTTAACAAGACATTCTCATAAACAAGTTATATATACGGCTTTTTATTTTGTAAGTCTGTGCTCGTCCCTACCTACTTATAGTTCGTA
The DNA here is from genome assembly GCA_958496365.1 of Subacronicta megacephala. Classification (NCBI taxonomy): domain Eukaryota; kingdom Metazoa; phylum Arthropoda; class Insecta; order Lepidoptera; family Noctuidae; genus Subacronicta; species Subacronicta megacephala. The sequence goes on from OY292535.1 coordinate 9,222,737, forward strand.
TTATTTACTAGTATTCTTGTTAACTGAGTGCCTCATTAGTCTAGTGATCCTAAGCGCGATTGCTACGCTAGAGGTCCTGGGTTCGATCCGCAGGTCGAGCAAAGTGTTATTGGGTTTTTCTATGAAATACCCAGTAGCAGCTCGGAGTCTGAATTTGTGCCCGGTAAATGGCAATAGGCTCGCCCCCTAATTATTACACGGGACCTAAAACATACCGGCGCAATGTGGGTGTACATTAGTACACCTCTGCCTAACCCTTCGGGGAATACAGGCGTGATGGTATGTATGTTATTCTTGTTAACCCCTCGTGCTAAGCTAAATGCTTGTGTTACGAGTGGGTTCATGTCGGTAGTGCAATGGGTGGGTTTCGAATCGGTAGCCACATGATCAAGTCCGACGCCCTAGCCCAGGGGTCGGCAACCTTTTGAGTCGGAAGAGTCTAAACTTATAATAAATAAAATTTCAAAGTTTTTAAATAACCATATTTTTTTCTTGGCAACAATAAAAAGTATAGTGTATGGAAAGAGAGCCGCAGATGGTTCACGAGCCGCAGATTGGCGATCCCTGCCCTAGCCAATTAGGCCCTATAGTCATGGATGTCATGGCCAATGGGATTCGTTTCTTTCGCCACGACAAAAAGTATGTCTATCCCTTAACTAGCCTTTTTTAAAATTTCAAAGTAATAAAGTTCTTACCCACAGTACCTACTGTACCATATACTTCCTATCTGTGAAATTCAGGACTCAATTTTTTAAATGACGTATGTAGATATCTATCTAAACCTTCGTATGAAGTGGATTAAAAGTAAAAGTGTCATCATTAAAAGTAAAAGTGTCATCATTACATTCCATATAAAGGTACATAATTATTTATTATATTGTACCTTAGTTAAAAAGATTATATAATTATCGGATGTCATAAATTTACTAATAAAATATCTGACATTTACTTCTTAGTAAGTACCTATCACATTTTTTTCTGCAACGATATCATAAATTTTACCTAAAACATGTACAATTCCTGATTATTATCTTCACTTAGTTATATTTCGAGATAAGAGCGATTGTAAATATGACCCAATATATATTTTATAATATCAATGAATATAATAATTGTTGTGAAGTGGTTTAAAAATCAGTTTTTATTAAATTTTATTTGTTACAATTATGGTTCGTATGTGAAGGAAATTATATCTAGGAACCTTTATTATGTTATAATACTAGTCAAATTCTGTATCAAATTTAGCATTTACTTACTTATGATCAACGCTCTCGTGATCTTAAGACCTAGGTCACAATATTCTGCTTTTGCTCTGGATCTAATTTATTTACGGTTAAGCGCAACACCTCATTTTCTTTAAGTCATTCCTGTGACCCGTCTCTCCGACTCAAATATGAATATAGGTATAATTTATCGATCCATTAGGCTTATCCTCAGAAAAAATATCGAAAAAATCCCAAAAATCTCTCAGAAGGGTCGGAGTTCCCAAAATGCTTAGATTGCGAAAATTCTACTGAGAATTTTTGGGCCGTAAAAATACCGTTGAACTGTACAGTTGCAAGCACATCAGGTTATAAAAAAACTGACAAATTTCACCAAATGATTTTAAACCTTAAAATGGTGATGATTAAATTTAAAATTGGAGATGGAGTGTCGACTGCCTCGTTGGTCTAGTGGTCCCAATCGCAACTGCTACGCTAGAGGTCTTGGGTTCGATCCCCAGGTCGAGCAAAGTGTTATTGAGGTTTTCTATGAAATTCTCAGTAGCAGCTCGGAGTCTGGATTTGTGCCTGGTGAATGGCAATAGGCTCGCCCCCTATTACATGGGACCCAAACATACCGGCGAACTGTGGGTGTACATTAAGTACACCTCTGCCTAACCCTTCGGGGAATACAGGCGTGATGGTATGTATGTATGTATGTATGGAGTGTCGATATGCGGAAGGCAGCTGGCAGTAACTGGATGAAAACAGCTGAAGATCTGGCTCTGTGGCGTTCACTTAAAGAGGCCTACGTCCAGCAGTGGATGAATACGGGCTGATGATGATGAAATTTAAATTCGACTGAGAAAATTTGCCATTTTGTAGTAACCTGATGTGCATCTGCTTTACCTTTCCTTTGGACGGGCGTGAAGATACAAATGTATATAACATCATTATATGATCCAACATTTTATTGGCCACTGTGAAAGGATTTACTGAGTGACATATACCTACTATCACACTTTCGAAAAGGATTACTAAGGATAAATGAATTTATTAAATACAGTAGCCGAATGTCGGCTTATCTTAATCCTAGAGATCACAGTGGTAGCTGTTGTGATAGTATATTTGCTTGTCACTTACTGTTATCTACACGGTACGGATCAATGATGAGTTACGAAAACAAAAATATGATAAGTTTGCTCGACCACATCAAGCCGTACAAATCCAAAAAAGAGATGAATTTTGTAATGAAAGAACAATAATAATATGATCTTAGGCAGGAGTTGAACTTGCATGCCTCCGGTTCACTACACTGGGTTTAGTCGCTAAGCTACCCAGAACACTGCTTGCGATATCGTTTTTTTTAAATCTTACTAGCAATGTGGGTCGCACATTACTAGTAATCTTGTTAACCCCTCGTACTAAACTAAATGCTTGTGTGGGTGGGGGGGTTGTGGTTTCATGTCGGTAGTGCCATGGGTGGGGTTCGAATCGTCAACCCCATGATCGCAAGTCTGACGCCCTAGCCTTTATGCTACCGCCGCTTAAATTTCTCTTTCACATTCTATATGGCGACGTCACTAGAAAATTCATATATCGGGGATATTTTGCATAACCTAAGTACTTATTGCTAAAATTACCTGTATATACCCAGCTTAAACTGACCTCTTATCGTAAGGAAAGCAAGTACAATACTTTACTTATCGGGAAAGAGGAAAGTATATACTAAGTATGATTCATTGTGCGGTTGTCCCATTTAAAAACCCAGTAAGGGAAATAGAATTTTAAAATAGAATATAATAGATTATAATTCATTTTCAAGAATACGGTGACACAGTAATATTTCTTTACAGCTTTTTATCGAATTGTATGCAGTATTTCAAGATTATTTTATAATTTTTTGAAGGTGGTTTTACTTACTGACTGCCTCGTTAGTCTAGTGGTCCCAAGCGCGACTGCTACGCTAGAGGTCCTGGGTTCGATTCCCAGGTCGAGCAAAGTGTTATTGGGTTTTTCTATGAAATTCCCAGTAGCAGCTCGGAGTCTGGATTTGTGCCCGGTTAATGGCAATAGGCTCGCCCCCTATTACATGGGACCTAAACATACCGGCGAAATGTGGGTTTACATTAGTACACCTCTGCCTAACCCTTCGGGGAATACAGGCGTGATGGTATGTTATGTTATGTTATGTGGTTTTACTTTTTTGTTAAGTATTTTTTTTATAGCGGCAACACAAATACATCATCTGCGAGAATTTCAACTGTTGGACAGACGGACGGACAGACAGGCACGGACAGACGGACAACGGAGTCTTAGTAATAGGGTCCTGAAAAATAGAAATCTCCGGCATCAGGCCCGATATTTACCTGCTAATTAACCGAGACTGGAAATAATGCGGACCTCTCATTGTTAGAAAAGCCAATACCATTCGGGGTCAGCTTATACTGGAATAATATATACAATGATGTGTAGCCGTGTGCTTGTGAATCATATTACGACATCATGACAATCTTAGTCCCCTTGGTTGCTTTTAACCCTTCAAATATTATATCATCATCATCACCATATCAGCCAAATGAAGTCCACTGCTGAACGAAGGTCAAACATTACAGTCAGTGCAAAATCTGTTGTCTTGTACACATGGCTACAGCTATAGATAAAAGCCAGTTTAACCTGATCTCGCATTGTATACAATTTCCATATAATAAGAGACCAGCGAAAACTGGATTTGTAGCTCGACGTGTAGCCTTGCGTATACTGAAGGTACTTTTTGGGTTTGGTGATCCAGAATATTGCCAGATTAAAAAAAATAACATAACATGACATACCATCACGCCTGTATTCCCTTCGCCTGTACGCCTGAATTCACCCACATTTTGCCGGTATGTTAAGGCCCCATGTAATAGGGGGCGAGCCTATTGCCATTAACCGGGCACAAATCCATACCCCGAGCTGCTACTGGGAATTTCATAGAAAAACGCAATAACACTGCTCGCCCTGGGTAACGAACCCAGGACCTCTAGCGTAGCAGTTGCACTTAGGACCACTAAATTCAAATTATTCGGCAGCTCCGACGACGCGGCGACGGTGCGGCGCGTGCGCATCGTATCGCAATCCTTGCTATTTCAGTCCTAAACAGATACGTGCATCTACCCACATCAGACGTGTATCATATCATCGCTGTTATCCTTGAACTGTTCATATGTTTGCGGTTTATTGAATCATTAACATTTATTATCATTATTCTCTATGTTTAGTTTATTTGATTACATTAGGCATTAACTTTAGGGTTATTTATTTCCAATTATTTTTATAAATAAAAAGGGGTGCTGGGCTCGATCCCCAGGTCGAGCAAAGTGTTATTGGGTATTTCTATGAAATTCTCAGTAGCAGCTCGGAGTCTGGATTTGTGCCCGGTTAATGGCGATAGGCTCGCCCTCTATTAGATGGGACCTAAACATACCGGCGAAGTGTGGGTGTGCATTAGTACACCTCTGCCTAACCCTTCGGGGAATACAGGCGTGTTAGTATTTTTATAAATTACTTGTGGATCCTACAGATGTTGTTCTATCCGATCTAGATCGCAACGCCACCTACTGGGTCAAATTTTCCCATATTTTGTCATCGTTTAAACATTCCCTGGACTTCCACAAAATTTCAAAACCAAAATTAAACAAATCGGTCAAGCCGTTTTAGAGTTTTAGCGACACTAACCATTCTAACCAACAGCATTTGCATTTTATATAGTAATGTATAAGAAAAAGAAGAAGAATGTAGACAAAAATATATATAACTTAGTCATAAAAATAAATACAAACTTCATTTACCTACCCGTGATCATGGGTGCTGTAAAGGATCCGAAACGTGGGATCCAAAAAAGTAGTTTCATTTCAATATTTACCTCTTTAAAGATATATTTTCGATACCACAATTTATTTGACAATACATACCATCACGCCTGTATTCCCCGAAGGGCTAAGGCATTGGCGTACGTAATGTACACCCGCAGTTCGCCGGTATGTTTAGGTCCCATGTAATAGGGGGCGAGCCTATTGCCACTCACCGTGTACAATTTCCACTATCCAAACTCTGAGCTACTACTGAGAATTTCATAGAAAATCTCAATAATACTTTACGCTAGAGGTCTTGGGTTCGATTCCCAAGTCGACCGAACTTGAGAATCGAACCCAATCCCTCTAGCTTAGCAGTCTCGCTAAGGACCACTAAACTGACGAGGCAATTTACTTGAAAATTTGAATTTATAATTCTGTAGAAGTCTTAGGTTTGTTATTTAGGCCTTATCTCGGCATATACAACCGACAACATACCTAATGGTATGCGATAACAATTTGAAACTTTAATTAAATAATTAGTTGATTTTATCTGTTTACAATAAATAATCAGAACTATCTATAAAATCGTGCTGCGGCCACCACACACTTGCCACATTAAAAAAACATACTTTTCGCGCAATCATGTGACAACTGTAATCATAGAAATCAATATTGATAACTTGCCGATAACACATAAATTTTCTATGAAGACTCCATGAAACTTACATAAGTAGATAGATAAAATAAATCAGTGTTGTCATGTATTTAGAACACAGCTAACCACGATTTGGTTATGTATGTGTTTTTATATTATTTAAGTAAGTATATATGAAATGTTGAAGTAAGTATAAGAGTTTTTTTTCATCCTGCATGGGTTTGCGCTTGACCATCATCTCACCTGATGGTAAGTGTAACTAGATCTGGTCTACGCTTGTATTCCCCAAAGGGTAAGGCAGAGGTGTACTTATGTACACCCACACATCGCGGGTAAGTTTAGGTCTCATGTAATACGAGGCGAGCCTGTTGCCATTAACCGGGCACAAATCCAGACTCCAAGCTACTACTGATAATTTAATAGAAAAACCCAATAACACTGCTCGATCTGGGAATCGAACCCAGGATCTCTAGTGTAGCAGTCGCGCTTAGGACTACTAGACTAGTGAGGCAGCCTATCTTCTTCTTTTTCTTCTAATAAATAATGATCAATTGCTGTTCGTTAGTCTCGCTAAAACTCTAGAGCGGCTGGACCGATTTGGCTAATTCTGTTTTTGAAATATTTTTCGAAGTCCAGGGAATGTTTAAAAGGTGAGAAAATATGAAATAACTAGCTATCCGCCCACGGCTTCGCCCGCGTGGTTTCTCGGCTTTTCTGCAGTCAAAAGGATTATTTTTCATTTATGCTCCGCTCCTATTGGTCGTAGCGTGATTTTATAAAGCCTTACCTAACCTAACCTAACCTTCCTCGATACATGGACTATCCAACACTGGAAGAATTTTTCAAATCGGACCAGTAGTTCCTGAGGCTAGCGCGTTCAAGCACAAACAAACAAACAAACAAACTCTTCAGCTTTATAATATTGGTATAGATATGTTATGTATAGATTTGACGCGGTAAGTGGCGCTGCGATCGGGCAGAACAGCGACTGTCAGGTCAGTTAGTATCTAATTAACATTAGGCGGTTGTACACACTTAGAATGTCTTTTATATGTGCACACTTCTTTATCTACCAAGGTTGCCACTTGAAGTTGGCTTCCGTCGTTGATACGATGACACTTAACATACCTCCTATCTGGATTGGATGATAACGGAAAGATTTGATGACGATTGTACATTGGAGTTCTTAGAATAGCTCCCATAAAATAAATATACATTTCCTTAAGCACGTGTTTGATAGGGTAAAACAATAAATAATAATATGATAATGGGTATCCTTTTTAGGAAAGCGCGTAAGGACGCGGAAGGAAGGATATAGGCTCGGCAACGCATCTGCAACTCCTTTGGTATTGTAGATGTCCATGGGCGGCGATGATCTAACCGTCAGGTGACTCGCCTCCTCGTTTGCCGAGTTATCCCATAAAAAACTCACTCCATGATTTACGCTTAAAAACCAGTTTCTTATTCTTCTTCATTTGCTTGTTTTTTTAGATACTTTCTTTTTTACATTTTAGATTACGTTTAAGTAACGTTAAGATTTCTATACTCTTACTATGGCATTAGAAAAAAACGATCTTAAAATACTAGGGAACTGTATTCTTCCTATTGATAGTGTTTTAAAAGCAAATAGACACTATTACTCTTTGAGACGGACTGAATACACGGGAAGTATCAATAAAGGGCTATTAATCTGAAGCGGTTAAATGATAAAAATCCTTACAATTTAAACTGTCATTCATTTAATACATGCATCCATTCCGATGTAGGGTTGCTGCAATGCGATAGCGACAAATCAATTTGACAAATTTATTTTTAATTCTGGATCGTCTAAAAATAACAGAAAATGTATTTATTTAGTTTTTGTTATCTTGATGTATTTATATAATTTTTCGGTAAGTGTAAATGTCACTGAACTCTCTCTTCTAAACGGCTGGACCGATTATAATGATTTTTTTTGTGTGTCTGATCATACAGGGACCCTGTATGATTAGCATTTCCTGCCTCCCCCGGGGCGTCCCCAATAGGGGCAGAGGGGCACCCCTTGATATTAAAAAAACTGTAGCCAAATGTAAAGCAACCAAAGTATTAGTTCAATCACTTGACTTACTTGCCTGACCAAATATTCCTTAAGACGACGCTGCCATCTCCTTTCTTCTAGCAAACGGTCCAAAAGAATTCTTTCTGCACCATAAATTAAGGAATTATTAATTTGTTCAACGACTTCACAGTTGGCAACCCACACCGATTTTACCGTCCTAGTTGGCAACCCTATGTATACCATTGAAATAAGTACAGACAACAATACAGTTTTATGGAGGTCTCAATCGGGAGCATGACTGGAGATCACCTCGTTTGCTGCATTGTACTTCGTTAAAACGCAAACGTATGGGCATTGCGTTTGATTTGACCCCTGTTAGCTGTTTGTGTTTACCGTCTGTCGGCCTGCACTCGAATGTTCGAGAATATTCCATTAAACAATCAGTTCCGAAGATCTTAATCGGCAACAATAAAATACCTGCGGATTAAGTACATATTATGTATTTGTGTTTGGTGAAAATTGAACCCACAGCACTCAATCTTTTTAGCATACCTACCATTATTACGTCTGTAGATATTCCCTGTAGGGTTAGACAGAGGGTTAGGCAGAGGTATACTAATGTAAACCCACAGTTGGCTGGTATGTTTGGGTTCTGCCACAGAATTTCATAGAAAAACCCAATAACACTTTGCTGGACCTGGGAATCGAGCCCAAGGACTCTAGCGAAGCAGTCGCGCTTAGAACTACAAGGCTAATGAGGCATTTTATATCTTTAGTTTTCAATAAAAAAAATAATATTTTTTAATAGAGTCAAAGTTACAAAAATAAGTTGAAGTATTTATATTCATACATGTGCGAAGTAATTTAATGTTGATCTTTTTAAATCTTGTTTTTCTCTTAATGTTTGTATCTTAGTTTATCAGAACTATTAAGGTACTTGTTGAGAGAGGTATTTGTAGAACAAATTAGCACAATTACGCCCGCATTAGCATAGCCCACAGCGGTCATACGAAGGCCAATAGTTGTTAATATCTCGGATAATCTTAATTAAATACCAATGAAGCCAGTAAAACGATAGCTTACCTTCTGTACAAACTTGTTTTGCTAATTTTAACCTAAATACTGGTAATTAAAGTTTATTGTTGACGTGAAAATTATATTTTAGTGTTTATTAGTGATTAGAAGTGATGCTAAGTGATTAGATCATCAATTCATGTAGGCCAAGGTCATCAGGGCCCGTACATTTAAAAACATTTGTTTTAAATCATCTGAGGGCTTTTAGTGAATCATATTATGACACACATATTATGTTGAGTGCAGTGATAGCCTAGTGATATGACCATCGGACTACGAAATCAAAGGTTTCGAGTTCAAATCCAATGTCTAATGTCCTTTGATTTTTCGAAGTCATGTGTCATTTTTCGATCAGAATATAGTGAGGAAACCTGAATGCCTGAAAGATTTTCTTGAGTGTGATGTCTGCCAATAATATGAAGACTCAGACTGTTTTCATAGGTTCTATCAAAAAAACCCATTAATTTATTATTTCTTGTTTTTGTTTCAGAATGCTGAGTACCAGGCTATCATAACTGATCAGAAATGGATAAGCCGACGATGCATATGCTCTCCGTCCAGGAGAAGGGCGGACAGACCAGAAAAGTCAATCAATACTTAGCTGCTGTTGCAGGTAACAAAAAAACATTTAACAGACACAGATTTTTATGATGTATAGTGTACCTACAAATTTGTACGGAACCCTCAGTGGGCAAGTTCAACTTGCACTTTTTCGGTTTTTATTACATTCAAGATAGCTCTCAAAACGCACAGGAAGAAGAAGCGGCGCGGGCGCAATAAACTATCAATTTTCAATATAATTATATCTATAATAAACAAACCATCACGCCTGTATTCCCCGAAGGGTTAGGCAGAGGTGTACTTAATGTACACCCACAGTTCGCCGGTATGTTTGGGTCCCATGTAATAGGGGGCGAGCCTATTGCCATTCACCGGGCACAAATCCAGACTCCGAGCTGCTACTGAGAATTTCATAGAAAAACTCAATAACAGTTTGCTCGACCTGGGGATCGAACCCAAGACCTCTAGCGTAGCAGGCGCGATTGGGACCACTAGACCAACGAGGCAGTCTTTGAACTTTATCTTCAACAATTTAAGGTTTAAAATCATTTGGAGAAATTTTACAGTTTGCTGGCGACTGTACCTACAAAATACGGAACCCTCGGTGAGCAAGTCCGACTTGCACTTGTTCGGTTTTTATTACATTCAAGACAGCCCTCAAAACGCACAGGAAGAAGAAGCGTCCCCAGCAACACATTTCTTTCTGTTCATTTGCGTTACAATTTACTGTAAATTGTAATTCCTCTTTACATTATGAAGCATCCATTTTCATAGTGAATAATTTTGAAACCATAGATATCACCTCATCATAATTCTAGCCTTTTCTCATGTTGTGAAAAACTTTAACTGGCTTATAAACCAATTTAACAAAAGGAGGTTTGAGAGACATGTAATTTGTCGAAATATCATAATATTCGTACCTATATGTGAAGCGCCGGAGGCCCCAATTCCTCTTCCGCTGAACCAATTTTAATGAATTTTGGTATAGATATATATTAGACCTTAAAGAAGGATATAGGCTACCCTTTGTCTCAAAAAGTCCTTTGAAAAGCGTGTGAAATAGCGGGCAACCACTATTGTTTTATAATTTTAAAGTAACGCAAAGAACAGTCGAACTGCAGTTAACTGCACCCAGTCCACGTCACACATACTGACGTTTTAAACAAAAGAATGTGTATTGTAAATATGTAGTAGCTATTGTTTCATTTGACTGAGTAAATTATTGTTGATTAGACCCACTGTTGTTTACAATCAGCCGCTCAATGCAGACACGACCTCTGCCAACCCCGGGGCACCTTATCAGTGCGTTGACTTGTTCAAAAATATTCATTAAATAATTGTTTTGCATACTTAACTTATCTATCGATTTTAGGATTATTTGGTCGGTTTCGAAACCGAGGTTATTAAAGTCACACCCGTATTCCCCGAAGGGTTAGGCAGTTTACCACATTTCGTCGGTATGTTTAGGTCCCATGTAAAAGGGGGCGAACCACAAATCCAGACTCCGAGATGCTACTTATTGTCCCTAGTCCAGAACTCGAGTAGCTAGTAACCTAACTTTTTTTTTAAAAAAAAAAGCTTAAGCTAATTGCTTGTGTTACCAGTTGGTTCACGTCGGTAGTGCAATGAGTGGGGTTCGAACCGGCAACCATAATATGATCGCAAGTCCGACGCCCTAGCCATTGGGCTACCGCCGCTTAAGAGATATACAGTACGCTTTGGAGATATACAGTAAAATTGGCTATTTTCTTTGCAAAGTGAAGTGCCAAGTTACATTGAACATTGACATAAAGAATATAAATAGATTGACAGTTTGTAGCCAACCTCTGACTCGACAATGCAACACTTATTTTTGTTAATGACGCCGGCGTCACCTTTAGCTACACGATAACAGTTTTAGTATCATCCTTTCCTTTTCTCGACTAGGTACCTATGTGAGGTCAAATTCCAGTCTAACCAGATAAAATATTAGATTTAGGTATATTCATGTTGGATTGTCGGTGTCCGTGTTGGCGTTGAGGTATATAAATAAAATAATTAAATTGCAACGTATACGAACTTCCACTTTCTTGTTCCTTGAATACGTATATTTATACGAAGTGACTGCCGGACCCCCGCAACCCAATTTTTGAGTTGCTGATAAATAATACTGCCTCATTAGTCTAGTAGTCCTCAGCGCGACTGCTACGCTAGAGGTCCTGGGTTCGGTCCCCAGGTCGAGCAAAGTGTTATTGGGTTCAACTCGGTAGCAGCTCGGAGTCTGGAATTGTGCCCAGTTAATGGCACTAGGCTCGCCTCCTGTTACATGAGACCTAACCGTAGCGTCGAATTATGAGTTTACCTCCATCTCTGGCAAGCCTTCCAGGGAAGGTGTCTTATGCATATCCAGATAAATCAACAAAACATTCTCCTTTCCACAGCGGCAATCGGCGCGGTGGCGGGCGGCACTATCCTTGCGTGGACGTCTCCAGCGCTGCCGCAGCTGGAACCATTTAAGAACGTGACCGTTGTCAACGGCACAGCCCTCAACGGCACAGCGCTCAACGTGACAGCTGCCGGCAACTCCAGCTTCATCAACTCTCTGGGACAGCCTGCGGACTTCCTGCTGGATACCAAAGAAAGTAAGCAAGTATTCTGTGATTATCTTTAAAGAAAGAAATAAAACTTTTTATTCTGACGTCGTACACTAAAAGTACAAATAAATTAAAAAGTAAAAATACAAATAGCTGCACGAGATCAGAACAGGCTCCTATTGAGATAGGAGCCAGCATAATGCTGCGACATTAAAAGTATAATGTCACAGTGCTGGTTTTCAGATAGGACCATTATTTTTAGCATAATGCTGAGCGTCACTCCTTTCTTTAACATGTTTTGTCGTCTGTGGGATCGCGGGGTAACTCTATCTTATATCCAAAGAGTGAGTGGGATAGGTAGTGGTTTGTAACTTGTTTTGTCGGCAGTGGGAACGCGAGGTCATTGCGACTGCATGCATTATAATTGGAACATATTTTCATCTTTCTTGTTGCACACACTTTTTGTAAAATATTGATATTAATCAGCTTCTTGTTAGTTTTTTTTTCTTGTTAGATTGGAAGCTGATCTCAATGCAAGGTATAAGGTAAAGAGTATAAATTTTGACGTATATTAAACAATAAGTTTATGCACATGTTTATACGGGTTTAAATTAACGACTTCAACGGAGCAACTTCCTGGTTCGAAATGTACGTCATATTAAAAGCAGGAAAAATAACCTTATCGGTAGAATTTTTGTTACAGGTAAATTTTTGTGGGTTAACAACAAAACTTTCCTCAAAATGTTCTGTATGTAGGTGCCTTCCTTACTCATTAAATATGTAATATTACTTAGTTTTTTTTAGATAAATAATAAGATTGAAGTTATTCTGAAATCAAATGGAACAGTTACAACGAAAATCCTGTTACCTTTTTTATAGTATTTACCATTTATTTCTTCCGTGGTAATTACCTACGGAAAATCCTCAAGGTTATGGATCGTCCTACCCTACCACCTGGGGAGGCAGCAGGGTATGTCGGACTCGTATCGACTAAAAACCGCACTCCCTTGCCCTATAGTGTCTTGTCATGGCCTTGGGATACGTGACATTCGCTTACAATCATGTCAGACTACAGTATAGCGTATATATCGCTGGATCGCTTTAAGGCTAAAGCGTCAACTTTGGGCGCGAAATTTAAATTCTCTTGTTTGGTTTTCCGCAAATTATTTGGCTTAACACATTCTAGGTACAGTAGCAAGCACATCAGGTTATACTCAACTGTTAAATTTCTCCAAATGATTTTAAACCTTAGAGGTTTGATAATTAAGTTCAAAATAAACTGAGAAAATTTGACATTTTGTGGTTACTTGATGTGCTGGCCGCCGTAGATGGCAGTAGAAATTGCGACATCATCAATCACTTATTCACGATTGAGTGTTAAAACATTTGCTTAAGAATCGCTATCCTAAGAGATTTAGGGTTGAATTTGAGGTCGACACTGTAGACTTAAGTACCTTAAGACTGTAAACGAGTCATGTACGCATATTTCCATCTCAGTCCTTCAGTGAAAATATTTGGAGAAACATGTATATTTAAATACAGCGACTGTCAGTGTGCGCAGGCGTTTGCCACCATTGAGGTATTAAAGTTGTACTAAAGTAATACTCTGTAGAAATACCCGCTATGTTTTTGTTGATAGACACATTTTTACGTACTGGGGTGGATACCCTCCCTCCTATATTTATTTCGAACATACATTTAAATTTAAAAATAAATATTTTCGAATTTATATAGGGTGGAAGGGACATCCTATGGCAATAACTACAGTTTGTTCGAAATAAGTAAGCCGATCGGAAGTTGTCTGCAAGTCGCTGCGCAGTAGGCATTTTTACGCCTAGATCAGTAGCGCGCATGCGTGGTAATGGCGCGAGGGGCGGGGTCAGTGCCGCTTCGCTGTTTCACTCAATCCTTAGTGTTTGATGCATAATTCTGTCTCGCTCCCCCAGTGCAAGTACACAGTCAGTGCCAAAAGTGCTACGCGTTGTTTTTATTTTGACATTATTGTTGTTTAGTTTTTTATTTAAATAACAATTTAATGATTTTGTGAAAATTCATGTATGGATTTTATCAATAAAGCAAAGCAGCAATATTACACGTAATGCTAACAACTTATTTATCTTATTTTCGAAATTATTTGAATAAGTTTCCGAACGCTAACACTTTATTACGCGACTGTAACTGCGCGGCCCTAGAAAACGGCTAACTTCCGATCGGCTTACTTATTTCGAACAAACTGTATGTTACACGTCATCTCAGAGGCACACGTTGCGGTCTCTCGTGGATCTCTTGTACATAATACCTCAATATTTGGCACGCCATCGGTGATCTATTTTTGTGGTTAAACAAAACGCACACGCCTCCCATTAACTGGTGTATATTAATACTTGTAAACAAGCGGTATGGATAGAATTATACTTTGATATTCATTCATTATTTACCCCCCCCCCCCAATGGGTAACATGAAAATTTACCCCAAAGGGTATCTGGTCTTTATCATTTACTCCAATATTAGTAATTTAAAAGATACTCAGTTCTTTTTACGGATTTCCGGATTGTTTGTATGTATATAATATACCCTATAACCCCAAATGGGTAAGTATAAATATCAAAATATTGGATTGTCAATACAAAAAGACAGAGTAATTGCGAACCTAAAAAATATTTTCAAGAAAGACATTGCTTATGGATAAAACAGACATAACATTACGTTGCATTGTTATTGATTTCAAATTCTAAATATGAAATGATCCAATAGGAATTGCTTAATTAGCCCCCCCCTCAGACCCCATGTCATGACATTGTCTCAAGCCTTGTCGTACTCAGTGTGATAATGAAGTATACTGTGTCACAGAATGAATGTTGGCGATTTAAAAAATGCCCGAATGTCCCATGATTTACAAAAATAACTGAAAATACGTGGTGTTTATCGATAAATATTCTCAATGCAGACTCAAAAACATATTTCTTGGCACACAATATTATTGTGACGCAGACATCATGAGACTTTTATTTAAGACACGCCACTGTAAAACAATATAAACTATGATTTTTAAACGAAAGTGCGATATCTTATTTAAAAAAAACTATGGCCTTCGTAGACAATTTTTATCCTGATGATTTTACCAAAACCATAAGAGGAATCCTGTAAAAAAAATGAATTTAAGAAAAAGAAAACCGAATAGAGGCATTATGATCTATCCTCAAACCCGATAGCGAGACCCCAACCTTTAGGAATCAACTAAGAATATTAATTTAGTATCTGAGATCGAAAAACAAACTGTAATAATAGTGGTCACAAAATATATCTCACATTTCAAAAAAAGTACATCCGGTCAATGCTTTGATAAATGGCAGTGAACTGTAGTTTATCTAGCGAGCAACATTTACATAATACTTGATGTATGAGTTGTATGACCGTGGCTCGTGGGTGTGTCTATATTTACGTACTTATTCGTGATGATACTTACGTCATCCTAGATTTGTTTTAAAAACAGAACATACGTAATAAATAATCTAGTTATATATGAAAGTAGTCTGCCTCTTGGTTTAGCGGTCATAGCGTCTGGTGTACCTGACCAGAAGACTTAATAATCTTTGCATGGAAAATGCCAAAAAATGCAAAAATATGTCACTAACGTCGCCTCAAAGACCTAAATTAAAAATGTGAAGGCAAATTTCGACATGGCGGGTGGGAGTCACGGTGGCTTAGCGGTCATAGCGTCTGGTGTACTTAACCAGAAGACGCAGGTTCGAATCCTGCCCGCAGTCGTATTTTTCCTTTACTAAAATAACTTAATAATCTTTGCATGGAAAATGCCTAAAAAATACAGAATTATTTTCACATTTATTATGTGAGCTATTTTTACAGAATTTATTGCAGTTGATTGAACTTTCAGAACGGTTTTGATAATGTTTACTTACTTTTCATCACTGTTTGTTGGGTACCTAATTGTCAACAAGCTTATTGAAAATATCTAGAATGAGTTCCGTTTCGTTTCCAGGTTCTTTAGTATCCTCAATCCTGGCCATTGGGGCGGCGATCAGCGCGCTGCCCGTGGGCGTGCTTGCCCAGAAGGTGGGCAGGCGGCCCACAGTGCTGATCCTCGCTGTGCCATTCTTGATTAACTGGCTCCTGACGATCTTCGCCAATGGTGCTGGCATGCTTGTAGCTGCTCGGTTCTTCGCTGGACTAGCGACTGGTAAGACTTACATACATACATATTTTCACGCCTGTCTCCCAAGGGGGTAAGGAAGATACTATAGATTTCCACTTGCTACGATCCTGGCACACTACTTTCGTTTCATCTACATTCATTAATCTCTTCATGCATGACCGTCGGTTTAGGGTGTTCGGAACCTGGCCTTTTTTAAGAACATCCGCAATTTGGTTGCGGTACGTTCACCGAGGTCGTCCCCTTCCAACTCGTCCACCCGTACTCGCTATATATACTTGTTTCATCAATCTCGTTCACACATTCTCTCTACATGACCAAACCATCTTAACATACCTTTGTCAATCCTTGTTACTACATCTTCTTTCACTCCACAACGCTCCCTTATCACACTGTTTCTCACTCTTTTTCACTCTCGTCTTTCAGCGTAACACCACACATACTTCTCAAAGCTCTCATCTCTACAGCATTTATTCTGCTTTCATGTTTCTTCGGCCATACCCAACTTTCACTACCATACATTAGTGTCGTAAGAATTGATATAGTGTGGTAAGACTTGATATAGCGTGGTAAGACTTGATATTCATTATTAGTCCATAATATGATTATAGGGTTGACTGGTGTTGAGTTTACCAAATACGTGCCTATTGTAAAATAAAATTAAATAAAAGACGTATACTGAAAACAATATTTAAACCGTCTAATTAACCTCTATCTAAGATATAAGCGATTAAAGTTTTTGGTGGGGAATGAGAGAGAATTCTCATTTTCCCGCAAAAGAGTGTTACTAAGTATAGACATTGTATGGCATATCGAATCGTGACGTCACAAGCCGATATAGTACGCCCTCTATCTAGGAAATGAAATTGCTTATAACTTCCTTATTTTTGAACCAATTTAAATTTAATTTTGTTGTTCGGCTCTATTTACGTTCAACTGTTTTTAGGTCACATAAAAATGTTAACTAGCCTATTACCAGCCACCCGATATAGACCATGATATATAAGCTTCCGGTTTACATCAGATAAGTTTTTTTATGGGATAACTGCAAACGAGCAGGCGAGCCACCAAAGGATAAGTACCTAGTCATCGCCGCCCATTTGCAATACCAAAGAAGTTGCATATGCGTTGCCGACCCAAGGAAGAGGGAGGGGAAGGAGACTGAGAGAGGAATTGGGCCTCCGGTGCTCCAGACTCACCTTACGAAACGCAACAGTATGGATACTGCTATTTGACGTCGATATTCTGTTGGGGTTCCCTGGTTGTGCCGACCCATTCATACTGGCATATAGACATGCCAGCGAGACACTAATATTAAATCAGTTCAGTAAGAATACTACATACCATCACGCCTGTATTCCCCGAAGGATTAGGCAGAGGTGTACTAATGTGCACCCACATTTCGCGGGTATGTTTAGGTCCCATGTAATATTAGCGAGCCTATTGCCATTAACCGGGCACAAATCCAGACTCCGAGCTGCTACTGGGAATTTCATTGAAAAACTCATAAACACTTTGCTCGACCTCTAGCGTAGCGGTCGTGCTTAGGACCACTAGACTAATGAGGTAGTCAGTAAGAATACCATTAACCGACAAACCTAATCTTCATGGTTCTTTTCAGGTGGTGTCTGTGTCGCAGCTCCAATGTACATTGGAGAGATAGCGGAGACATCCATCCGAGGGTCGCTGGGCGCGTTCTTCCAGCTGTTCCTGACCGTGGGCATTCTGTTTACCTTCGTGGTGGGCGGGTGGACACACTGGAGGACGCTGTCCATCATCTGTGCGGTCTTCCCTGTGTTACTTGTTGCTGTTTTCTGGTAAGTGGTATTTATATTATGTCTTGCTTATAGCCGTCACTGTTTTTTTATTTTGTCTAGCGACCCGATAATATTTCAACAAATTTACACAACGATTTTAACAAATTATACATACAAATCTTTCTCACGAATCGCTATGTTTATTAGTGAACACCATATGAAAATCCGTTCAGCATGTTTTGAGTTTATCGCTAACGGACAGAGTTTTTGTAAAAAAAAATAGTATTTATTCTAGTTCGAATTGAATATTCATAGGTAAGAAAGGATAACCGCTGTCGGGTAAGCTAGCTTAAAATAAAAACTTGAACTCGTCCATTAACTAGTTTGTGTTAAAACTCGGGCGTTTTTCTTGTTTTCTTATATAATTACTAGCTTTCCGGCCACGGCTTCGCCCGCGTGGTTTCTCGGCTTTTCTGAATTTAATTTTTTCCCGTTTTTGCATCATTTTTCATTTATGCTCCGCTCCTATTGGTCGTAGCGTGATGATATATATATCATGCTATATGTATAGCAGGCTATAGCCTATAGCCTTCCTCGATAAACGGGCTATCTAATACTGAAAGAATTTATCAAATCAGACCCGCAGTTCCCGAGATTAGCGCGTTCAAGTAAACAAACAAACAAACTCTTCAGCTTTATAATATTAGTATAGATTTCCGTAAATGGCTCTTAAAATAAGGAAAGAGAACAAATAAAAATATATAAAAACTTAGCACTTAAAAATCAATATGAAAACTGGATCTGTGATACAGTAAATAGTGTATGGGGGTTCGGGCAGTCTTGTCTTGGTAGCAGGTTGTTCCTATTCTTCACTCCAAATATGTAAAATGTTATTTAAATCAACAATTTAAAATAATCAATATTCATGATAGCATAGTTGCAAAGTTCAGCAGCATTGTTGCCCCTTCCCTCCGGATCTCGGTAACGAATGGACGTGCCAAAGAATATCGCAGTTTTTATTTTATTATTGTAAATTCATTTGTTTTTGTAATTTAAATACACTCAAGAAAATAGGAGCGCATAATTCAAAAGAGTGCACTACGAACCACTGCATCGCGCACATACGAGTGTCCCGTCGGAAGCCCCACCCAATGCGCACATCCACACGCACGAAATACTGTTGCATCGGCACCCTCACACCGACACCAGGACAACAGGTACGCACCACTACATGCTCAACTGTGTAAAGATACTAAAGACAAAGTACTGCATAATAGAGGGGTCAAGTTACGCTGGCCGCTAGTGAATTTGTTCCGAATCGTCGATCGGTGACCATTTTAAAGACCTCTCGCTTGTGAAGTCGATCGCCGCTTGTTTTTGACTTATGAGAGCCTGGTATCTACTGTGAGCGATTAATAAAACGATAGTCTTACGAACGTCATGTCACTGCGCCGTACTCCGCCCGCCTCATCGGCGGTGTCTACGCCTCAACAGGCGTATGATTCGGATACTCCTTCAGAACGCGGGGCCAATGTTAACACTCGGCAAAAGCGTAGACGCGGAAGCGACGATGATCACCGACAAATCAGAAATGAAATGACATTGTTGTCAAACAAACTCGACCAATATTTTTCCGAATTAAAGCAGCAGAACACGGAGCTAAGAGACAGCTTACAGTTTATGTCTGATAAATACGACTCCCTCCTTAAATTGTTAAGTAAAGTGGAAGAAGATAGGGCGGAGGATAAAAAATGTATTGCAAAGCTGGAAGAAAAACTAGAGTTCATGGAACGTAAAACCAAATCAACAGGAATAGAGATACGTAACGTGCCGATTAACCTGCACGAAAACAATAAAAGGGAAACAAAGGAAGATATCTGTAGTTTAGTGCAATGCTTAGCGAAAAGTGTGGACGTGAGTCTCAACAGTTGTGATATAAAAGATGCTTATAGAGTAACCACCAACAAAGAAATTATAAAACCAATCATAATCGAGTTAAATAGCGTCATACAAAAAGATAAAATAATACAAGCAGTAAAGCAGTTTAATAAAAACAAGCCTGTTGTGGATAAGTTAAGCACTAAGCACTTTGGGATTCCAGGACAGATAAAACCCGTATTCGTCTCCGAGGCTTTGACAATCAAGGCGCAAAAATTATACTACATGGCACGTCAATTTGTGAAGGAATATAATTATTCATTTTGTTGGACTTCAAGGGGTATAGTGTACTTACGCAAAGCGGAAGGGCAACTCGCGATCCGCATTGAAACCGAGGAAGATCTGTCTAAACTTAGGTCTAAGCAATGACTATTAGCAGGTTTATTCTTTAGTGTTTTTATGTTTTTGTTTTATCTTCTATTCAAAAATCATAGATTTCTTACCTGTTATTTTCGTATTAATTTACTAGCTGAAGCTGTTATATTACCTAAATTTTACTTTGTAAACCTATTTATTACACACCAAAACTCATTCAGAAGACTCAGAATTACACTTAAATTTTACTTTTTTGACATACATATCCTGCAATTACTATCTACCGCCTGTAATTACAAGATTACTACCACACTGCATAGAAACACGGAATCTTCACTCAGATCCGCACCGTGTACTCTCATGTACTGTCTAAATTATAGTGTCCTAATAATGATCATTTATCTTATAACGTCAATTTCGATTCTATAGTAGACAATCACGCAAATAGTATAGATGAGATTGAAGTTTCTGATTCTTATAGATGCGAGCCTGAGAATTGTAAAAGTATAGTTGCACTTAACAGTCTGAAGATACTTACTCAAAATATCCGGAGTATTTCAGCTAATATTCATAGTTTCACGACACTGTTGGTTAGAATGTCCATATCCTTAGATATCATCATACTTACAGAGTGCTGGCTGTCGTGCAACCCGTACATACCTACAATTGATGGTTACAACTCCTATTCAACTACAAAATGGACTAATAAAAATGACGGAGTCGTAGTTTACATCAAGAGTAGTCTTGCTAATATTATTGTCACAGAACCGTTATTCACAAACGCTAGTTGTCTGCAGATATCAATAGGAAAAACCACTTGTATTCTTGCACTTTACAGGCCTCCGTCATTCAAAGATATAACCATTTTTCTTTCCTCTTTGGACCAAGTTCTGGCAGTAAACGCTTCTTGCACTAACATAGCAGTCGTAGGCGACATTAATTTAGATATTTCGAATGGTAACATAGATAATAAAACAATAGAATATTTAAATCTTAGTGCTACTCATGGTTTATTGCCAGCCCATAATTTGGCAACACACGGAAAAACTTCTCTTGATCATGTCCTCCTTAAAACTAAACTCAGAGCCTCAACTATCGTTATAGACTCGACTGTCACGGACCACAACGCAGTTTTATTAACATTAAATAAAATTAAAATTTATAGTGCAAATAAGATAATTAATAAAGTAGATTACATGAAACTCGAGAATCAACTAAACACTATTGATTTTTCCTATATATATGAATGTACAAATCCTAATATTGCACTCGAATATTTTAATAAGTCACTTACTAGAGCTATCCATTTCAGTACCATAACTTATAGTCTACCACATCGCCTGAGAACTATTAAGCCATGGATTACTCCAGGTATGCTAAGGTGCATGCGTAATAGGGATAGGATGTACATGAAAATGAAAAAGTCACCAGATAATGACACTATTTGCGTTACCTACAAACGATATAGAAATTTTTGCGGCCGTATTTTAAAAAAACTTAAAAGGCAGTACGAGGAATCTGAGTTAAACAACGCTAGATCTAATCCAAAGAAGATGTGGAATGTAATCAGAAACGTGACTCACACTCAAAAACGAAATGTTTCCGCTAGTCCACTACTTTCAATAAAAAGTTCTAATGAAGAATCGATTGAGGAAGTAAATAAGTATTTTGTTAAAACCGGGAAAAGCATAGCTGAGAAGGTAGCTAGAACGTTTGATAGAGGTACCAGCACGATTAATAAGGCACCTGTAAATACTTCATGTAAGTCACTAGTTCTGTTGGAAACTGATGAGTCAGAAGTGGACCGATTGATTCAAACATTGCGTAGTGATTGTGCGATAGGCGTTGACGGTATCTCATCTAATATAATTAAACAGTACAGGGGATTCTTGGTGCGACCTTTGACATTTATATTTAATTTGTGTATAAAAGCGGGTGTATTTCCTGACCTATTTAAAAAAGCCTTGATCCATCCCATACATAAATCAGGGGATGCAGATCGTGTAAATAATTATAGGCCAATATCAGTCTTGCCATGTTTGTCTAAAGTTCTGGAAAGAATAATGAATAATCGTCTTAAGAAATACTTGGAAGATAACAACATACTTTCGAATAATCAATATGGCTTTAGAAACAACAGGTCCACAAATGACGCAGTTTTTGAACTCACTAACTTTATTGTGCACGCTTTGGATAAGGGTATGAAAACTGTTGCCATCTTTTTGGACTTGGCCAAGGCCTTCGACACGGTCTCCATCCCCAAACTGATTGTTAAATTAGAGCACATTGGTGTAAGAGATCAGCAATTAAAACTTTTTAAAAGTTATTTAACTAACAGGACCCAGTGCGTTAGGATCAATGAGTACATAAGCAAAGAACTTCCAATTGAATTCGGTGTGCCGCAGGGAAGTATACTTGGACCTACGCTTTTCCTAGTTTATGTCAATGAAATGTGCAAACTGCCAATTACCGATGGCAGAGTATTAGCTTTTGCAGATGACACCGCACTTATTTTTACAGGTGAGACGTGGGACAGGGTCTTCGATGCGGCACAAATCGGATTAAATATAGTAACTGAGTGGTTAGCAGATAACACATTGTCTCTCAATGTTGACAAAACTAAAATAATTCGTTTTAGTATCAAAAATTCAAATAAACCAAACATTGTTCGATCTATTACTGCTCATAACCACACAACAGGTACTAAGTTAACATGCACTTGTCCTAGGTTACATAATGTCACTAGTGTTAAGTATTTGGGTGTTATCATAGACGATAAATTAAATTTTGCACCGCACATTGACCTACTCACAGGGAGAATTCGGAAACTTATATATATTTTTAAACATTTAAGACATGTCGCAAAACCAACAGTTCTAAAAAGCATATACTACGCTTTGTGTCAATCTTTGTTAGGTTACTGCATTCTATCTTGGGGTGGGGCTTGTAAATCATTAATAATAAAACTTGAGCGGGCGCAGAGAGCTGTCCTAAAAGTGAGTACTTTTAAACCGTATCTATTTCCCACAAAAGAATTGTACGAATATTGCGAAGTACTGACAGTACGGCAATTGTTCATTTTGCAAATCGTAATGAAGCAACATTCATTACGCAAAACAGACGGGACATCATCACCATCATCTTTGCGACGCACTATGCGTAGGTTAAAGCTTCCGCCAGCTGCACGCCATAGGACAACATTCAGCGAACGGTTTTACTACTTCCTCGGACGATTCATTTATACCAAAATAACTAAAGTCTTAGATATAGATTCAAATACTAAATATCAGTGTAAGAATAAATTGATAAAATGGCTACAGAAACTCTCTTATGACGACACCGAAAAACTCATACGTCCGGTGACATAAGGAACTAAAAAATAATACACACAACAAAAAATTACAATCTCACGAACATCGCAAACTTTCACAATCGCTCACACATACTCACAAGCATACACACACAGATACACACACAGCTGACACGCCGGTTTATATTATTTATATACACCACACATTCCCTCACATCCCATACAGTAATATAGCAGGTTTAGTAAATCTTTAACATTAATTATAACGTAATAACCAATCTTGTACGTAAATAATGTAAGTAGGTTTACTTTTATTATTGCAATCAGTAGTTTACTTTTGCCTAGTTTAATCTGTGAAACTGGAAGGTTGCTGGTACTTATAGCACAGGATAACCCTTTTTTAAGTACCAGCAGAACATTAAATTAAGATTTTCTGTACCTACCTTAAGTTTTCAACTACTATGTAACCTACTTGTTTTTTTTTTGTGTCAATAAAGAATTTTATTATTATTATTATTATTATTGTTGTTGGACTAAAAATAACTTCAGGTGCATTTTTCCGTGCTTTACTTTATCGAAACATAAAATATAATAAAAATCACCCGTTCGTAAATATAGATGGATGTAAAGGAACCGAAACGTTGGGAATTAAATAATATCAATCATGCGATAAAATCTGTACCTAACAAGTAGCTTTATGTCAATATCCTTGCAAAATATAATACCTACTTAATTATTATATCATAAATTGAATGGAATTTCTCAATGGTTTTTCCATTAATTCAATAAAAACTGTTTTTTTTTTATTTTATCTGTGCCTTGTAGTCACTGGAGCTAGTTTTGAAATAAATATTTTAACTTTGCCTTTATTTTATTTTTCATTTGTCATAATATTTAATTATTTTCTGTATAAATTTTCATAACCACACGTTTTTTTCCATTTCACTTTGTCATTAGCAGAATTGTCGACAACAGTAAGAAGAAAAATTATTCGGTATCATACGGAAACTAATATTTATAATAAATACAAAGAGCACATAATTGTTTTGATTTGAGGGGAATGTGAAGCCAGTGAAGCTACTAGTCACTTTGCCGCAAAGCCAAACGAATTCAAGTAGAAGTGTCCTTGCACCCTTGAAATATCCAGTCGAATGTTTGACTGAGCTAACAATGACTTGTTTTGCAGGTGGATGCCTGAAACTCCTCAGTACCTGCTAGGTAAAAACCGAAGGCGTGATGCGGAGAAATCTCTACGTTGGCTGCGAGGACCTGATGCTGACCTTACTTCAGAACTTGAGGAGATGCAGAAAGATGTAAGTCATATCTAATTTTTGTTGACGTTGCTTCTGAAATTTCAATTAATTACGAGATACATTTCTTGAACTGACTGCCTTATGATGTTTTTTTCCAATCTTCATTGGTCTAAGAGTTGAAATAAAAACAAAATATATTCCTTTCCTGAAGCGGCCTAAACTACAAATCAATGCCTTATAAACCCAATACCGTTTTAGATTTATTTTGAATTCTTATTACTTAATATCAAATTCACGACGCGAATTCAGCCATGGCGTAGATTTGCAATCATCATTATCTTCCTTCCCATTTGCCAATTTATTTGTGGTCCTTTTCTTCAATTCATCCCTGTTAGTCGTCATCGCTCATTCAATCCCTTTTCCATCATATCTGACTTACGACAATCTATCCTCCCACATTCATATTCATCATCATCATCATCCACAGCCTGACTTCACCCATTGCTGGGTATCGGTCTCCCCATGTTTGTGCCATCCACCACGGTCCTGTGCCACTCTCGTCCACTCTTATTCACATTGGTTTCACTCAGATTCAATTCAATTCAATTCTTTATTGCATTCCGTTATTTACATATAAATTAAAACAGATGGTAAGCTTAAAACTAAGGATCAATTAATTTGCAATGATGTGTTAATAAAATAATGATGTATTCCAGGTGGACGACGCAGCACGGCAGCGCGCCGGCATGATGAGCATGGTGACCAACCGCGCGTCGCGCATGGCGCTCATCTGCGGGCTGGGCCTTATGTTCTTCCAGCAGTTCAGCGGCATCAACGCCGTCATCTTCTACACCAATAACATCTTCCAGTCCGCCGGCTCCGACATCCCCCCGGTCATAGCCACCATCATCGTTGGTGTTGTCCAAACCATCGCCACTTACCTCTCCTCTGTCTTCGTCGATAAGGCTGGTCGCAGAATCCTCCTCCTCCAAAGTTCTATTATCATGGGCATCTGCTTGATTATCCTCGGAATCTACTTCAAACTTCAGCAGGATAACTACAATGTGGCCGCTGTTGGGTGGATTCCTTTGGTGTGTTTGGTCTTGTTCATCATTTCGTTCTCCATGGGCTTTGGTCCTATACCCTGGATGATGATGGCCGAGTTGTTCCCTGTGGAGTTCCGTGGCGCCGCGACAGGTGTCACTGTCATCGCCAACTGGATGTTGGTGTTTGTGGTAACTCTGTGCTTCCCCATCATGAAGCTTGCTTTAGGTATTTACAGCTGTTTCTGGTTCTTCGCTGCATTCATGATCATTTGCACCTTCTTCGTATTTTTCTTGATCCCTGAGACCAAAGGTAAGACTGTTTCACAAATCCAGGCTATTCTGGGTGGTAACAAGTCTTAAATCTAGATATAAATAGGGTTTACCAAATTGCTCGTCAAGTTAAGCTGTTATCAATCTGTACTACAATTCGTACTTTCGTTATGGAAAATAAGTTGGAAATAAAATAAGTCGGTAGCCCTATCAATGTTGTGATAATTTAAGAAATAATTTAAGCATAATAAACTAAATAATAGTAGCGTCATATTTTCGAGTTGAAAGTAAAATGTAGATACAACGGGACTAAGTTTTAAGTACAAAATTGATAAATTGAAATGATGAAACAAAGACTTATGTCTTAGTTACGACTTATGCTTATGTTTAAGTTAAGACTTATGTTAAAGTTCTAGTACTTACTACTAGTTTTAGAACATTAAGTGCATAGTATTTCATTCCTTTTATTAACTAGAATTATCAAGTAATAAAACATTTCAATGGTTTTGGTACTTATTACTTAGCACCGTTATATCATTAATAAAATATAAAATTAAATAAGTTGTATAGATTTTTATAAATAAAACTTAATTTATATAATTTATATATGTTTTGTAGATCCACCGATTTTTATATTGCAATATTTTTATGAAAAGGACAACAAAAAATATTTGTGATGAATTGATATTTTGCACAATTTTAATGAGTAATGCTAAATGATTGAATTTATATTTTAGATTAGGTTTGTGATGCTATTTAGTAGATTAATATTTTTTAGATTAATAATAATAGACTCTTAGCTGGCCTAATAGTTTAGAATATTCTGTGTTTAAATTTTTTTTATTTTATTTTATTTATGTAGCCTCTTTCGTGTCCCACTGCAGGGCAAAGGCCTCCCCTAACTTCTTCCAGGATTGTTTATCCTGGGCTTCTGTATACCACGTTATTGTTTAAATTATTATTTTTAAATCGTGTACTATTGAAATCACCGCTTGTTAATGGTGTATAAATTCATATATCTGGCGGTAAATACTAAAACGTGGATTATAAATTCTATTCTAAGTGCAACAATAATAATATAATATTAAAATTTAATGCACATTGTACTAAGAATGGTTTTTACTTTAGCCAGAATATTCAAGTAGTGAGATGCAATTGTCTAAGTGAATGAGTCATTATTTATAAAATACTCATAGTAAAATATCTATCTATTGAGAGACTCTCACATCGAGCGATCAAGTTGTATAAGTAATAAGGCATTTTTTGTCAAGTTTGAATAATAACTAATGCCTACATTTGTGATAAAAACGCTTCGAAAATAATCTTTTTTTACTATTGCAAATCATTATTCTGGACATTTAATTATTATAGTAATTGTTTCCGAAAAACCGGAATCTTATCTGGGTTTTCGGAAAGAGTTGTGTCCTTAATAAGACGAAAAGTGCCAAAAGTTTACAATATCTTTTATAGGTATTTTTGTACAGTGATCGTTGTTAATTTTTGTGTTATATGAATAAATGTTTAAAACGAAATATTAATTAGAAATGAAAAAAAGCCGTTGTTTTTTTTCGGATCCTAACAGATTATTGCCACTCACGAATGTAGGATAAGTTTTATTGGATATACCCAGATTTTGTAGTATTTTTCACTATTTCAGGGTAGGCTCCATAGTGACTGTGGTTGGCTGGCCTGGGCGTCCGCCGCCCTACCTGATAATTGCCCTGGTAGGCGAAGTTTAAGAAGAAAGCGAGGTAAGGCCTGGCCCTTTAAAGGTTTTCTCCCAACGCTGTATCACAGCTTATTACGGTCATGGTAAATGTTCCCCATGATACACTGTAAAACAAGGGAAGAAGTGCTATTTTTGGTCGGTAAGAGTCCGACATACCCTTTTTTTTTTTTTTTTTTTTTATCGGGGTTGGAAATGCTTTATGCACTATCCACCGCCCTGGGGAGAGCGATGGGGTGTGTCCGACTCCGCTCTGAAAAGAGCGATCTACCGACTAAAACCAACCTGGGCGTTTCGCGTCACCACTTCACCACTTTAGTGCCGGGAATACGGGAGCGTTGAGACATTCCTCCGCAGACCCGGCAGTGGCGGGCCGCCTATGCGGCCCCCTACGCGCAAGGGGAAAGAGACATGGTCGTTCTCTCTCCCCAGTCCGACATACCCTGCGGCAACCTTTTTGTGGTACAGAAAATCATCCTCTATCTGCCTGTCCCACTACAGGTCTTCTTTGAGAGTAAAAGGGGAGATTAGGTTACAGTCTACGCTACCCTAGTTCATAGCATAACAATTGGCCTAAAATGTTCCCACTACTGGGACCCAGGCCTTCTCTCGCTAAGAGGTAGTGGGCCGTAATCCACAACGCGTGCCCAGGGCGGGTTGGTAGATGTCAAATATCTTCGAATTTTTAGTGCTCAGACATGCCGGTTACCTCACGATGTTTTCCTTCACCGTTTCGGGAGCAGAGGTGATGAAATAGTTTACACAAAGTTAAGCGGGGTCTGTAGCTGTCTGGGTTCGAACCTACCAGTTACCAGGCTTAGTACGGCTAAGCAAAATAATAAGAAACAGAAAGTAACAACTGCACAGTTTTTATTATTCAGTAATCAAAACATGGAAGAATTAAGCGACGGACATTCTTTGCCGATGGTTCTCTTCTCGATATCATCGACTCTCATCGAGAGCTCTGTTATCTGCTTCTCTATGGCCTTGACATCACTCCTGAAACCAGTGACAGTGGCGTCCAACTCCGTCAAATACTGTATTTTATTGCAAAGCTCATCATATTTTTGGGATATGTATTCTCTCGCGTTATTGGAGTCTGTAAGTTCTTTATCAATTTTGTGAATGACTTCGTACTTCAACTCGTCGAATTTGGACTCAACGCTGGGCCCCAATAAATGGGCCCCCTTTATGGCCAGGTCTTCTTCTGGCATTTTGCCGACAATTTTCGTATGGCAAGCCATTTTACAAATACTTTGGTAGGTTAACACGGAACAATTTAATTTTATCGTAGGTAATGTGCATTTTTTCGGGAGGTTGACACGTAGCAAAAATGGAATAAAATGACGTTAAGGTTTTTTTTTCTTAAGTTTTGACGGAACTGTCAATCTTTGACAGTGGTTGGTATGTAGCCTCTTTTGTCCGGTTAACCGATGTTTAAATTTTTTTATGATGGACGTACGCTATATCGCTCAAATACTTGGTTGAGGTAGTACTTATTTTTTATAATATCCATCTAAGTGAACTCCTGAGTGACCGGTGGTGGCCCAGTTATAATGGCTACGGCTTACTTAGATGTAGGTCCTATATTTGAACCCAGTTGAACCCACTTCGGGTAAATTATTTCATCACCACTGCTCTTAAAAGGTGAAAAGGGTGAAGGAAAACCTCGTCAGGAAACCTGTCCTAGGACCAACAATTCGAAGACAAGTGACATCTACCAACCCGCACTGGGACCGCGTGATGGATGACGGCCCACTCTTTCTCACCGCGATGGAGGCCTGTGTCCCAGCAATGGGAACTTTAAAAGCCGATTATGGAGTGAAATCCTGGGTATTGGACCCTGACGATCTTCTGTATCTTTGGCAGTTAGTCTGGTTATTCCTGTTGACGGGCTTATCTTTGAATACGTGGAAAAACGAAAGGATAGAAGAGAGATGTGGACACGTTATTTACGCATGAGGCTTTGATATGCTCCGCTGCACTGACGAGGTGACCTGTATACGACATAGGGTAGAGGGCGCCTCGATATGAGGTGATAACACCGCAAAAATAGATAGTAAAAGTGTTAAGAAGATAAGAAGCAGTATCTGTGATGTAAGATTATCTTAGGACAGGAATGCATTGGTTTGTCATTATGTCATATTGATGTAAAAGCCTTTTATTTCATAAAAATCAACAACAGTGCCAACAGAATAAATCTAGATACCTAGGTTATATTTTCGTTTATGAAGTTCATCATCAAACCATTACATTGTCCCACTGCTGGGCACGGGTCGCAGATTTTAGATAAATTTGTGAACGTATTTATTTAATCGTCTCTATCAACGATTAAATGGATTTAGGGGAGGGCAACTGGGGCTACAGCCCCGGGGCCTCCACAAAAGAGACTTCAAAAAACACATTCGGAAAATAATTTGGGGCCAGGGGGCCTCCACTCTTTGGTTGTCCGGCATTGATATATATCCAATTTAGGCTGATCTCGCATTGTAAAGGCTTTCTGCACAATGCGAGGCCAGTTTGTACATATGTATAACTCTATGTGTAGTGTTTACATTATAAATCTTAGGTCATTTGTTATCTGTGGTTCATGAGCCTCAATGTCGGGATCACAATTCATATTAAAATTCAAGTTAAAACAGTGATTAGAGAAAGTAAATTATATAATGATAAACTTGTTACATAACGATATCACTAGGTATGTACATATACAGGGTGGAAGGGACATCGACGCACCTAATACTTATTTGTAACTCTTAATAATTCGCTTGCCTTCCAAAGGCAAATATGGTCAACTTATTATGTAGGTGAGCGAATAAATATATCCTAATCTTAACAGACTTTTATTTTGTTTTCACTGTTGTGACTTCAACGAATTGTAACGTCACAAGTCGATATAGTGCGCTCTCTATCTAGCATAACGTGAAACTGCTTATAAATTCTTTATTTTTGAACCAATTATTAGATTTAGTTAATCGTCTCTATGTAGTTTTTTAAAGTCCCACAAAACTGTTTAACATAAATTAACTGTTCAGCATAACGTATGTTAAACAGTTTTGTGGAACAAATAAAAAAATACAGTTAACTAGCCTATTAAAACCACTCATATTGGCTACTGACATAGGTAATGAAAACTCCTGAAGTAATTATCAAGCACTCGAGTTATCAATCACTCAATTGGCACACTATCCTAAGTAGTTATCTATTGTCAGCACTCTGATTATTGAAATTTTCCAATACCTGATTGTAAACTGACACATTTTTATGAGTGTACACGAGATCATTCCTAATTATCCCGCCAGATGGAGCGACGACTTGCGGAAAGCAGCTGGCAGTGACTGGATGAGGGAAGCCGAAGATCGGGCTCTGTGGTGTTCACTAGGAGAGGCCTACGTCCAGCAGTGGACGAGTATGGGCTGATGATGATGATGATGATGTTCCCGACAGATCTTGTCCTGTCTTTCAAATGTACTGCTCAATTTCCTTAATTTTCATTTCCGTAAGAACATAACACTAAAGCGTATTACACTTTAAGGCGCAGTACACTATTTACATTAAAGCGGCGGTACCCTAATGGCTAGGGCGTCGGACTTGCGAACATGTGGTTGCCGGTTCGAAACTCACCCATTGCACTACCGACGTGAACCCACTCGTGATACAAGCATTTAGCTTAGTACGAGGGGTTAACAAGATTACTAGTAAGGTGCGACCCACATTGCTAGTAAGTTTAAAAAAAAAATACAAAGTATAAAAATTATTGAAAAAAAAGACGAATGAAATCTGTTAAGTCGTTTTCAATTTATGGTGTGACTAAGGGAAAAAGGGATTTATGTCTGTAGTTTTACAGACTTTTGAATTCGGAAAGAATATGGGTTTTGCACCTAAATTAAACATTTCTTTTTCTGGTATATAGCAAGTTAACGGGATAGACAAAATATACAGATTGCGCGAGTCCAATAGTATACGTAGAATTAGCAGAAAAGTTGTTTATTGTGTTTTTGCCTGGACCTAATGGCCTCTTCAAACCTTTTTTATAGAAGAAATTGCTCTCTCTCTCTTTCATTTAAGAGCTCAGCTCTTGTCGGTGGAGCAATCGCCACTCTTCTCTATTCTCTGACTTCTGTTTTACCTCTTGATACGACTCTACTCCCACTTTTTCCGTCACTTGTTCAGTAAAACTTCTTACGAGTAAGTCGTAGGTTCGAACCGAGATAGGTGTTTTACTTTAACGTTAGGAAACCGGCATCTCCTAAAACAAAACAAGTGCGAGTCGGACTCGCGCACGGAGGGTTCCTTACCATTACGATTTATGACGTATTAAAAATAAACTATTTACTAGATCTCGTCCAAACCAATTTTCGGTAGAAGTTTACATGGTAATCTATATCACATATTTTTTTTTAGTTTTATCGTCCTCTTATTTTAGAAGTTACAGGGGGGGACACACATTTTACCACTTTGGAAGTGTCTCTCGCGCAAAATATTCAGTTTATGACGTATTAAAAAAAAACTATTTACTAGATCTCGTTCAAACAAATTTTCGGTGGAAGTTTACCACTTTGGAAGTGTTTCTTGCGCCAACTATTCAGTTTAGAGAAAAATTATATTAGAAACCTCAATATCATTTTTGAAGACCTATCCATAGATACCCACACGTATGGGTTTGATGAAAAAAAAAATTTTGAGTTTCAGTTCCAAGTATGGGGAACCCCCAAAAATTTTTTGTTTTTTTCCTATTTTTGTTTGAAAATCTTAATGCGGTTCATAGAATACATCTACTTACCAAGTTTCAACAGCATAGTTCTTATAGTTTCGAAAAAAAAGGCTGTGCCACGATCGGACAGACAGACATGACGAATCTATAACGGTTCCGTTTTTGCCATTTGGCTACGGAACCCTAAAAATCGAAGGCATGTGACATCTACCAAACCGCACTGGGCCCACGTGGTGGATTACGGCCCACTCCCTCTCACCGAGAGGAGGCCTGTGTCCCGGCAGCGGGAACATGACAGGCTGATTATGTGTGTTATGTTATTATGTATCTGCCTCATATAGTTTATAGGTTCTAATCGTGACTGCTCCTAGGACTTCCACAAATATTCAAAAAACTGAATTATCCAAATCAATCAAGTTTTAGCGAGACTAACGAACTGCAATTGATTTTTATTTATTAGAAGAAGAATAAGACAGGCTGTCTCATTAGTCTAGTGGTCGGTGGTCCTAAGCACGACTGCTACGCTGGAGGTCCTGGGTTCGATCCCCAGACCGAGCAGTGTTATTGGGTTTTTCTATGAAATTCTCAGTAGTAGCCCGGAGTCTGCATTTGATCCAGGTTAATGGCAATAGGCTCACCCCCTATTACATGGGACCTAAACATACCGGTGAAATGTGAGTGTACATTAGTACACCACTGCCAGCCCTTCGGGGAATACAGGCGTGATGGTATGTATCTCGTTAAAGCCATACGAATATTTGTTTCATGCGGGATTCGAATCCGATGCCATTGACACCATAAAGGCACTCGGTCATAAGTTCAATGAAACAAGACGAAAGAGACTGATAACATGTTTATTTAAAATTGTGACTTTGCATCTACTCTATAAATAAATATTCTGAATAAAGATGTGATAAAATGATTATTCGGTGTCAGGAACAGGACGTTCACCTCATCCTCCAAGCCTTCTCCCATTTTTGTTGGGGTCGGTTCTTCCAGTTTAACCAGATGAGGCTGATTATCAGTATTTTACACAAACCGACTCCTACCAGACCTGCAGAGGTCTGGAGGCAGTCGGTACCCAATTTCTGGGCAATAGTTTGTTATTCAAGAAGTGATCTGTGGATAACGTAGTGGGTAGTATATTTGTTAAGGTTTATGTTTTTATTCCTATGTATATGCTTAATGTACTACTGTTTGTTTTCCCAAATGTAATAAATAAATAAATATATACTGATATTCGAAGGATCATAAATCATTTATTTGCTGGTCAAGGGTACACAGTGCTGTTAACATTAGGTACTTACATAGAGTTCATATCTGATATACATATATTGTATAATTATAAAAAAACGGATTTCTTTCGAACCCTGATTTAAGTTGCCCGTTACAGAGTCAGTACTAATAGCAGTCTGGTCATTTTGACACCAGACAGAAAAACCGGCCAAGTGAGAGTGCGCACGGAGGGTTCCGTGCCATTACGATTTATGACGTATTAAAAAAGAACTACTTACTAAATCTCGTTCAAACCAATTTCAAGTAGAAGTTTACATGGTAATGTACATCATATATTTTTGTTAGATTTATCATTCTCATTCATTTTAGACGTTACAGGGGGGGGGAGGACACATTTTACCACTTTGGAAGTGTCTCTCGCGCAAACTATTCAGTTCAGAAAAAAATGATATTAGAAACCTCAATATCATTTTTGAAGACCTATCCATAGATATCCCACACATGGGTATGCTGAAAAAAAAATTTTTGAATTTCAGTTCTAAGAATGGGGAACCCCTAAAATTTATTGTTTTTTTTCTATTTTAGTGTGAAAATCTTAATGCGGTTCACAGAATACATCTACTTACCAAGTTTCAACAGCATAGTTCTTATAGTTTCGGACAAAAGTGGCTTCTTAAAAAGTCTTTTCCAGCAAAGAAGTGGACGGGAAAATATGTTAGGATAATTTGCAATTTCCGCCAGAACCGGAAAAAATAATCAGTCAAATTCATGTTGTCTACGCGGGCGAAGCTGCGAGCGGAAAGCTAGTACCTTTGTATTATAAAGTTTATGATTTTGTAGTAAGTAATCTCTGGATCTACTGGGGCCGTATTACCACGTATTAATGCCATCATTTTTACGTTGTGAGAGAGGGAGGCCGCTCTACAGGTTAAATAGTGGCGTCCCTCTTTCACAACGTAAAAATGATGGCATTAATACGTGGCAATATGGCCCCTGAACCGATTTAGAAAATGTTTCTTTTTCTTTCACCAATAGAAAGCTACATTATTCAAATGAAAAGAATCGTATACTTAGTCCACGCGGGCGGAAAGATATACGCAGTAAACTCATGTTCATCGTATGATGATGATGAATGCTTAAGGAATTAATCACCCAAGGTTACAAGGAGTAATGTGGAGTGGTAGCAGTCACGTGCCCATGTTTCATAAATTCTTCAGAAAACTGGCGACATTTATCATTTGTTCAAGGGGTATGTTGTTTACTAGTACAAGATAAATATCACTTCATAATTAGGATTCCGTGATAAAAAATTACATTAATAGAAACCTTTGTCCAGCAGTGGACTGTAATAGGCTTGTGACGGTGATGATGATTAAAACACCGGTAGCCCAATTCCTCCATCAGTCCCCTTCCTTCTCCTTTTCCTTAAATAGACTCTGCAACGTATCTGTAACTCCTTTGGTATTGCAGATGTCCATGGGCGGCGATGACTAGGTACTTACCATCAAGTAGCTCGCCTGCTCGTTTGCCGAGTTATCCCAAAAAAAAGATTTTCTGTGAAGAATAGATTGTTCTATTATTCGCAGAAAATAGAATATAGATTCTATACTTATTTAAAGAACTAATACAATATATCCCCTGTAACATAATAAGCGCACGACCTAAAAGTTTTAGTTTGTACAGAATCGACTATTGAATCGATTACAGTAGGTTTAATAATAGAGGAGTTAATTTTACGCGAAGAAATAGTTAATTTTAAATACCTGAAGTTACATGCTCTGCAAAACTAAGTTCTGAACTTTCAAAAACTTTTTTTTGATATAAAAAATACCTTTTTATATCAAATTTTATCAGCTTTATTTGAATATTTAGTGAACTTATACATGAATAGTTCAAATCCTTTCTATTCCTAAAGTTTATCTTTAGTACTTAAAAAGTTATTGCAATTTTAAAAGTGCAACTTTAAACTACGACTAATACGGGGAAAGCCGGAAAGATGGTAACGTGTTACAAACATAATGACTGTTTAACCAAAACCATATAGGTACGTTACTTACAAGGTACGCAAGGCTACACGTCAAGCCATAAAAATCCAATTTACACTGACCTCTTATGGTATAGAAAGCCTATAAAATGCGAGATCAGCTTAAACTGAAAAAAAATGAGTTTGGCCTGTAGCCGTGTGTACGCATGGTTTTTCAAATACGGAACCAGTCGAGTCTTACTCAAACTTGTCCATATTTTTATCTCTTACACGTTTTTCAAGAAAATATTCTACGGAACAACTTGAAGAAGTGTTGACTCAGACATGCCACAGAACCTTTCATATCAATAATTAGTAGTATATCACTGAATTTCAGGTAGTTGTGTCCGATTCTTTACAGTGGTAGGTGCTCTTCAGTAAACTGGGTAAGTGTTTTTGTACTAGTTAACCAAACAATTTATTTTTCGGTAATTTTGATGTGAATTCCTACTGCCGCGACTATAAAAATGAAAATTATAAATAAAGCTATTTTAGAAAATTTACTGAGGTTGGGGTTATTTTAAAAAGGGAGTGACCTACTATATTTTTTTTAATAAACTTTAACTATTTTTTACTTTGATAAGGAAACGTATAAACTACCGTCTCTTCTATTATTTACACACTACCATCAAGCATTTACTCGGTAGAGGTTTACTTACCTACACCTAGAGTTCGCCGGTATGTTTAGGTCCCATGTAATAGGGGGTGAACCGGGCACAAATCCAGACTCCGAACTGCTGTTAAGACTTTCATAGGTAAAACCAAATAAAACTTTGCTTGACCTGGAAATCGAACCCATAACCACTAGCAGTTGCGCTTAATACCACTAGACTAATGAGACAAGATACCTGTCTGCGCAGGGGCAGTTGAATATCAGTGTAAAACGAAGCGCGCCGACAGACCTCCTAAAGATGGATTGGTGGTGCGACTTTTTATAACCATACTGCATGCTCTCTGAAGCACTATGGACCTCGGTGCGTTAAGAATGGAGACCCATCCAAAGACTGACCGCGCCAAGCTTAATAAGCACAAAATTCCTAATAACCTTGTATATCAATTGATTTTTGTAGTTATTCATAGCTCCTATCATCCATATTAAAGTTTTATCTAAGTCTTTCTAAGGGTTTAGGAACACCTAATTTTTTTACATATATTTCAGCCCTAAAATAAAATATTGTTTACGCTTATCTGTCAATAACAACAGCGTAATACGCAGCATATGTGGTGTGTATTGCATTGATGTGTATATATATACTAATATATATTAGGTATAATTTATCTATCGCCATTGGAGTCTGTCGGTAACGATAGCAGCCGTATCATTTGGTCGCAACCAATGTAACGGTTACCAGCTGTCATTAAAAATCATACCGAAGTTTTACTGACTAAATAATTCAATTAATTGTGCCCGGCATTGTCAAGAAATGTGAGTAGCTTTATTTGGTTTTTTTATTATTTAAAGGGTTATGCAGTGATAACTATTGTCCATGGCACAAACTTCGGACTTTTCTAAATCATGTGCGTATTAATTAAGGAAAGTATCGTGAGGAAAGCTGCATAGCTTTCAACTGAGAGATTTACTTGACGGCGTATGGGGTCCGCAATCCTGCATTATTACCTCTATGAGGTATGCTACTGTACACCCACAGTTTTCCGATAAATAGCGGGCCAGAATAGACATACTGATATACAGAAATCGCATAAGAAAAAAAATGCACGAAAAATACAACTGCCTAAGTCAGAAACCAGTAAAATACATACTGTAGAACATAGAACCTTCTTCTTTTTTTCAAGTCGGTTAAAAATTTGTAATCAGTCACTATTGAGAACACTACAGCTGATAATCTGGCTGCTCAAGCATCCGTTATAATAGCCTTTTATTTATTTATTTAAATTATTATTTTGATATTTTTATAAATATCCTGGTTTTTACTTAATTTATATTTTTTTAAGTACGTGCACTCACGTTTTTTCCGCTCTGTAGTTTCTATTACAAACCGCCACTTACTGCGACTTTTACATACCCTTTTTGCTTCTTCCGGTTGTGAGTACCGCTCCTGACCTCTGTGGAGGTCCTCGCCAATAAGATCGGTTTATGTCCGGTGTATGTGACGCTATGATAATATACTATTATAATATTTAATGGAACATAGAAAATACCAGTGTATAGTTTAAAAGTTATTTTTTTTTTCGTAATAACCCTGTGTCTCTTGACAAGAATAGAAAAAACCCAGTTACACTTTGCTGGACGTGATCCCAGGTCCTTACAATCACATCTCATGCCTACAACCTCTAGACTTATGAAGTAGGTGCTATGTAAAAACTATATATATATACTCACACTTATACAGCTTGACACAATATATCATAAAATAATGAAGTTCATATTTATTTCAAGTGTTTTCTGTAGTGAATAAATTCATTTTTATATGTAGTATTGTTATGCTAAATGATTTTACTTATACATAGAACTTTAAGTAAATACAAATGTCCTTAGAGTGTCCATGTCCATTTTAATGCAACAAAGGGATATTCATAAATGAACAGTTGGTGTTTTCAAAGAAAACATGTGTGCATAATATAGAATCAAAACAAAATAGAAAATAGCATTGCTATCACTTCAGGTGGCTACAGAGGATAATCTTACATAGGTATTATCCAACATAAACCAACATAATAATCCAACATAAACTGCCGCATTGGTCTAGTTGTCCTAAGCGCGACTCCTACGCTAGAGTTTGGATATGTATGCTGTATACTGGCAATAGGCTTGCCCTAATGGAACCTAAACATATCGGTGAAATGTGGGTACACCCACATTCACCTTAAGTACACCTCTGCTTAACCCTTTCTTCAAAAAGGGCGTGAAAAGAATTTTACAGGATCGGCAACGCACGAGTGATACCCTTGATGATGCAAGTGTCCATAGGCTACGAAAACCGCTTACCATCAGGCGGGCCGTACTTAGGGGTATAAAAAAATACCATCAGATGGATGGATCAATCATCATCAACCTATTACATTGTCCCACTGCTGGGGACAGGTCTCCTCTCGGAATGAGAGGGATAAGCCTATAGTCCACCACGCTAGCCTACTGCTACTTGGCAGACTTCACATACCGTCAAGAAAATCTCTCAGGTATGCAGGTTTCCTCACGATGTTATCCTTCACCGTTTAAGCGCGTGATAATTAATTATTAATACGCACATGACTTCGAAAAGACAGAGGTGCGTGGCTTGGATTCGAACTCGAGATCTTTGATTTGGCAGTCCAATGGTCATATCACAAAGACTATCACTGCCCCCCCTTAGTGCAATAATAAAAGTATATATGACAGGTTTCCAACTCGTTCTAATTACCTTCCATAGTTACCAAGACCTGACTTAAACTTACAGGGCTTGGCCACCTATCTCCGATAAGCAAATACATTAATTAAAGTAGATACTTAATTAAAACGTGTTACAAACTTATCTTATAAGCTCTTTAGGATAAGATTATCATTATGTACACAGATAATTTGCATTGTCTCAGCTTAATTCCAGAATTTTATAATTTTGACGTAATTATTCGATAGCTAATGGGTTTTAGAACCTGGGGATTCAACTCTGATTTTTGTAATATTATCCACGGAAATACACGGCTATACATAGTGTACTAGTTAGCTAGTCTAAACTGACCTTTAATTATATGTGAAGTCTATATAATGACAGACCTTTTATATAAAAAGTCTGCGTCTATTTTGCGATCATTCAATTAAGTTTATTGCAATGAGAAAAATTTAGCGATTACTAATCGCTAAATTTTTACGGGGTAAATAAATGCGTTTTTGTATAAAACAGCTGTTTTTGTCGTTATTTGATTGTTGGTCTCGTAGTGAAAGTTATTTATAATCATGAGAACCTTCACCCTCTGAAATTTTAATAATTAATTTAAAATCACTCTGTATAAATATTACATTGACAGTTAAAGTGTTAAAACAATATTTTAGATAAGTGATTCATAACTTAAGTTACCTACCTACCTACTTTTCCCTAAATAGGCTCGGCAACCCATCTGCAACCCCTTTGGTATTGCAGATGTCCATGGGCGGCGACGACTACTTACAGTTGTCGCAAAAAAAAAGAAAAATAAATCAGTGTATTATTATAAATTACCGCGTATTCACTGCCGACCTCGACACGATTAGAAAAAGGCTTAGATATCTAATCCTCTATTCGTCTAATCGAAATCACGACCAAATAATAAACAGATAATATTTTGATATCTAACAGCAAAACGCGTCATAATTTGGGAAAGATAACAGCTGGGTGTTACATTTCTTGTTGATCTTTAGATATGTATACATGGCCGTATTTTTAACCGACTTAGAAAAGAGAGATTGTTCTAAGATTATCAGTATGTATTGTTTTTATGTACCTATATGTTTACTAGTATTCTCGTTAATTGTAGATTGTGGACGATTGAATTTATTATCAACCAATTTCAAAACGTTTTATTTCAAAGAGCATAAAGTAGTTCAGTACATAACTGTTAACTTAGACATAGTTACTCTCAAAGTTACAACGAAAGTGAATAAAAACCTTCCAGCTCCATCGATATAGATACTTAGTGATAAAAGAAATAAAAGCAAAATGAAAAATTATTATAGAAACCTAAAAATGATTTTCAAAGACATAGGCATTCAATGAGCCCACTTGAAATAGTTCGTCGACTTTCATGTTTAAATTTTTCACAATATGGTCTCTCTCTCTGGTCCTCACAATATTGGATTTTGATAACTATTACGTCTTTATTGACACTTGCAGGATTTAGGTAAATCGATGAAAATCGGGCCACGCGTTTGATTTCTATCTCCAGACCTCCAGACGAAGAAACATACGTCGCGCAGTCGGTTAAAAATTTCACTGGAAGAAAAATTTTACTCGGCTACGGCGTAGGCATTTGCTACGAAATAATTCGGCAACCTTTTACGTCACTGTCGTAGCATTCATCTGAGGTGGTACTTTCACGACTCTATACATTTACAATTACTTATATGCGGCAAAATGAAATGAAGATAATTACCCCATTCATGGTAGGTTTTTAATAAAGACCCATTACGTTTGGTCCCCATTTCCCAATATTGTTATAGACTTACAATTTGCGCAAAACCAGTAATATATATGAATGGGGCGCCCAAGGAGTGACAATTTTATTCGCATTAAGGGTAAAAAATTGCAAAAATTTATGTATTATGATGATTCAACTCCAGTAGTTGAATCACCATAATCATACATACTTACTATTTGTTATTATATGTAAATATATCAACATTCCTGTCTGTTTATGATAACCAGTTATACTTAATGTAATACCCATGTTTCTTTTATTTATGGAGTGGACTTTGCGCATGAGTTTGTTGCAGATACATAATATACCAAATGAAAGATATGGGAAATTTGTAAAATGACTAGGTACTTAATTGAATTTGAAGAAATTTCTTATTGAATGGAGAAAGGCGAAGTAGGAAGACATACACCGAACTTATTGGTTAGCGGTTCCCAGAAATTGGATAGCGGAGACCATATACCAAATATATATTTAGTCTATGGCGGAGACATATGGTACATACTTACAAGACATACCAGACATACCAAGACATACACCTTATTGGTGAGATCCTTCAGAAAGGTCACGTGCGTAGTACTCGCAACCGGCGCATGTGTATGACAAGATGTATGAACGTGGAAGAAGAGAAAGAACTATTCAAGAGTCGTAGCATAATTCAATAATCGGGGTGACATTTTCTTTATAGAAAAAACCCCGTAAATAAATATAGAATTAAAAAAAAAGAGTCGTAGCAAATGTCGGTCTATAGTTTCTTTTAATTTGTAGGTAATTATTACTGATAGGGATTGTGGCCCAGTTATAACCAAAGACTCAACTGGGAGGGTGATAATTCTTATATCATCAAGTTCTCTCTGTGCCTCAGAGAGCATGCAAAGCCGTTGGTCCCGGTCATACAAACATCCATGATAGAAGTAGTTACTTCTTAGGCATAATAATCAGAAGCCTAAAAACCCTGACAACCAGTCTATAATCCGTAAAAAGTAGTTTTATTTCAATGTCTGATATTCGCGTAAGTGTTAGAAACAATCGGTCAAAATTATCGGTATCACACAATACTGTAAATTTACTGAGATAAAAGTTGATGGTACTTAATGTAACAAAATGCATTGATAGACTAGTGATATGACCATTGGACTAGGTCATGTCAAAATCCTCTGACTTTTTGAAGTCATGTCCGTAAATACTTAATTATTACACGCTTAGACGGTGAAGGAAAACATCGTGAAGAAACCTGCATGCCTAAGAGATTTTCTTGACGGCGCGGCGTGTGAAGTCTGTCAACCCGCAGTAGGCTAGCGTGGTGGGCTATAGCCTAATCCCTCTCGTACTGAGAGGAGACCCGTGCCCAGCAGTGGGAAAATATAATGGGTTGATGATGATGATGATGTGTGAAGTTCGCCAATCTGCATTAGGCTAGCGTGATGGACTCATTCTTAGAGGAGACCCATGCCCAGTAGTGGGAGAGTATAATGGGATGATGATGAATGCTGTTGGTAGGTATGCCAATAAATAATTGACTAGTTCAATGAAAACTTTTTGGAGAAACCTTTTTTTTA
The DNA here is from genome assembly GCA_958496365.1 of Subacronicta megacephala. NCBI lineage: Eukaryota > Metazoa > Arthropoda > Insecta > Lepidoptera > Noctuidae > Subacronicta > Subacronicta megacephala. The sequence goes on from OY292535.1 coordinate 9,265,101, forward strand.
TATTTGACAAGTAGATATGGTGTCAAAAACATTAATGTCAAAATGATACAAGTCTGGATGGTTGGGCATATTAGAGTGGCTGATATTATAACAGTTTATTGTGATGATTATGTACTGTTCATTGTGAATATTGCTTTGGTTATTGAAGCATGGCAAAATATATCAGGTGCTGAAGGTCATTTAAAAATAAACTTTATGTGAAATAGCAAGCCATCATGCGTGTATTCCCCGAAAGGTAAGGAAGAGTTGTACCCTCCTATTGCCAGTCACCATCATCAGTCAGTCTTGTTGTCACCAGACACATCTGTTATTAGGGGTGTTCTATGTATTCTCAGGGGGCCTAGACAATGTTACATTTCCATATCGAAAACGAAGTTAGATTAATCTGAAATGTATGGAATTGGCATAATCTTTCGATATGTCACGTGATGAAATTATGCCAAATCCATACATTTCGAATATCTAACTTCGTCATCGATAATGAAGATGTGACATTGTCTAGGGGCCCAGTAGCAGCTCGGGGTTAGGAATGTGGAAAGATAGGTAGATAGATTATACTTTATTGTACACCAAAAGAAACAGAAATACAAAAACAGTCGTTACATGAGTAGGTACAATTGGCGGTCTTATCGCTAAGATTTGCCCGTTTGTGCAAATTGGCAATAAGCAAATCTCCCCGTATTATAATCGGGATTTATAACGTACCTATATACTTTTGCCCCATCATTATCATCATCATATCAGCCAAATTTAGTCCACTGCTGAACGATGGCCTCACCCATGGACTTCCACAACGACCGTTTATATGCCACCAGTATCCAACGAGCATGCATTATACTGTTGCCTAACAATCCGTAAAAGCGTGATAATATATTATGTTATTATACATACAACTCTACACTTTATCCGTAACTTAGCTCAAATATGTTTACATAAATAACTTCAATATGTTATGTAATTAGTAAAGAAATACCCTTTGCAAACTATAAAAGTACATAATATCTATAGGAAAATGAATGTTTATGTAGGTAATTGTTTTTACATAACGAGTTTGATATAAGTATCTATTACATACCTATAACAACATACCTTGCTTGTGTTCCTCGAAGATTCCTCCTGCCTCACCAGGCAGCGGTGTATGTTTGGTAATTTGAAATGGCATAGTAATAGGGCGAGCATTTTGCCATTGACCGAGCACAAATTCAAAATTGTTGCTAGGTACCTACCGAGAATCTCATAGAAAAATCTAACACCGCTTTTCTCGACCTGGGAATCGAAACTGGCGCTTACGATTATAGACTAATGGGGCAGCTATTCATTGTGAATATTTTTCTATATCTGCTCTAATATTATAAAGCTTTGAAGCGGCGGTAGCCTAATGGCTAGGACGTCGGACTTGCGATCATGTGGTTGCCGGTTCGAAACTCTTGCACTACCGACGTGAACCCACTCGTAACACACGCATTTAGCTTAGTACGAGGGGTTAACAAGATCAAAAAAAAAAAAAAAGCTGAAGAGTGTTTGGTTGAACGGCCCAATCTCATAAACTACCTGTCGGATTTGTAAAAATCTTTTTGCATTTTATAGCCCAGTTCTTTAGCAAGGTTAGAGGCTACACCTCAGGCTAACCTCGGGCAAGGTGTGACAGGTATTAGAAAAATATGTAAAAACATCTAGGTCTTGAACTTTACAAATTAAAATCATTCAAAAAAAATCTTAATAACTGACACCCTGTGATGAAGTGTGATGATCTTTGAAGTCCTGTGACGACAAATATTAACTTTTCATCAGTATTTTTTCTGTGATGTAACCATGAATAACCCTTCTGTAAATTACAGTTAAAAGTTAAAACATAGCTGCCTCAGTTTTAAATAAAATGATAGAATTTTGTCCAACATTAAATTCAAAATATTAAATCACCAAACTTTAACCGGCTGTACTGTAAAAAAAATGTACTACACTATTTTGGCAAGGAACTTTAAAAGGTGGCGCACTTCGTCTGGATTCCAAAATGGTATGACACTTACAAAAATATATACTTCTATAATTCTATTCTATTTTCTAATATTATATTTCTATGGTCAGATAGGAAATGCTGACGCCATCTTGTTAAAAAACGTGTAAAACATTGACTTGCGTCTAAAAGATTCATAAATAATGTTAAATGTTGACATATATTTTAAATAAGGCTAAATAGGACATCGATCTCAATCTTATATCATTGAAGATATGTAATTTTCCTTATACTTGAACGTAAGATCGATTCATCTAGATAAATTATTGTGATTGCAGTTTATCAAATTCGATAAAAACCAAGATTTGAATCACAGTGATAGAGTTGTTGGAAGGTCTTTTATCAAATACAGATAGAGATATAACTTTACAATAACTTTAGATTCGATCAATAATTTATGATCGATTTATGAACGACAAACAAATAGGACTGCCTTCTTCTAGTGGTCCCAATCCCAAGCGCAACAACTGCGTTAGAGGTCCTAAGTTCAATCACGAGCAAAGTTTTATTGTGTTTTTCTCTGAAATTCTTAATAGGAGCTCGGAGTTTAGAGTTGTTTTTATAAATCTCTAACTAGTATTTTAACTAGAAAGAGATTTCTCCGAAAATACTATGGGGATGAATCAGCAGCACCTGAAAGGGACGATACATTAATTTAGCCCTGAAACCATAACTCGCGTAACGAAACCATAGCTCGATTCAGGGGGACAACGCCATCTATCTCAACAACGAGGAAACACAATACCTTGGACGCGTTTATTTTTAAATTTTATAGCGTTCTGAAGGAGTCATTATTATTAGTGTTAGTCAGTAGAACTCCACGTGTACGTAAAACTTTGTAACAATGTTTGGTTGGGATACCTTTTCTTTGTGATCCGGAAAATCTTCATGCATTTTCATGGTATTTCAGACTTGTATCGACTGAAAACCTATCTAAATGGATTGTTATTCAAGCTATACGCATACTAGCTAACCTTACAGACGTTTTCCTATCTTAGCTATGAATATTCAATTCGAATGGGAATAAATAATAATAAAAAGCACCGTAGCCTAATGGCTAGGGCGTCGGACTTGTGATCTTGTGGTTGCCGGTTCGAAACCCACCCATTGCACTACCGACGTGAAGCCACCTGAATACAAGCATTTTAGCTTAGTACGAGGGGTTAACAAGAATACTATCTAGTAATGTGCAACCCACATTACTAGTAAGCTTTAAAAACAAGTATGATCATTTGTCTATATCTATAGATCAATTGTACATAATTATTTCCCGGTTACCTAGATTTTGCAATATCACGCGTATTGCAAGACAAACACTCACAATAAGTGCCATTGTAATGATGAATAGGTACCAATATGAAGTGCCAGACGCACTCGATAGTAAAACTAGATAATTTATAATATACTCTTACTCTATCTAAATGGACTTCATCACAATTAAAGTAGGTAATGTACTTCAACAAGCCAGGTAGTACACTGTTTTTTTATGGTCTCATAAAAATGCTTACCATAACTAAAGCCGATTAACAAAATTAAAATAGTACTGATTTCTAACACTTACGCGAATATTAGACATTTAAATAAAACTACTTTTTACGAATAAAAATAATCAATATAACGCGATAAAATCCGTAAAAAGTAGTTTTATTTCAAAATTTAAATTGGTTCAAAAATAATAAGTTACAAGCATTTTATTTATATGCAAGACAGAGAGCATATAATATCGGCTTGTGACGTCACAAACTAATATTTCATACAAATTCTATACTTATACTATTTTTGCGGGAAAGAAACAGTGCATCACTCATTCCGCGCCAAGAACTTATCTTACCTTAGAACTTTATTTGTCGTTTTAAACATTTTTTTCAGTATGAAAGTCTTATATTTTACATTACAACACCAGTCGACTAATATAACGCCATTTAGGTAGGTTCGACCGCCTCATTAGTGACCCTAAGCGCAACTGTTACTCTAGAGGTCCTTGGTTCGATTCCCAGGTCGAGCAGTGTTATTGGATTTTTCTATGTACTCCTCAGTAGCTGCAGCTCGGAGTCTGGATACGTGCCTGGTTAATGGCAATAGGCTCGCCCCCTGTTACATGGGACCTAATAATAGGCTCGCCCCCTGTTACATGGGACCTAATAATAGGCTCGCCCCCTGTTACATGGGACCTAATAATACTGTGAACTGTGTGGGTGTATAATGTATAACCTTTGCCTATATCACTCATATAGGACTCATGTTTACTAAAAACTACACTTGCCTTTTCTTACGCTATAGTCACGGCTATAGGAATCGTGAAATTCGTCACTACCATGTCAAGTTCAGCGTTTACTGGGCCCCTTTGAAAGGTGACGCTTCGCCGCCTACTGGGCAACTTTGCTCGACCTGTTAATCGAACTTAGGATCTCTAGCGCAGCAGTCAAACTACTCAAACAGCGCAATAGGTACTTTGTCGCAATAATTTTGTCATTCTCTACCGGATTCTTCGGAGATCACCGGCCGAGGGTGATTGCATAAAATAGATTATAATCCTATTAGATATCAATAACAATATTACGGGCAAATTACTTAACAAATAAATTATGCTGTGTCTCTCCTCACCTACATATGTCTCTACACATATAATATTATACACTTTATATACATATACTCACCCTCTCTCTCATTCATGCGCATTCCATCATCACACAAAGAGAGGCTCACTTAACACAACCAAAATCTAGAAATAATAGAAATAGATATTTAATATACATATGCACATAATTTTTTTCTATATATATACAACTAGCTGTCCGCCCGCGGCTTCGCCAGCGTGGAGTATACCTACTGAATATGCATATAAAATTTCATAAAAATCGGTCAAGCCGTTTCAGAGGAGTATGGTAACTAACATTGTGCACGTGAATTTTATATAAGTGTATCTCAAGAGGATAGGCATTGGAAGCTGAAATATAGGTTTTTCCTAGTTCAGCTTCAGATGCTAAAACTTTTACTAACTAAAACTGTACACTGTTCTACTATAAGCATTTATAATTGTATCTTACATTACTAGTTTTTGTGAAATAAATAAATAAAGCATGAATTATTCCATCTCAACATCAGGTTAAGCTGTTGTAGGTTAATATTTACTTATTTACAGAACCCTGCCGACACTCATGAATTTATTATGTCTGTACTTTGAATACTAATGTCTTCATTATTACAATAGACGTGAGTGTTACTTGTGTCGCATGACGCACTTCGGTCGAGTATAAATTATGTTATAAACTTTGATCGCGATTGCGTTTTTTTTGTTTCTGTAGACCTATAGAAGAGGATATCCCACCATACAATGTTTTGTTATTTGCGTTTTTGATGAAAACTCCTTGCGGCGATTTCCGAATATTTGATAGTTAATTTCCTATTTGTGTTATACATTAATTTAACATTCTAACTAACTCTTCGCCCCTAACATCAAGCTGCATAATTTTCACATTATTAGAACAATTGTAAACATCTAGTTATTTGTTTTTATTTGTAGTTTCTTGCCGCCTCGCCGCCATAAGACTCTACTTGGAACTCCACTATTTGGAATCATGTTTGTAACAATTCAAAAGGATTTGTAATTATGGTTTTATTGAAATACAACATCGACTTATGGAAAATAGAATGAAATTATATAATTACATGACACAATTATTACGAGGTCGGAAAATTTTTGGACGCCTACGCATTTTCCCTTAGCAATCAGCATATTTGCTCGTCGTAACTATACTTTTTTAAATTACTAAATTAGTATTACTTCGTTAGTAAAATTATACTTCCTCGTATCTTTAAAGTTTTTATATCTTTATGAACTACTTATGAATAAATAATGTTTCTCGAGGATAAAATAAATCGTACCAAATCATGCTACAGACTCAAGCGAGATGCCAATATATTTTATAATTAAGTATATCTTTTTCCTTAAGGAAAGTAATTCTTTATCCAATTTAAAATTCAGAGGAAAACATAATATATTAACGTGTCCAGTGTGTCAAATTAATGACAGATCAGATATACAGGAAGTAGGGAAACGGAAGAGAATTGGTCGCCATTATTCATCTCGTCCTCGCTTCCGGTGTGCGTGAATAGAAACTGCACTTCTATATATTGTGGTCAGAATACTGATTGTCTATGATTAGGCACTAAATAACTATTAAATTGTTTTTCGAAAAATCGCTAATCGTTCGTATCTAACACATTCTAGGATCATGGTATTATGAATTGCGTCATCACAACACACAACTTACACAACTTTAAATTATTATTATTAATAATTATTCACAACTACTTAACTTTACCCAAACTTTTGGATATAAATTGAAAATAACATTTCTTAAGAAAAAGTTTGATTATACAGTTAATTTACGAAAAATTTACGGGCTTGGCGGGAAAAGCGAAACAAACCGCCTTACATAATTATTGTTTGTTTTCAACCGACTTCAAAAAGGAGGAGGTTCTCAATTCGTCTGTATGTTTTTTTTTTTTTTTTTTTTTGTATGTTTGTTACGCGATATCTCCGCCAGTTGTGGACTGATTTTGATGATTGTTTTTCTGTTTGGTAGGTCATACTTTAGAGGTGGTCCCGTTCAAATTTTATCGAAATCGGTTAAGCAGTTTTGAGAATATCAACAAAAAACTAAAAATTGTTTACATCGATGATATTGTCGTTTACTTCGAAACATCGCTGTCTTATTGGAGCAGTGCGTTTAGTTGGCTAAAAAGTACTTCTAAACAAAACTTTCCACTAAAAAATACAAAATAAAATTACTTTTAACAAAAAAGTTAAACCGCCTTCAAAAAATAATAAAATAATTTTGTCTAAAACAGTTTGGGAAGTCGGTGGCGAAAATAAAAGACCCACTCAAATAGAAGTCACCGACTTCCCAAACTGTTTTAGACAAAATTATTTTATTATTTTTTGAAGGCGGTTTAACTTTTTTGTTAAAAGTAATTTTTTAAAAAAAGGGTTCGTGTTTCAATACCTAATAATTAAGTTAATCAATCATTCTGAAACGTTAAGGTGAGCTTTCCACGGCACTTTCCAAAATACATTACATTATGTAGGCCTCTGCCTAGCCCTTCGAGGAATACAGGCGTATGTTATGTATATTTTGTGCGGTCGTAAGCGTGACTGCTAAGCTAGAAGTTCTGGGTTTGATTCCCTGGTCGAGCAAAGTTAGTTAAGTCGGTGTTACTATGACAATCTCACTAAGAGCAAATTTTACTTCCTAAGGTAACAGCACTCTCGGAGTCTTGATTTGTGCCCAGTTAGTGGCACTTGGTTCTCAAAATCACTAATACGTATATACAAAAATAAATCATACGCTTGGACTAAGTGGAAAAAATCTAAGTGGAAAAAATCTAGTAATATTAGTGACTATGAAAAGTTTTCTATTAATAGAAAACTATTTAAAAAAGAGGCTGATAAATGCTATAAGCGATACATGACGACAGTAGAAAATAATATCCCCACTAATATTAAGGCCTTTTGGTCATACGTATCCAACCGTAAAACCACAAATCGAACTCCCCATACCATAAATTACAAACAAACCTCAACCAACGATCCTACTATAATATGTAATTTATTCTCTCCTTTTTTTCATTCCGTTTATGAACCCTCTACATTTGACTATGCTTCATGGGAACCCCCAGCTACATGTTCTCATCATGATATACACATAAGCAAATTGGTTTTCCCTTTAGATAAAATACGTAACGAGCTTAAACTGCTAGATCCGACCAAAGGACCTGGACCAGATGGTATTCCTGCTATATTTTTTAAAAATACTTTTAGTACGCTATGCTTTCCGATATTTATAATATTCAATAAATGTATTTCACGTGGAGTCTTTCCTGAGGTGTGGAAACGCGCAAATATCGTGCCGGTTCACAAAAGTGGATCAAAGAACGATGTGGAGATGTATCGTCCAATTTCCATACTATCGGCGTTCTCTAAACTCTTTGAAAGGCTTGTTCATATTGAGATTTACCCAGTTATTTGTCGTGTTCTAATAAATGAACAACATGGTTTTGTTAAGGATAGATCTTGTCTAAGTAATCTTTTAATATACACATCACAGCTTTTTGACAGTATTGATAATAGACAACAAATTGATGCGGTGTACACAGATTTTCAAAAGGCGTTCGATAAAGTTGATCATAGACTGTTGCTGGACAAAATTGCATATAATGGTATCAGGGGGGACTTACTTCGTTGGTTTGTGTCCTATATAACTAATAGGACACAAAAGGTCGTCATTAACGGCTCCGAGTCTAGTTGTATACAGGTCACATCTGGCGTTCCTCAAGGCTCAATTTTAGGTCCCTTATTGTTCATTTTATTTATAAATGATATTAAAAATTGTTTCCAAAATTCAAAATTTTTATTATACGCCGACGATTTAAAAGTTTTTAAACATATGTCAAGTGAACTCGACTGTATAGAGTTCCAGAAGGACCTTGATCGTTTTTCTGATTATTGCACTTCTAACAAGCTGTATCTCAGCTTGCCTAAATGTCATACTATATCCTTTACAACAAAAAAAAAATATAACTTTCAATTACAATCTGGCTAATAGCGCTATAAAAAAAGTAGCAGCGCGCCACGACCTTGGTGTCCAGCTGGACTCGAAACTACACCTAGATATTCATGTAGATAATGTTGTCAAAAAAGCATACCGTATGTTTGGTTTTGTCATGAGAATTCAATCGTCCTGCAACTTTTTTATACTTATATAAGTCCATTATTAGGCCGCAATTGGAATATGTACCAATATGGAACCCCTATTATTCAAAATATAGCGAAATCATTGATTTAGTTCAACGCAAGTACCTACGTGCTATGCAATATAGGTGTTTCCGGAAAAAAGAATCTTATCAGTTTCTTCTTAAAAAATACGACCTACTTACATTACAATCGAGACGTACGCTTCTGGAAATGATGACATTATTAAAAATTTGACGCAATAAGTTTGATTGCCCTGATTTGGTAAACAGTTTATGTTACCTGGTTCCTCGAACAGTACATGGTCGGGAAGTGCGCACTAGGCGACTGTTTGCTACAAACCTCTGTAAAACTAATTCCGGCTTGCGTTCCCCGTTGCACCGTTTAGGAGACACATATAATAAACAATTTAGTGACATCGACATTTATTAAATAAACATACATTTAAGCAAAACATCATCACTAGTCTGAAGGATGAGCAGTTGACACCCTAAGACTGTTTTACTATTATTGGGAGCGCAGTTTATTATTATTACCTTTATATTTATTTATTATTATTGTATTTTCTTTTCCTTTTTTTTTTACTATTTTATTTTACCGTAACAGTTACGTTTGCTTGCAGTTTTTGTTATTTTGTTTTCAATAATCCGTGGAAAATGTAGTGGGTAGTATATTTGTTAACTTTGAATTGTAATACGCCTAAGTATATGCATAATATACTACTGTTTGTTTTCCCAAATGAAATAAATAAATAAATAAATTGGCTTGTCCCAATAACATGGGACCTAAATATAGCGGTGAAATTTGATTGTACTATGAGTAAACCCCTGCCTAATCCTTCGGGTATAACAGAGCAATGGTACGCTATGATATTACAATAATAATTCATCGATAAGTACAAATTATCAATATTTATCGTAATATATACAAGATTATTTATCTAGTCAATATGTACATACATTCGCACCGGTTATAATCATTATCTGGATATAACCGCGTGTCGTGTGTAGTAAATATGATAACTGGCTGCCACGTTGGTTAATTCCGAATTTTGGAGATTACTCTTATAATATTATTATTCAGTAAAAAAAATATTAACATACCATCACGCCTGTATTCCCCGAAGGGTTAGGCAGAGGTGTACTTAATGTACACCCACAGTTCGCCGGTATGTTTGGGTCCCATGTAATAGGGGGCGAGCCATTCACCGGGCACAAATCCAGACTCTGAGCTGCTACTGAGAAATTCATAGAAAAACTCAATAACACTTTGCTCGACCTGGGGATCGAACCCAAGACCTCTAGCGTAGCAGTCGCGATTGGGACCACTAGACCAACGAGGCAGTCAAAGTAAAAAAAATATTGTAAAAAAATATTCACTATATTATCTGGGTTCCTCATGAATCAGAATGTTTCAGTATTGATACATTGTCGAGAAATATAAGCATAAAGTTGAGCCGTTTTTTATCGAAAATTGCCTATCTTTGAGCTCGGATAACTTTTTAACCGTATATTGAAATGAAATTTTATATTCAAGGAACTCGTATTTTAATGCGGAAGCGGCGGTAGCCTAATGGCTAGGGGGTCGGACTTGCGATCATGTGGTTGCCGGTTCGAACCTCACCCATTGCAATACCGACGTGAACCCACTCGTAACACAAGCATTTAGCTTAGCACGAGGGGTTAACAAGAATACTAGTAATGTGTTACCCACATTGCTAGTAAGCTTTTATTAAGAAAAAAAATGATAAGATTGTTACTGCAAAATTTCAATGACTTTCATTGGTTAAAATTCAAGCTAGGGCCAAACTACGTTTGTATGGAGCGCGGAGCGGATACTATCCTCTTAAGAATGTGGAGATCGATTCCCAGGTTGGAAGGCACAGCACAGCCTCTCATGGTTGTGGCGAATGTAACGAATCCCAAAGCTGTAAGTATAGGCTAAGGGAAGGCAAGTGCTTTTTGAAGTCGGTTCTAGTCCGACATACCCTGCCGCCTCCCCGGGCGGCGGACAATCCATGAAGATTTTACGTACAATAAAAATCCTTTTAAAAAAAAATTTAGTACGATAAAAATGATGTTTTTCTATGAAATCCTCAGTACGAATAGGCTCGCATTATTTTATTTATATTTTTTTTAGTAGATAATAAATTATAATTGGGCAATTCACTGTATATTGTTCCAAGAACCATTCGTACACAAGCACATAAAATCCAGTAGAATGTCGATTGATTGCAGGAAAAAAGAGAGATTAAAAAGAAAAACATTTTGAGGGTTCCGTAGCCAAATGGCAAAAAACGGAACCCTTATTATAGATTCGTCATCTCTGTCTGTCACACAAAAATTGAAAATACAATTAATTTTAGAGTTTACCCCATACTTATAACTGAAACACAAAAAATCTTTTTTTATCAATCCCATACGTGTGGGGTATTTATGGATAGGTCTTCAAAAATGATATTGAGGTATCTAATAATTTTTTTAAACTATTTTTAAAATATTTTTTTTTTTTCTAAACTGAATAGTTTGCGCGAGATACACTACCAAAGTGGTAAAATGTGTCCCCCCCTGTAACTTCTACAATAAGAGAATGATAAAACAAAAAATATATATATGATGTAGATTAGAGAGACTGCCTCGTTAGTCTAGTGGTCCCAATCGCGACTGCTACGCTAGAGGTCTTCGATCCCCAGGTCGAGCAAAGTGTTATTGGGTTTTTCTATGAAATTCTCAGTAGCAGCTCGGAGTCTGGATTTGTGCCCGGTGAATGGCAATAGGCTCGCCCCCTATTACATGGGACCTAAACATACCGGCGAACTGTGGGTGTACATTAAGTACACCTCTGCCTAACCCTTCGGGGATTACAGGCGTGATGGTATGTTATGTTATATGTAGATTACCATGTAAACTTCCACCGAACATTGGTTTGAACGAGATCTAGAGTGTAGTTTTTTCGTAATAACGTCATAAATCATAATGGTACGGAACCCTCCGTGCGCGAGTCCGACTCGCACTTGGCTGGTTTTTTATATATTATACTAGGTTTCCGCCTGCGGCTTCGCCCGCGTGGACTAAAGTTTCTTTTCATTTTACAGGACAATATAGCCTATGTCACTCAGGAATAATGTAGCTCTCTATTGGTGAAAGAATTTCAAAACCTCACAAACTCACCAACTTTACCTCTTTATTTATATATATAAATAGTATTGATTTATCCAATGATGTCCTTTGTTCTTATGCTCGCTATTACATGGAACCTATACACACTTTTGCCTAACCTTTTTGGGAAAACAGGCGTGATGGTTTGTTATGTTTAGTATTTGCTATAAAATTCTTAGTTAATGATAATACATTCGCCTTCCTTAACGCCTCTGCCTAACCCTTCATTAGGATAGGCGTGATAGTACGTTTCGTGTTGTAACCATATTTACTACTGTATTACAAACAACAATGCATGCAGAAACAGTAATATATCTGCCTTTTATGAGGGCAGACAGAAGTGTCTTATTATCTGAACATTACTATCATAATAGTTTATGTAAACAACTTAATACCCAGTCGTGATTATGTAAATTTATTGCCACAAATAAATATTACAGTAAAGAAATATAAAGGTTTTCACCCAACACGTGGTAACGTTAATAATGATATGTACCAGAAATGCCTCATTAGACTATGGCCTAGGTACGATTCCCAGGCCGATCATTTTTTGGGTCTATGGAATTCTCAGTTGCAGCTCTGAGTTAAGATTAGTGCTCGGTTAACGGCAAGTTGTTTCGTGTAAAATACTGATTCAACCGCACTTAGTTGGGAAAAGACTAGGAGGGTGAATGGCAATAGGCTCGCCCCCTATTACGTGGGACCTGAACATACCTGCAAATAGTGGGTGTACATATCTGCCTAACCCTTCGGGGAATACATGCTTGATGGTATGTTATATCAATGGCTATATAGGCACGCATACAGATGTAATCCGCGTACGTATTTGCTACGCGGCTGCTACGCAGTGACTACGCACTTGCTACGCAGTTGCTACGCGGTATTTACGCCTTCGCTCACACAAGTTTTCAGTGTGGAAATGCCTTAAAAGGCGAGATAATTTTTCCCAAGTATGTGCTAGGTGTAACGCGTTTCTCTTTCTCGATATTCTCTGTTGACAGATTTTTCTGAAACAATACTTAGATTTCGACTTCTAAATCTCCTAAATGTAGGCTACATAATATGGTGTTTAATATAATTATTGAAAAAACACATAATTATTGATATAACCCTATTATGGATTAAATAAATTCGTTCCTGCCTCATTAGTCTAGTGGTCCTCAGCGCGACTGCTACGCTAGAGGTCCTGGATTCGATCCCCAGGTCGAGCAAAGTGTAATTGAGTTTTTTCTATGAAATCCTCAGTAGCACCTCGGAGTCTGGATTTGTGCCCGGTTACTGGTAATAGGCTCGCCCCCTATTGACCCTATTACATAAGACCTAAACATGCCGGCGAAGTGTGGGTGTACATTAGTACACCTCTGCCTAACCCTTCGAAGAATACAGGCGTGATGGATGTTATCATTTTAAAAATAAATTGGAAGAATGTGTTGACTTATGATCGCGTGGGACTAAGATGACCATATCTTATGGTATGCATACGGTAGTCAGCATGAAGTTCTTCGGTAACCCATTTTAACAGCAGGTATTTGTCCACAGTATTGGCGGCAGAAAATCGGGTGTGTGCCAGACATCCACCCTTGGTCCCTGTTCAACGTAAACGCAGCAACGTAACTCACAGCGGGTGACGTCGCGTGACGTATGGCAGATAGGAACTACGCTTATGACCCGGTTGGCCAGACCGGCGCGACAGTCAACCAGCAACCGTACAGAATGGAGGCAGGACAACTGTGGCGGCAATATGTCATCGCCGGAATCGGTACGTCATAAGTTTCCTTTCAAAAAGTTTAAACAATGGCGGCATGAAATGAAGTGCCTTTGCGTTTAAAAAAAAAAACAAACGAAAAATGACTCGCGGGAAAAATTTGATTTTCGAATTGTGTTTTTGTTTAAGGTCGAGTGTTCATGATAATATAATTAAAAATTTTACATAATCTCTGTGAATAATAAAACAGTGTAGAATTAAAATGCAAACGAATTAAAAAAGTGATCATCTTTTAAACATGTGAAGTGATTTTACTAAATTATTAGGTATTGTTTTTATACGATAACATGGATAAAGTGAGCGACAATGGAAGTTATATGAATAGTGAAATAATCACTATAATGACATAATGTGTTTACAAGATTTCTTGTTTTCAACGTCGAAGTAATTACTTTGCGGAAAAAAACATGAAAAGGAAACATGAAAACACCATTGCCAAATTGTTAAAAAAAAATGCAACAAATGCACATACGAAATTAAAGAATCTAAAGAGGTTTTATCGCATTCCAAATCACGATTTGAGATTTAAATTCCCGCTACAGAGTAACACAAACACTTCTGTGAGGCTGTAAAATATGTAATATTTTAATAAGATGCCGAACTTATTACATTCAAGCGGTTTTACGTTCGTATTTATCGTTCGATAAGGTAAAGAAAAATGCATGATGACTGTACATGTCTTATAAAATATGTATGAAATGTGGACGGCGGGTCATCGAGTAAAACTAACAATACAATTAATGTCAGTGTGATTGTTGCGGAAAAAACAATTGTCACGAATACAAAGATGGGTCGCTTTAATTTTGTTTGGATTCCCGCGGTTTTTGTTGGGGCAGCCTCGGCATTCACGGCCTTCATCTTACCGAGTTGAATGAACGATTTGACTTTTTTTTTAAAAAAAGCTTACTAGCAATGCGGGTCGCACATTACTAGTATTCTTGTTAACCCCTCGTGCTAAGCTAAATGCTTGTGTTACGAGAAGGTTTCGAACCATCAACCTCATGATCGCAAGTCCGATGCCCTAGCCATTGAACTACCGCCTCTTCTTCGCGGATTGCAAAGAACCGTAATTTTTCCTGCCACTGTTAAGTAATAGGACTTGGTATGGATGAATTGTCTGAGAAAGATGAGCTGACTGTACGCACATAAGATCCATAGGTTCTTATCTCAGCTCTTACAGGTGGCTGAAGTATTCATTGGACATTAAGGGCGTCACCAGCCGATGGCCTAAGGGGGGACATAAATGGAGGGCGTAAAAGTATAAATAAATAATAATATATTTATTGACATAAAAAACTTTTACAATATGTTAAGAATTCTCTGACCCCTGCGCTAGTTAAAGAACTGTGTTGCAGAGACCAGTGTCCTTCCATTTCATTACAGTAGTGTTATTTTATTTTATGACAACAAAAAGGTAAGTTTAACAAACAATTAGTTCGACAAAAGTTTATATAGAAAAAAAAAACTTAATAAAAAATAACAAAAATGTGTGTGTGTGTGTGAGTGTGAGTGTGTGTGTGTGTGTTTAGATTAGGTTACAACTGTGAGTGTGATATATACGGTATGATACGTGGGTTTACATTATGTCTTCTTCTTTTAATGTCTAGAGCAACTGGCCCCCCTGCCCCCTCTTGCTGAAAAACAGGTGCCTATTGAGGAAACCAACAAGGCTTTCTCTAAAATCCTGAAGGCCGAGTATGATCACCTACATGAAGTAGCATTCTACATGGTTGGACCTATCACAGAGGTTGTAACGAATGCAGAGAACCTCACCAAGAATGTCTAAATTGTTAATGATGCAAATGTATCGGGAAGTAATATTATCACTACATATTATAAAAAAAAGTCCTCCGCCGCGTCAGTCTGTTTGCGATCAACTCAAAAACTACTGCCCGATTTTCATGCTGTTTTCACCAATTGAAAGCGTGCTTCTCGAGGAAGGTTTATATGCATAATACATACATATTATAGAACAGAAAAGTCGAGAAAATATTGCTGGCTTAACTATTAGACTAACGGCACACTCGTGGGAGGGCAAGGGATGAACGACATTCTAACTTGTTGTGTCCCATGGCTTTATCCACGTTCATCTAGTTATCCCCCATCCCGGCTATAGGATCTAGACGCTCGGCCTTCGGAGAGATTGGCCCCAGTTACGTATAGGTAGACATCATCAAGAAATTATGATGTAGTTTTATCTGTGTGTGATGACGGAAAGTTATAAGATAAGGTTAAGTTTCTATTGAAACCATCTAATCAAAGAATCTGAAGGAATATTTGACTTCCGATAGTGTAAGAACAATCATTTGTGAGGCATTGTGTTTAAGTGTTTGTGTACATTTAAATGTTTGTGTATAGATTTAAACACAATTGTAATTTGTTTCGCATAGCTTATGGAGTTAAACTATGCGCTATTATGCGGTTGTTATGTGAATGAGAATATTTATTTGCGAATAATAGGCATAGTAACATAAAAAAAATACAATAAATATTACGTTTTATTTTTTAAATACTTAATAACTATAGCAATCATATCACTATCAAATAGGGGTACACATAAAAAACCGCATATATAAATATACTACAAAATGAAATATTTAAAAAAGGATTCTTCAAATATAAATCAGTTATACCTACTTAGATTTCATTACACTATGCTACAGCCATTAATTTGCTTAATTCAGTCTTACAAAATAAAGTAAATTTTCTATTTTCTGCTACAGAACTTGAACTTTCATTGCCTTCTTAATTGTTTATTTAAAAAAGTACACTATCATCTCACCTCCTTGGGATTTACTAGAAAAAAAAAGAATGCCTCGTCTCATCTATGACGTACGTACGCAGCAAAACATCAAACTACCAAGTACTTCACTAGTTAATCGTTTTAATGTGGTATTGAATGTCATAATGAGTGTACCTAGCATTCGAAATGAATAAGTAGATAATGATTATCGGATTATTTATTCGATTTACAAGATAATCTTATTTTCTGGCACCAGTTGATAACATCAAATGACATGGGGACCACAGATTAATTTTATCAGTAATATAAGCATAATAGTTTTATCGAAGACTGCATTACCTAATATTGAAACGTGGTTGAGTTATTTTTCCACGTTTTAATTAATTAAGTGATAGCACAATATTTCTACACTGTGGTACTAAGAATTATAAAATTGTGGTGATTGCTTACAATTTTACTGTTTAATTACTTTCTATAATTATTTTTTGTAATTTGTAAACACGCAATAGCGCAGCTCTGATAGCAAATAAATCGTATTGTATTGAACAAAATTAAGGACGGTTTTAAACGACAACCGCTACAGAATAACTAATAATCGTGTGCGATTGAACGATACATTGTGTAATCCGCCTTACAGGCTTGGGGGTACTGTCAGATGAATCGAATAACTGCGTGGGTAAAGAGTGAAATTGTACGCAAGTGGTTGCGCAGCGATACCTACTGTCAACTGATAGCTTATTAACAACTGAGTACTTACTAAATCTTTGCTTAAAAAGCATTGTCTAAGCAGCTGGACTTTTAGAATACTGGGTATATTAACGGACTTGCGTGGTGGCCGGTTCAAAGCCCACCCATTGCACTACCGACGTGAACCCACTCGTAACACAAGCATTTAGCTAGTAATGTGCGACCCAAATTGCTAAGCTTTTTGTAAAAGAAAGTCAATTAGTTACCACTACTACCTAAGTATCTGCTACAGGAATGATTTCTAAGCAAAAGTTTTAGTACTCATTTGTGAACAAAATTCTTGCTACTTGCTACAAACATGACTCCAAAATGTTATAGATGAATTAAAACTTGAATTTGGCGCCCAAAGAGAGACGTAGCCTTAACCTAAGATTACCTTAGTAAGCCATAAAAGTGTAATTTGTTTTAAATAACAGGCCTTCAAATAACCAATAACACAATTTGAAATGTTATAATTTATTGTCATATTTTTTATTGGCTACAATTTGATATCAGTGTAAACTCGACTTACGCGCTGTTAGGAAAAAATGGCGATAGATAAAAAGAGGTTATCTGTCAATATAATTAGGATGATTTGTAAAATTAAAAAAAAACATATGGAACATAACAGAAATACTTAATTAATTACGCCTGTGGGGAGCATATTTAAAAAATATTTTCTATTCTACCATTGGTTAAGTTTAAAAAAAGAATACATTTAAGTACTTATATCGATTTACTTTTTTCATTAAAGAACCGTAACAAAGAGGTTATAAATATTGCAATAACTGTTTTTCTATTGCACCTAATATTCTTTGATAGTTTAAGTATTCGATATTTTTTTTAACTTGTAAGTTGCTACAAATCTAACTATTCTTATCATGTCATTAGCCAAACAAGCATTTAAAACGCCACAAGCGAAGCAAACATACGAATAATTATATAATTGTGACCTCCAATAAATTGATAACATGGGTCAACAGAGATTATCGGGGACCTTAGATACTCTGCAATAAAAAAGGTTATCAAATCTTTAAACTCACTCAATAATAAAATAGCCATAATATTACGTGTAGGTATCATTCTTTAATTACAAAAATATTTGCTTAAAAGTTTTTATATTTTTATACAAGACTGTCATATATAATTTTATACATATACATACCTATAACACTTTGATCGATCTGGGGATCGAACCCAGGACCTCTAGCTAAGCAGCCGCGCTTAGGACGACTAGAGTAATGATGCCATCAATTTGCGATAACTATAAATTAATTAAGTTGATGTTCACCAGACTTATCACTCTGCCCTCATTATTTAGAACTATTTGACTATTTAGTGGGTCTTGACACCAAAAAGGTGGTGATACGATCATTAATTAGTCATTGAATTTCTTACGGTGTTCGCTTTGAAGTAAACATAAATCTATATCAAAAACAATTAAAACTAAGTTTACTAAGAGACAAAGCCCTTGCGCAGTTTACATCAATACTATAATAGGTACATACACACATATATATTGTCACGCCTGTCTCCTATGGGGGTAGGCAGAGACTATAGATTTCCACTTGCTACGATCCTGGCACAATACTTTCGCTTCATCTACATTCATTAATCTCTTCATGCATGACCGTCGGTTTAGGGTGCTCGGAACCTGGCCTTTTTTAAGAACATCCGCAATTTGGTTGCGGTACGTTCGCCGAGGTCTTCCCCTTCCAACTCGTTCATCCATACTCACCATATATACTTGTTTCGTCAATCTCCGTTCATCCATTCTCTCTACATGACCAAACCATCTTAACATACCTTTCTCAATCCTTGTTACTACATCTTCTTTCACTCCACAACGCTCCCTTATCACACTGTTTCTCACTCTATCTTTTAGCGTAACACCACACATACTTCTCAAAGCTCTCATCTCTACAGCATTCATTCTGCTTTCATGTTTTTTCTGCCATACCCAACTTTCACTACCATACATAAGTGTCGGCGCCAACACTCCCCCAATTTCCGACACTTTCCGACTATTCATGAAGGTGTGTAGCGCCCCATTCACCTGGTTACCAGCACTCACTCTCCTTTCAATAATAGGTACAAATAGTAATCAATTAATGTAGTAGTATTGCGTTGCTTACATGCCAGCATGAAAGGGTCAGCATGACCGGAGAAGTACTTACTACCCTCTTACAGAATAATGGCGTTTAATAGCAGTATGCATACTGTTGTGTTTCGTACGGTGAGTGCGGAGGGCCGGAGACACAATTCCTCCCTCACTTCCCTTCCTTATCCTTTACCAATGCATCAGCAACTCCGTCGGTAGTGCAGATATCCATGGGCGGCGATGAACACTTACCATCAGGTGGCTCGTCTGCTCATTTGTCGACTCTTAACATAAAACCGGTCTTTCTCTCACAAGGCATTTTTGGTATTATTCAAGCCCTCACAGATTCAATCAAATCTGATTTGATCGCTAACCCAATTTAATACAAATTGTAATAACTCATCATCATCATCTTCCTGCCCTTTTCCTAATTTATCTGTGGTCGGAGCAGCCTGTTCTTTTCTTCCATTCATCCCTGTTAGTCGTCATCTCATCATTCAATCACTTTTCCATCATCACTCCTCATCATCACATCTCCTACACAATCCACCAATCTTTTCTTTGGTCTCCCTCTACCCCACCATCCCTCCACATTCACAAATTGTAATAACCATCGCACCAATATTTGCGTAACAGTTACATAAGTATGTATATCTTTAACTAAAGTATTTATATGGCAGCGTAATCTTTAACCACGAGAGTCATATAAAGTAATAAATGTGACTTTTTATCAGTTTATTTGTTATAGGTACGTACTTCACATGTTCGTCTTGAAAAACATAATGTTGCCCACCTATAATAAAGATTGCCTCGTTGGTCTAGTGGTTCCAATCGCGACTGCTACGCTAGAGGTCTTGGGTTTGATCCCCTGGTCGAGCAAAGTGTTATTGGTTTTTTCTATGAAATTTAATGGTGGTGAATGGCAATAGGCTCGTCCCCTACTACAGGGGATCTAAACATACCGGTGAACTGTGGGTGTTCATTAAGTACACCTCTGCCTTACCCTTCGGGGAATACAGGCGTGATGGTATGTCATAAAAGCTATACGGTTGAAGCGACCACAGACTATAATAGACCAGCAGTGGTTCTTAAACTTTTTGTAGCGCGCGATCACTATAAGAATTAAAAAAATATAATAACGTCCGCTTATCAACAAATACCGCCACTTTATCCGCAAAAATCCCAAAACATTTCTTTTTATCAAATCGTTATTTATCTTTTTGTATTATTTATGCATTTTCCATGCTAAGATTATAAAGTTATTTTAGTAAAGAAAAAATCGACTGCGATATTCGAACCTGCGTCTTCTGATAAGATACACCGCTAAGCCACCGCGAAATCATTATTTGTTTAAGTAATTTCTTGAAAGGTAGAAAAAAATATGTAAATTCTATTCAAATGATGTCGACTAAATGATAGTAAGAACCAGTACATTATCATTGTGTAATTATGTCAATAGAGTATGCCTGAATACAGTAGTATAGCATATCTTGACAGAGTGACCTTGTTAATACTTTCAGTTTCAGCGTATACGTACCATCACGCCTGTATTCCCCAAAGGTTAGGCAGAGATGTACCAAGGTACAACCATATTTCGCCGGTATGATTTTCTTTTTAAAAAAAGCTTACTAGAAACATATTACTAGTATTCTTGTTTTTAACCCCTCGTACTAAGCTACATATTCCCCGAAGGGTTAGGCAGAGGTGTACTAATGTACACCCACATTTCGCCGGTATGTTTAGGTCCCATGTAATAGGGGGCGAGCCTATTGCTATTAACCGGGCACAAATCCAGACTCCGAGCTGCTACTGGGAATTTCATAGAAAAACCCAATAACACTTTGCTCGACCTGGGAATCGAACCCAGGACCTCTAGCGTAGCAGTCGCGCTTGGGACCACTAGACTAATGAGGCAGATATGGTATCTACCGCAGAAAAACCTAATAGGCAACATTTATTTAACGCGAAACCTTCAGCATTGGGCGCCAAATTCAATTTTTTTTTAGTTTTTCGCAATTTGTTCATCTATAACTAGTCTTCGTACAGTCGCCGGCACATCAGGTTATACAAAACTGTAAATATGTCTCCACCGGGTTTTAAACCTTAAACCGTTCATAATTAAGTTTAAAATCAACTGAGAAAATTTGACATTTTGTGGTAACTTGATGTGCTAAATAGCCATATTAACAATAACTAATTTACGATTGATTTAAATTTGGTGACCAAGGCTGAATGATTAGCCTTAAGGAAAATCCATAAAATATTGTAGTGTAGATACGTTTGTTTATACAATATTTCGATTAAAATTGACCCCAAATACGTCAATTACTTAAAGGTTGGTAATAAAATTATTATTTACGTAGTTTATTATTATTAATATTATCTGCCTGCCTCATTAGTCCAATAGTTCCAAGCGCAACTGCTACGCTAGAGGTCCTGGTTTTGATTTCCAGGTCAAGCAAAGTGTTGTTGAGTTTTCCTATGAGATTCTCAATAGCAGCTCGAGTCTTGAATTGTGCCCGGTTAATGGCAAAAAGCTCGCCCCCTGTTACGTGGCACTTAAACATACCAGCGAAGTGTGGGTGCACATTAGTACAACTCTGCCTAACCCTTCGGGGAATACAGGCGTAGTGGTATGTTATTTAATATGATCCTCATAGCCTTGTTTCTCAACTATTTTTGAGTCGCCTTCCAATCTTATTTAACTAATTGCTGAAAAAATTCCATGCTTATGGAAGAAATATGATTTTTATCAAGTAAATCATCACAGTAAAACAGGGAAATTAGTCATTATAATGATTGTCAGTTGTAACTAATTACCTCTCGGTATTTATATGGTATTTACAGCAATTTTCGAATTCCTCGTATTGATATATCTACAAATGTTTGTTGAAGTTACTTAAATTACTTCATCATCATCATATCAGAGCAATTGCCGTCCAGTACTGAACGTCGGCCTTCCCCAATCACATACTTAATAGTTCTAAACCAAGTGACATTTTCACGCTGAATCAATTTTTATAGAGTTATTTTCAAATAGCTTACTAGCTATGTGGGTCACACATTCCTAGTAATCTTGTTAACCCCTCGTGCTAAGCTAAATGCTTGTGTTACGAGTGGGTTCACGTCAGTAGTGCAATGGGTGGGTTTCGGACCGGCAACCACATGATCGCAATTCCGACACCTTAGCCATTAGGTTACCGCCACTTATAAAATGTAGCAGAAATCCATATGGGATTTCTGTATATTGTAACCGACAATTATTATTAACGAGTAGTTTTATATAAAGTTTAAGCAGAGGTGTAGTGACCCATAGTTTGCCGGTATTGTCGAGGTCCCAAATAGGTAATTGAGGGCCAACATAATCCATCAATAACCGAGCCCAAATCCAAACCTAGAGCTGCCACTCAAAATATCATAGAAAAAACCTGATAACAATGCTCTGGACATTGAAACTGGAAATCTCCGCACTCCAGCGCTTACATTTACTGAACTATTTTGGCTGTCAATAGCTACACAGATAATTACAGAAGTTGACTATAAAATACGAATTTGTAGTTGTTTGTATGAACAATAACAGCCCTAATTGCACCATTGTCAAGCGTTATTCTTGACTATCTTGACTATTATTGTCCTACTCTTCGCATTGTAAGATTTGTTTAAGAAGGTCAGTTAAGAGTGGTCACCCATCCGTCTATGCTTGGACTCTCTCTGTGGGATATAATTCATAACATAACATACCATGCCATCATGCCTGTATTCCCCGAAAGGTTAGGCACAGGTGTACTAATGTACACCCACACTTTGTCAGTATGTTTAGGTCCCATGTAATAGGTGGCGAGCCTATTGCCATAACATACCATCACGCCTGTATTCCCCGAAAGGTTAGGCAGAGGTGTACTAATGGACACCCTCACTATGTCGGTATGTTTAGGTCCCATGTAATAGGGGGCGAGCCTATTGCCATAAACCAGGTACAAATCCAGACTCCGAGCTGCTACTGAGAATTTCATAGAAAAACCCAATAACACTTTGCTCGACCTGGGATCGAAGCCGGGACCTCTAGCGTAGCAGTAGCGTTTAGGACCACTAGACTAACGAGGCAGTCTGCCAGTAAAATAACTTTATAATCTTAACACGGAAAATACATGATCGCAGTACCTACACAGTTTTTCAACCGAAATTCTCATTTACCTACTTAGAACAGCTGATAATAGAGACTGATTGATGTCTTTGATAGGTAAAATTGAGTCTTGGCTAAATTTAGCACAGATTGAATGGACCAGGATGGAAGAGGTGTATTCGGTCTATTAGAATATAATGATTGCTCGCTGGTACCGTATGACGCGTATCTGCCTATGCGGGTTGAGCGTTAACAAGAACACTGATTTGTTTTATGTGCAAAAATGTCGCCTTAACCTTTCAACTTCCTCATAAGTCTAGTGGTCCTAAGCTAGGGGTGCAATTCCCAGGTTCAGTACGTGTTATTGAGTTTTTGTATCATATTAATCACACGATTAATCGCAATAGGCTCGCTCGCTAAATACCTATACCGACGAAGTGTAAGAATAACATTAGTACACCTTTGCCAAACCCTTTAGGGAGAACAAGCGTGGTAGTATTTTATGTTTTGTTTACCTTTGAGAATATTCTTTGTCAAGGCAACATCAACGCCAACGCGCTCTAGTGATAACTAGTGCGGCTGTTGAACTTGAGATCCTAGATTATTTTCCTAGTTCGAGCACTGTAACTGGGCATTGTTTCATTCCATAAGAAAATACTACATAGCAACTTGGGATTTTGGATTTTTGCCTGGCTAGCTATCTTATCCAAACTCCCGAGTTGCTACTGAGAATTTTATAGAAAAACCCGATTACACTTTCCTCGATCTGGGAATCGGATCTAAGACCTCAAATTCAGCAGCCGCACTATCTATCACTAGAGTAATAACTTAATAAGGCATTTGATGTTACCTTGATAATGATATTGTCAAAGTTATAAAATACTTATAAACAGTCGCTATAAATAATACCTACTTAGTTATTTTTTATTCGTGCAGAGCGTGAGAATGTTTCATAACAAAACTCGTATTTTATTTAATAATATAAGTAGCCATTGTTATGTATTTGATGAGCATGTTTATAAAACACTTACTATACGAATGTGTTTTACTTGAAAGCGCTCGCCCAAGAGACTTATGAATCGTTCTCAGATAAGTGAGTCAAAATTCTGTGCAATTTTCTTTTAATAAGTATGACCATTGCACTACCAAGTCACAGGTATCGAGTTCAAAGCCAAGGCACGCACCTCTGACTTATCGAATGTTATGTACGTATTTAAATAATCACGCCCTTAAACGATGAAAGAAAATATTGTGAGGAAACCTGCATGCCTGTTTGGCTAGCGTGGTGGACTATAAATCCCTCTAGTTTTGAGAGGAAGAAGCAAGGATTATTTTTCTTAGGAATATTAAAATGCTTAATAACCCCCCCCGACATGCATTCGACTAAAATAGTAATTTTGGTAATAACAGTATGTGTCAGTTGAGTTTCAGGAAAAATGTTTAATAAAAGTTCGGAAACAAACAAGGTTTATTTATAACAGGATCGTGGTATCATAGATAATAAAATACAATTGTATTTCTATCATCTGACCGCAAAAGATAAGCCGACAATGAACAATACAAGTGTCGTAATAACAATAGCTATAATTGATACACTTTTAACATAACAATGAATGTATTGATTATAATTCTTCACCTCTCACGAATTAAGTAAGTACTTAAACATGCCCAAAATCGCCATTTTTAAAGGGCATACTTTCTACTTGGGCGTTAAATTCTGTTTTTTTTTTTTTTTTTTTTTCGTAAATTGTTGGGCTATAACACATTCTAGGTACAAGGTAGTAGAAATTACGACATCAACAATAACTTATTCACAATTAAGTACTAAAACTTGTTTAAAAATAGTTATCGTAGATATTGGTGTAAATAGTCAATGTTCCCTGACTCCTGTATTGAACACCATAATCTTCTACGATTATTAAGCAAAAGTTTTAATACTTATTTGAGAATAAGTTATAGTTTATGTCGCAATTTATACTATGCGTACAATTTGCGAAAAAACAAAAAGATATTTGAATTTGCCGCCCAAGCAGCGACGATCAGCCTTAAAGTGCGAGGACTTGGGCGGGAGGGGCGCCCACGCCTAGCTACGCCACAGGCTACAAGGCTTGGCTCCACAAACACATAACTTTTAAAGTTTTACGAGTATTTATTCGCAAACATTCTGACGGGTCACGGGCGGGTTTGTTGCAAATCAGGTCAATTTATTACTACCGTTTAACATTTTTAATTCGCATTTTAAATGTCTTTTTAAAACAAAAGATAGACTGTGTTCTTCCCCTCAGAATGCAATCTATTTCCCTGATAACTTTTACCGTAACCTGTTTAACGATTTAGGCGTGATAAGTTAACAAAACAGACATAATATTCATCATCATCAACCCGTATATTGTCCCACTGCTGGGCACGGGTCTCCTCTCAGACCGGGATTATATGTAGAGGGCTATACCTAGTCCGCCACGCTAGCCTACTGCGGATTGGCAGACTTCACACGCCATAGAGCTCTCTATATATAGAAGATATCTTCAGGCATGAAGGTTTCCTCACGATGTTTTCTTTCACCGTTTTAGTTGTCACAATATTAGTATAGTTTTTTTGTAGTACGGAAAATCCTTATGGATTGTCTGCTTCCTGGAGAGGTGACAGGGTATGTCGCACTCGTACCAACTAATAATAAAAAAATTAAACCGCCGAAAGAACTGAAGAGCAATAAAATACCTTAACAAATTTTCTGGTGGGGTATACCCTTTACAATAAAAAAATAATTATCAATATCAGACTACTCTATAAAAAGTTATGCGTAGTCATACATTAAAAAAAAACAAATATACTTAGGTAGGTACGCGGCGACTTGAGGACCTCCCCCATATTTTATTCTGTTAAAATCCGCACTTGACTTCCATTGTCATATGCATATAGTCACGGCATTATGACAGGAAATCGGATAAAAGCCGTCACGACTTACTACCCAAAGAGTTAAGCAGAGGTGTACTACCAGACACCCACAGTGCCACAGAATGTTTAAGGTGTCATGTATTAGAGGACAAGCTTATTACATATCCAAACTCCGTGCTCCTACTAAAAATTTCAGGACTTGGGAATCGAACTCAGGATGTCTAGCGTTAGCAGACGCACTAAGGACCACTAGACTAATGAGGCATAATAATTGCGACATAGAAGCCGAAATTCTTCACCTAACTACATTTACTTATCTATAATACATGTACAAATATGTACATGAGTGACGAAACTAACTAAATAAGAGGAGATTCTTAAGCAACATTTGTACAAATAAAGATTAAACTTCAGTGAACCGAACTTCATGAATACCTGAATATTTATATATAGAGATAAAGGTGTTTTATTACATCTGATAACGTTTATAATATTTACCACGGCATGCATATCGACGTGGAACTTTTGACGTGGATTGCGAGGCCTTTAAATAAATTATATAAATAGAGCATAAATAATAATAATAATAGTTTTTATATTATTTGTAAAAATATTTAAACATTTAAAGTAATATGTTTAAAAATAAATGAAAGATAATGACTGAGCTCGTGAGGTTGCCGACATGTGGGATGTGGACTCGGCAATCATTGTTCCGATAAACGCTGCGGCCCAGGGCTTGATAGCCAAGAGCCTCGACTTACATCTGAGGAGGCTCTCGTGAGGCGGCTGGGTCAAGGGCTTGATGCAGAAGGCAGTACTCCTGGACACGGCACGTATCGTCAGGAGGTTTATTTCGCTGGAGCCCTGACCACCGGTAGCTTGGACCCTGTTCCCGATACCGGTGGGCGACAAATTTTATACTTTTTAAATGTTTTTATATATTTTTTTATCGTTGATATTTAATGTTTAAAAATATAAAAAGAGAAATGAGATTAAATGAATGCGGGAATGAAAAATAAGCCTGAATAATAACTTTCAGGATGCAAAAGTAGGTGCTTCAAAGTGTTTTAAAACATAACGTAAATAGGTATACCATCACACCCGTATTCCCCGAAGGCTTGCGCAGTTAGTCGGTAGGTATGTTCAGGCGCCATATTCTATAAGAAAGGTCGAGCCTAAATCTGGACTCAAAACCATTCTTTGCTGGTACTGGGAACTTAAAAAAAAAACCCAATAACTTGGCTCGACTTGGGTTTCGTATTTTAAAATAAACAAAATAAATGTACTTTGTTCTTGTTTGAAGATATACTTTGTTCGTCTGTGCTTTTAATGAACATTTCATTTTGCAGCGAATATCGCGATCGCGTCCACGGGTTACTCCATGGGCTGGACCTCTCCCGTGAACCTCAAGCTGAGCAACGTCACCACATCACCCTTGGAAGCCGTCGTGACCACAGATCAGGAGGCCTGGATCGGCTCCCTACTCACTGTCGGCGCTATATTTGGTAATTAACATACCATACCATCAGGCCTGCACTCCCCTAGGGATAAGGCAGAGGTGTACTTATGTACACCCACACTTCGCCGGTATGTTTAGGTCCCACGTAATAGGGGGCAAGCCTATTAAATTGTAATTAACCGGGCACAAATCCAGACTCCGAGCTGCTACTGAGAATTTCATAGAAAAACTCAATAACACATTGCTCGACCTGGGGATCGAACCCAGGACCTCTAGCGTAGCAGTCGTAAGAGTTTGTTTCTGGGTACTGATTATCAAGATACTACTGACAATGAAAGCTGCGGTAGCCTAATGGCTAGGGCGTCGGACTTGCGATCATATGGTTCGAAACCCACCCATTGCACTACCGACATGAACCCACTCGTAACACAAGCATTTAACTTAACGAGGGGTTTTATAACAAGAATACTAGTAATGTGTGACCCACATTGCTAGTAAGATTTGTTTTTTAATAATAAATATTGTCGTAATCACTTTTAATTCACATCGTGTTATCTAGTACTATATCTTCTTCCAGGACCTTTTCTTGGTGGTTTTGCGGCATCGAAAGTCGGTCGCAAATGGGGGCTGCTCAGCACATCGATCCCGCTGTTCATTGGTTGGATCCTGATCGCGGCGGCCACAAACGTAGGCATGATCTACGGCGGCAGGATCTTCTGGGGTGTGGCCGTCGGAATGCTGTTCACAATATCTCCTATGTACTGCGCTGAAATTGCCACGGTATTTTTTTATAAATTTATTTATTAAAAATACATACCTACATACATTCGCAGAAAGATAAGGCCGCCCATTGTATGTATTTTATACAAAATCTCTGTAGGTACTTTTATTAATTATTTTTGGTGTTGGTACAATAAAGTATAGATACAGTTATAAATACATTCACGCCTTTTCCCTCAGTTGTAGGGAGAAACTATATACCGCCACTTGAGAGGTATGCTCATTCGCATCTTCCACACTCATATATTTTTTCATACACACAGGCCGGTTTCGAGTACTACGCACCTAACCTAGCATTTACCCGCTGTTTTACCCGCTTTGCCCCGCTCCTAAGGATCCTAGCGTGATGCTAGATAGCCTATAGCCTTCCGTGCCAATGTGGCTATCTTATAGAAAAATATTTTTTCAAATCCGACTGGTAGTTCCAGAGATAAGCGCGTTCAAACAAACAAACAAACTCTTCAACTTTATTATATTCCACATTCTTGAAGCGGCGGTAGGCTAATGGCTAGGGCGTCGGACTTGCGACTTGCGATCATGTGGTTGCCAGTTCAAAACCCACCTATTGCACTACCGACGTGAACCCACTCGTATTACTTTACAAGCATCTAAATGCTTGTAAAGTAATACGAGTATACTATAAGAAAAGGTTACTTATAGGATATTTTTACATCACGCTATGACCATTAGTAGCAGGGCGAAGCGGGTGAAAACACAAGGCACAGCTTAGTTTACTTATAATAAGTCAACACAAGGAAAAAATACGGCAATTTATGCCCCATTTCTTTTTCTTTCCAGGACGATTCTCGCGGCGCGCTGGGCTCGTTCCTGCAGGCGTTCATCACGCTGGGCTACCTGCTCGTGTACAGCATTGGGCCATACGTCTCCTACAGCGTCATCGCTTACGTCGGTGTCGTATTCACCGCAGCTTTCGTCGTTGGCTTCTTTTTCATGCCAGAGTCGCCCTTCTATTATCTTGCCAAAGGTGGGTTTCATTACATAACACAAAGGCGTGATGGCGAGCAGGATGTTACCTATATCATCCTGCCTGCCATCACGCGTGTGTTTCCCGAAGAGGCAGAGGTTTATTTAAAGTGCACCTACAGTTCGCCAGTACCTATGTTTAGGTCCCATGTAATGGGGCGAGCCTATTGCCATTCACCGGGCACATATCCTAGAAGCTACTGAGATTTTCATAGAAAAACCCAATAACACTTTGCTTGACCTGGGAATCTCTAGCGTAGCAGTCGCTTTTAGGATCACTAGACGAATGATATGAGTATTTATGATCCGTCATCAATCCCACTATTGGGCACGGGTCTCCTCTCAGAGTGAAAGGGGTCTACTCCGGACTTTACACGGGCTAGGCTGTCCTCTCCCCTACTTACACTGTGCCCGACATAATCTCATTAAATGATAATTACCATCTAAGTTCACATCGTGGAATGTAAAAAAATGATTGATCGACAAGCCCTCAAGAAATAATCTCTCAGGCATGCAGGTTTCCTCACAATGTTTTCTATGCCCCATATAGTCTACTATGATCTCATTAAATGTTATTTACCATCTAAGTTCACATCGAGGAATGTAAATAAATGATTGATAGACAAGCCGTCGAGAAAACTCTCAGGCAAGGTTCCCTCACTTTGTTTTCATACACCGTTGTAAGCGAGTGATAGTTTAATTATTTATCCACTTAATATAGGTTTATCTCGCATTGTAAAGGTTTTCCGTAAAATTCAGGGCCAGCCTATACTGGTTTTGTATAGCTTGATGTGTAGCCATACGTACATGATTCCAAAAAAGATTTTAAGAATACTGTAATAACATAAATCATAAGAACCTAGACTAGGCGACTAGGCTTAGACAATAATTTGAATTTTAATATTATTTGGCAATAGTTTCAGGAATCAGTGGTGGCCCAGTGGTAACGGCCACAACTAACGAATTGTTTATCGTAGTTTCAAACCCAGAGAGGCGCTTTACTTTGTGTAACTTATTTCATCACCTCTGCTCCCAAAACGGTGAAGGAAAACATCGTGAGGAAACCGGCAACCTAGAACCAAAAATTCGAAGACATGTGGACCAACCCGCATTAGGTCCGCGTGGTTGACGGCCCACCACTCCCTCTCATCGAAAAGAATTGCTGGGCTGCTGTAAATGCTTGAACAGTGGAACCATTATATGCTGATTATGTATGTAATCTTAGCAGCAGCTGTCTTCAACCTCAAAATCCACTCTGTGGACTCGTCTGCATTGAACTGTTTATTAACTCATGTTTCAGGTGACAGGGAAGCCGCCGCCGATTGCCTGTCAAAGATCCGAGGGCGCTCTCACGCTGGAGTCCAGGCAGAACTCGACGCTATCGCTGCTGACGTCAACGCTTCTTTGGAGAAGACCGCAACGGTACACTACCAACCTCACATAACTAACAATCTATTAGACGCATTACAATAGGACAAAGATCGTCGTGACCGTAGTCACAAATCCCATAGCCATATCACTAGAATAATGCGCAAGTGACTCTGCTTAACTGTCACCTTTTCAAACCTAAGCCATGCAATAGTGGGCGGGATTATTGCCATTGACTGGGCAATACAGAAATTTATATTATTTAGCTTTCAATTCGTTGTAACTTTATCATGCTATTGTATGAATTTTATCTAAACTATTATTATAAAGAGGAAAGATTTGATTGTTTGTTCGTTTATTTGCATTGAATAGGCTCTGAAAGTACTAGGCCGATTTGAAAAATTCTTTTACCAATAGAAAGCTACATTATTCCTGAGTGACATAGCAATATATATTATCCCGTAAAATGACTAGAAACGTATACTCCACGCGGGCGAAGCCGCGAGCGGAAAGCTAGTCATGAAATAAGTTAAAAAACACTTTGCTTGACCTGAGAATCAAATCCAGGGCCCCTAGACATTGTCACATCTTCATCATCGATGACGAAGTTAGATATCCGAAATGTATGGATTTGACATAATTTCATCACGTGACATATCGAAAGATTATGCCAATTCCATACATTTCAGATTAATCTAACTTCGCTTTCGATATAGAAATGTAACATTGTCTAGGCCCCCAGGACCTCTTAGACTGCGACAGTCATATTCTTAAACTTCTGCAAGGAAGCTTGACTTTTTCAAAAGACCTTTGTAATAATTGGAACTATTTTCCATTCCAACGACTAACTGCCTCGTTAGTTTAGTGGTTCCAAGTGCGACTGCTACGCTAGAGGTCCTGGATTCGATTCCCAGGTCGAGCAGTGTTATTGGGTTTTTCTATGAAATTCCCAGTAGCAGCTCGGAGTCTGGATTTGTGCCCGGTTAATGGCAATAGTCTCGCCCCCTATTACATGGGACCTAAACATACCGGCGAAATGTGGGTGTACATTAGTACACCTCTGCCTAACCCTTCGGGGAATACAGGCGTGATGGTATGTTATTTTCCATTCCAGGTGGCTGACGTGTTCCGAGGCAGCAACTTCAAGGCGTTCTACATCTCGTGCGCGCTGGTGTTCTTCCAGCAGTTCTCCGGGATCAACGCCGTGCTGTTCTACATGACCAACATCTTCGAGGCGGCTGGCTCAGCCCTCGATTCCGCTATTGCTACAATCATCATCGGTGCAGTTCAGGTATATATTTGTAGAAGTTTTTTTTTACTGGATAACTAGGCAAACGAGCAGGCGAGCTACCTGATGTTTAGTAGTCGCCGCTGCCCATGGACATCTGCAATACCAAAAAAAACGAAAATTGTTGCTTTGGCTTTTATTGCTCTAATAATTACCCTCATAATAGATTTTTCACTGTCTGTAATGTACAGACATCGCCCTGTACAATACAGACAGACATAAAATTGTAAATTTTATAATAGGTAAGTATGTTGGTACAGGCAACACAAAAATCTTTACTTATACTATGACGGAAACTTAAATTATTTACGATGAAGACTGTCTTATTAGTGTAGTGGTCTTTAGCGCGACTGCTACGCTAGAGGTCCTGGGTTCGATCCCCAGGTCAAGCAGTAGCGTGTTATTGGGTTTTTCTACAAAATTCTCAGTAGCAGCTCGGAGTCTGGATTTGTGCCCTAGTACACCACGTACTTGTACATAAGTACACCTCTGCCGCCCTTCGAGGAATACAGGCGTGATGGTATGTTATGTAACCTTCTTGCAGGTGATGGCTTCGTTCATCACTCCGTTTGTAGTGGACAGATTGGGTCGCAGGATCCTGCTGCTCATCTCATCATGCGGAACTGCTGTCGGTCTTGTAAGTATTGTGGTGAAATGCTGTCACATGTTTTCGGCTAAAAAGAATTTGAAATTTCTTTTACGAGTTCCAAATTCTTTCGTGACCCAAAACAAGTTCCTCCATTTATGAATGAAGCAAGGTTGTTCAATGGTTAAATTTTGTAAATTAATTGTACCTCAAATCAGATTAGATTGGTACTACTTTTTAATCATTAAATAAATATAAACTAGAAGCCCCTTCAGCGATTTTTAAATGTCGTGTATTGTATCGAAAAAACGAGCTTTATAACCGTTTCCACTGACGACAAAGATGCAAACAGCTAGCCACCTGTCCCTCTTACTGTTTGAGAGGTAGATAGATGTTTGCAACATGTTTTGTTGTTAGTGAAAACGCGGGGTAAGGCACACATGCTGTTGGCCTACGGGTAGGAATGGTACAAGAAACAAGATGGCATTATTAAATTAGATTTGACACGTACCTATCTTAAAATACCTAGCATACCAGAAGCGTCGGTAGCCTAATGGCTAGGGCGTCAGACTTGCGATCATATGGTTGCCGGTTCGAACCCCACCCATTGCACTACCGACGTGAACCCACTCGTAACACAAGCATTTAGCTTAGCACGAGGGGTTAACAAGAATACTAGTAATGTGTGACCCACATTGCTAGTAAGCTTTAAAAAAAAAAAAAAAACCTTATCACTTCTAGGTTATATACATATTCTAAGATGTGGACCATTTTAAATAAACAGAATTGCCAAATTTATATACCAAATGTACATAATTCAAGTCTTATTATGTTTTTTTTTTTATTTCTATGAGCAGATGAGCCATGCAGGTTGAGTATTCTAATCTGGAAATGTATTGCTTGACCTGTAGCCGTGCGTATGTCCCTTTCCAGGGTCTTTTGGGCATGTACTTCGTCTTAGCCCAAAACGAGAACCCAGTCGTGTTGAGCTTGGGCTTCCTGCCCATCCTGTCGCTGGTGCTGTTCATCATCACGTACTGCTGGGGTCTGGGCCCGCTGCCGTGGGCGGTCATGTCTGAGCTGTTCCCCATTGAAGTGAAGGCTATTGCCTCGCCTATTGCCACCGCCTTCTGCTGGGTCCTCTCGTTCTTGATCACCAGGTAATATTTTAATTTCACATTTAGCAGAGAACGTTACTCAAAACTTCAAATCATGCCCCTCTAGACTTTAACTTAAGCGACGGTAATTAATGGTTAGGGTGTCGGACTTGCGATAATGTGGTTGCCAGTTCGATACTCATCTAATGCACTACCGACGTAAACCCACTTGTAATACAATCATTTAGCTTAGTACGAGGGGTTAACAAGATTACTAGTAATGTGTGCGACCCACATTGCTGGTAAGCTATTAAAAAAACTAATTATCACAGGTTTTAAAGGTATTTTATGTCTAGGTGCCCACCAGTTTTAATTGTTCTGTTCTTAATCGAATATCTAAAAAAATAAAAAATAATTACCGCATGTATGAAAGATCATGCAATAAAAACCTCTTTGACTCGAGTACTTACTGCGCCGAGAGCCGTGAGCTAGGAAGTGTCGGCAAGTGCCGTGAGCCGGAGTGAGCCGTTATTTGTGCTGCGGAGTGAGCAAGCGAACGCGCAGTAAAATATATCGACTCTCCCTCTCTCTCTCTATCAACGATTCGCATGACTCAAAGTCAACTGCTCTGTGAGCCAGCTCGCAGATCCGGCTCACTCGAGTGAGCTGATCTGATCTGGTGTTTAAGATTTTATGTTGAATTTACCCATGCCTAATCAAGACATAATATTGACCATCTATAACAGATACTTCAGTGCGGTGGCCTCGGCAGTGGGTATGGGCGTGACGTTCTTCATCTTCGGCGCGTGCTGCGTGGCCGCGTTCTTCTTCACGCTGTTCTTGGTGCCGGAGACCAAGGGCAAGAGCTTCCAGGAGATCCAGGACATCTTGGCTGGCAAGTTAGTATCATTTTATGTTAAATAATAAAAGTTAAATCATCAGTAGGCCTGAGGCCATCATAAAGGGATTACAAAATGATAAGTGGTATACATTTCTGTAATTTGAGAACACTTTTACAAATCACTGCCTCGTTAGTCTAGTGGTCCCAAGCGCGACTGCTACGCTAGAGGTCCTGGGTTCGATCCCCAGGTCGAGCAGTGTTATTGAGGTTTTCTATGAAATTCTCTGAACGTACTGGCGAAGTCTGGTGTACATTAGTACATCTCTGCCTAACCCTTTCAGGATTACAGGCTTGATGGTATGTTACTGCAGTCTTTAGGTACTTAGATCTTTTGAAAACACTTACAAGATATATTTTTTTACTTTTTTTAAGTAGATGGCGTCACCATTTCTTGACTGAAGATATTTGAAATTCAAAGAATCATGGTCTCTTTTAAAGTCAAGAATGTGCACTTCTGGGGAAATTAAACTTAATGTCAACTGAAATTGAACTTGAATTGAATTGAAAAATTAAACTTAACTGATTTTTTTTATATTTATATGTATTGTAATTATGTAAGTATATAGTTATATTTATGTTCATAGTTATATCTATGTATAAGTACTTAATTGTAAAATTTATGTATGTAAATGTGTAAATTTATATGTTTTTAGTTTATAGTCTTCGCCACAAACTTCTCATTCCTATCCTTTTTAGTGCATCTACCGTGATCGTCTCTGCACCACCCAAAGGTAGTCTGGTAGAAAATGCCTAAGGCATTAAGACCGCCTTGTACAGTTTTTTTTGTACTGAAGTGTAAATAAATAAATAAATGTCAATAGTATAAAAGACATGTCAAAATGAAAGCTGCCATTTACGGTGTTCGTTCTAAATCATCCTTTGTGTCGTTCAGATAAGGTTAAGTTTCCTTAATTGCAAAGATCATTTTGAACAGTTCATAAGCGGAGATATATTTTATGTTGACTGTACATGTCAAATGCATTCACAGCAAGAGTAAAATATAATCTCACTGTTATTTCTTTTGTTCACAGGTCCTCAAAACTCGAGAAGGCATAAAGTGATTAATTAAACCGAATTAATAGTGTATGATGTTATTTTTATACGATAATCATTAGATATACTTAGTGTTATTAATGGGGCATTCCCACTCTCAGGTGGATTACTAGGGAATTTAAAAAAAGAAACAAATAATACCTGCAAAACATCTTTAGAGTAGGTATTTGATTTTTGATTATAACGAATAAACGAAATGTCTTTTGCACTTATTAATAAATACAAAATACTCAGAGTATTTTAAAAAGTCGCTGGGCTGGGATGTGTAGTCTATTTTTTCATGAAATTTTTAAATGCAATTTGACAGCTCAAAAAGGAACTATGACTATTAGATGACTAGATACTTTTCTGTTTGGCCGTGTGTACCTATATTGAGAAATAAATTGAATCCCTTACTATCTGTTTGGGATAGGGCAAATCTCGATCATTGGAGATCAGAATAACTATTATTTATTCCAGTGATTTTTAAACCATATTTACTTTATTTTGATCTCCAGTTTAGCAAAGATTATTTTTTTAAATTAGGACCAATTATATGTAAATTTGATCATGTTATTTTTATAAGGTCTGGTGCAAATTTTGCCCCTTTAGTTCCTTGACTTGTAGGGTCAAATGTGATCCCAGAGATGTCTAACCCCTTATTTATAGGTATTTAAGTTCCATTCCATCACTTAAGTACAAATTAGTGGGAGCTAGGACCCCAGGCGACCGCAAATATTTGTGATAATAGTTAATTGTTATACGTATTTGTACATAATTATTTTTAACGCCTAACCATATTTTGTTACGAATAAATTGTTTTATACTTCGTGTTATTTTTTGAGTTTTATTTAATTAACTGTCTTATTGGTGTAGTGGTTGTAAGTGCGGCTGATTAGTCATGAATTTGACTCCAAGATATTCCATTCTAAGTCCATTAAAAAAAGTCCTTTTGTGTAAAAAAATGTTGTGAAACTAATACGAAACAGGTATCTTCAACGCAGGAGAGTGAGTGAGACAGCAAGTGAAGCTCCGTGCTCCTCCAATACACAAACACCAAAAGACATAAAATTATTTATTTTACAATAAGCAGTATTTACATTACTTATCTAATCACATCAGTCTTACATTCAAATCTGCAGTTTAAACAAAACACTATTAAAGTTAAAAATTCAGTCTTTGGCGCCAAATTTTTGTTTTTAGTTTCTCGCAAATTGTTTGTCTTCATCACATTCTAGGTACGATAATAATGGTTTTAAGGCAAAATTTTAGTACTGAGTTGTGAATACTTTATAGGTGATGTCGCTATTGCTAGAACGAGAACCTAGAACGTGTCACAGACGTAAGCACGACTACACATCAATCTATAAAATCCAGTATAGGCTGACCTTGAATTATACGAAAAACCTTTACAATGGAAGGTCAGTCTAAAATGGATATATCAATGTGTAGCCGTGTGTACTGTTTGCGAAAACCAAAAAAAAATTTTGCGCCCTAGACGAGACAAACCGCCTTTATATCCTTGAGATTCATTAGTCTACAGCTTATAAGCCAAAATAATTGAAAAACTGTCGTAATTTGGATCTTTAAAGGCAATTACCATTTTTACAATGACTATAGACAGTTATAGACTTCTAGAAAACGTGGAAGAAGAATTCGACACACAAGAATAGGTGCACCAAATCCAAAGGACTTGCCTGCATATAAAAATGATTCCTGATTTCCCTTTGTCAAGCCATGACTTTCGAACGACTACCGATTTAATTCATATGTTTCAAGTTTTCTAATACTATGTAGAAGATTCTTACGGAAAGTAAAATTAAGAAAATTGCGCAAAATCGCTTCATAGCTAAGATAACGTCTGTCAGGTTATCTAGTAAAAAATTTAAAACAAAAAATGGTCGTTAAATTATTTTAGTTAAAAACGTGTAAATTTCGTAATACCTACCCTTTTAAAAACAATACATATTAGTAGCAGCACCAAATCACGTAAGCTTTAACATCCTTCCCAATAAACAATATAGAATGTGTACCAGAAATGGTATAGTCATTCTATCCACGAGTAACCTTTATATCATTGACATAAAGTTCAAATTTCAATAAGTTAACGACCGTTATGAGACAAAATGTCTTACATATACATACAGGTTAAATTTTTCAAGTGAACGTGGATAGCAAAGTTTGAAATAAGTAAAATAATGACATTTTTTCCGAGGTTTCGCTCGCGTACATTCAAGTTTTATGTAAAAAGAGCCTTAGTCTATAACCATCTCCAGGGTCCCATCTATCTCTGTACCAAAATTAATTAAAATCGGTTCAGGGATTTAGGTGTGAAAGCGCCAAACGAAGTCATTTTCGCATTTATAATATTATAAATTAGTTAGGATATACTTTCCAGAATAGTATCCTTATTAACACTATTGGTTAAATGATAAATGAATAATCAAATCAATATTTTTCAAAAATCCAATGATCATTGAATTATTCACGCCTTGAAAAATTCACCTGTATACACCTGCCAAGTGTGAGGATTCTTTCGATATAACTAACGTTATATTATATTTAATACTATTTACTATATATCTACTGTTCAAACTCTTTACTTATCTCATCCATCGCCACAAGCACATCGCAAATGCTCCCCGCATACAACCTAATATCTTCATCCTTTTTAATTTTCAGACTAGCACAGTAAAGCTTTTTATGTAAATCGGTTATTTTCTCATAATCCTTATTGGATTTCGATCTGCAATACTGTATAATACTCTTTAATATATAATGTAGTCTGTTTTCGTATAGTGAGAGAAGACTATGTTCATTTTTCATGGTCTTTTCGTCACCGTCTTCTGACTTCACTGGTTCCTTCTCCTCTGGGTCTTTTTCTTTGAGGAGTTTCATGATGGAGTGGCATTGGCGGAGGAGTTGGATGGCTGATTGCAGGGATTTTAGCTTCAGGTTTGGTGACACTGTGGACGAAAGTTAGTATTAGACATGGATAGCTATGTAAGATTAAGAAGAAGAAGACAGAGATGGAACAACTTTTGAGAATCAAGCCTATGACGCGTACCGTAGCAATCATTCTCGAGCATTACGTTAGACTAATGGGCGTAAATTGTAATAATTTATTCATCCTTTCTGCAACTCCTTTGGTATTGCAGATGTCCATGGGCAGCGATGACCACTTATCATTAGGTAGCTCGTCTGCTCGTTAGCCGAGTTATTCCAAAAAAAATATTCGTCCACGATGTGTAAATGAAGGCTAGTTGCAAATTGCTTTATATAAATATCGCCGAACAACAATAACAAAATTTAATTCGATTTAAAAACTACGCAGTTATAAGCATTTTATTTTATGTTAGACAGAGACAAAAAAAATATAATGCATACTAAAACAATATTTAAATCAACTAATATTTTTTTAAGACATAAGCGTTTAAAGTTTTTAGTGGGGATTGAGAAGAGATGCCCTGACGCTTTCCCGCAAAAAAGTGTAAGTATAGAAATTGTATGGCATATCGGATTGTGACGTCACAAGCCGATATACTTAGTGTGCTCTCCGTCTATGGGGCCGTCCATTAATCACGTGATGTTTTTTTTTTTAATTTTTTTAACCCCCCTCACCCTTGGTGATACATGGTGACCTACAAAAATCTCGTGATATTTCGTGATTTTTTATGGACCCCTCCCCCCCCCCCCTCTTTCGAGCCTCACGTGATTAATGGTCAGCCCCTATCATAAAATGAAAATGCTTATAACTTCCTTATTTTTGAACCAATTTTAATTTTGTTTAAGTTGTTCGGCTCTATTTATGTTAAAAAAATTATGGAACTATAAAAAATATTAGTAACTGTAGTCGTGAGTCAGTGGATCATATATTGCGATTGAGCAAGTGGGGATCTTTCCCCATCTGACCTGCGGCCTGCGTCTCCAGCAGCGCGACATGTTCGAGCTGCACGGTGAGGAACATGGCCGCGTCCTCCAGCAGGGCGAACATGTTGGAGGCCTGCTCGTAGTTGTGGCGGGTCGCACTCACTAACGTACGACGCTTTGGACCTTCTTCTTGAGTTATCCTACGATAATAAACACAAGCAGCACCAATCATCATCATCATCATTACTGTCACGGGTCTCATCTGTAAGTGACAAGGCTATAGTCTTCCATGCTAGCCTACTGCGGGTTAACTTCACACACTTCTCATTTGTTTCCAATCTGGATGTATTTTGTATCTATTAATTCAATGTTTTTGAAGGCTCCTTTGACATAGGGCTTATTCCCTAAAATAATGATTGTATCCAACCATTATTTTATCGAAAATCATTGAGGGAAATTATGATTATAAAAATAAATATATTTTTATTACACATTAAACACTTGACCGTTATTAGAAGCTTATTATAATGAGAGAAGGCACTTCCGATTTCCGTTGTATTTTACATCTTTTTCTACCGTATATCGCTATCTCTTTCGCACATCTCAGGCGTGGGGGTGTTGGCTACCTGATGGTTCCAATCACCCTGTTCGTCATTGGCTTGACAATTTCCGTTGTGATAACTTGTGCTCCTAGTGCTAGTTATTTCCTACCTTGGAAATATTATATTGTTTAAAAGTGTTACATAATACTTACACGTAAGTTGCACAAGTATTTTATTATAATATTTTTATTTAACGGTGTTACCGTTCGATATTGTTACCTTTATTTAATATGATTAAGCGTAATATGCTATTACATATTACGGTTTTATCGTTTAAAACCGTTTTATTTTTCTACCGACTTAACCAGTAAAATTTCTTTTTACAGTTTTATCTAATGTTCAACTGTTTAATTTTCTACCCGAAAATTATTAATATTATTTCCTTCGTATTTGAAATGTTTTCTTTCCGTTTAGGTTTGTGCTTATGGATTAATAGGAACTACTTGAGTAATAATGATAATATATCATGTATCTCCGACGTTAGTCGTGACCTTTACGAGGACGTTCCTGACGATGCCTCGCAGGCATTATCGTATACTTGTAACTTAAATACTGAAGTGATACCGCATCTGTCATTTGATATTGAGTCTAAACTTAAAGATCTCACGGTGCAGCCACACCGTAGGAATATTCAAAAATGTTTAATGAGATTCAACGATTTGATACCTAATAGCACGTGGTCGCATATTCGATATGCTGACACCCAAAAGCTGTTATAACCATTCACCCGGATTTACAGAGCTAGAAACAAACTAAGAGGTGAAGGCGTATGATAAAACACGCCACTTGGCTAACTCTGATAAATCCTACGCAGGGATTAACTTTTGTATTCTTGAACAAAAATAAATCCATCGCTGGTTAATAACTGTTCTAAATACATTACGTATTTTATTAGCTTAGTCTAACTCGCTGGTTAATAACTTTAACCTAACTTTTTCTATAAGGTGAATTTCATAAGGTAAGTCTATACACATCTGTTTCAAATGACTTGCGGCCACAGAGCTGAAGAAAGAGTAGGGATAGTATTCTCAGATGTATTCGAAATCTTTTAGTAAAAGTGGCTTTAAATAAAATACCCCCTTCAAACTCTCAAGCTCTTACTGCTGCTCTGGACAAAGCAGGCGGCGTTAGAAAAAGGTTTTTTTTTTGACGAGTAAAAAAGCAAAACCTGGTATTTCTGTACGGCACCCCTCGCAGGGGCATGGCTGTCATAACGTACCACCGCTTGGTACTTCTGGCTACTGCTGTGAGCCAGCTCCTGCTGCTCACACTCATTGCCACCAAACAATCTAATAGCGGGAATGCTTCGAAAGCAAAACCTGGTATACCAGTATGGCACCCCTCGCAGGGGCACGTCTGTCAATACGTACCAACGCGTGGTACTTCTGGCTACTGCTGTGAGCCAGCTTTTGCTGCTCACACCCATCGCCACCAAACAATTTAATAGCGGGAATGACCGAGATTGCTCTCACAAAACCTGGTATTTCTGTACGGCACCCCTCACAGGGGCAAGCCTGTCATTACGTACCACCGCGTGGTACTTCTTGCTACTGCTGTGAGACAGCTTCTGCTGCTCACACTCATTGCCACCAAATAATCTAATAGCGAGAATGCTTCGAAAGAAAAACCTGGGTATTTCTGTACGGCACCCCTCGCAGGGGCACGCCTGTCATTACGTACCACCGCGTAATATTTCGGGCTACTGCTATGAGTCAGCTCCTGCTGCTTACACTCATCACCACCAAAAATTCTTATAGCGGGAATGCTTCGAAAGCAAAATCTGGTATTTCTGTATGGCACCCCTTGCAGGCGCACGCCTGGCATAATGTACCACTGCGTGGTACTTCTGGCTACTACTGTGTGCCAGCTACTGTTGCTCACACTCATCGCAACCAAACAATTTAATAGCGGAAATGTTTCGTAAGCAAAACCTGGTATTTTTGTACGGCACACCCTCGCACGGGCACGCCTGTCATTACGTACCACCGCTTGTTACTTCTGGCTACTGCTGTGAACCAGTTCCTGCTGCTCATTACCCTTCAAAAGGGCACAAAAATGCTACCGAGGGCACTCTCATCCCAATCTAATACAGCTTTCGAACTCGCGGTTCGAGGTCAAGGCACCCAAATGAAAGAGACCAGAAGCGCTCCTTTTCACCTTCTTACAATACAAGCAACAAAAAAGAGTGACTCGCTGATTTCATTGAGTACTGTGGTGGTGTGCTAATCTTCCCGCTTGGAACTGTGAATAAAACTTAAAATAATAATAGGGTATCGCATACCCTTCATACAAAAACCACTCATGAAAACTCCCATTATCAGCGTCGTACAATAGAATTGAGACATTTATATGTCTGCAATCATTCAACAAATAAAAAAGCAAGGCGTTCTGAAAGCAGTAGATCCTTCCCCAAGCTTTGTATAGCTTTGTATTTCTAGTGCCAAAGAGCTGGGTCACATTGTCCGGTTTTCAATCTGAGGTTATTGAATCAGTTTGTGCTAAAAGACCGATTCCGTTTAATAAAGATGTACCGTGTGCAGGATTTCCTCCAACCCTGAAAATGGATGTGCAAGGCAGACTTGGCACAGGCTTATTTCAATCATCCGATAGCCCATTTACACAGACGCTTCGTACGTCTAATTTACGTAGATTATTAAAAATGATCTGCCAGCCCTTCGGACTAAGCACAGAAAATATTCGCGTGTCGTATGAACTAGATACAAAAGTACTTCGACAAAAGGGTGTAAGGATTATTGTTTATATATCAAAATCGGAACGGTTTAAAGGCGTAGTTACATATGCTATTGAGCACTACAATTTCTGGCTTTTCAAATAAAATCCGAGAACGTTCTGTTCCTACAACAAAATATAAACTTTCTCGGCATTATTTAGGATCCTTGGACTCGCAAGTCCCTGTCAGCGGCTAGTCCCTGTCGCAAGTCTGCTGCTATTGTAAACAGTTCATAATAAGCAACAAAACACACAGTCACACTAAAGGATCTCCAGGGCTCAG
Organism: Subacronicta megacephala; assembly: GCA_958496365.1. Taxonomy (NCBI): domain Eukaryota; kingdom Metazoa; phylum Arthropoda; class Insecta; order Lepidoptera; family Noctuidae; genus Subacronicta; species Subacronicta megacephala. The sequence goes on from OY292535.1 coordinate 9,308,360, forward strand.
TAGCCATGAAGGAATTGTTAACGATATTGAAAGTTCTAAAATTGCATGCGACAAGCATTGACCAGAATGATTGAACATTATTCTTTAAACAAATTTTATATTAAACCCATATATGACGACGGTAAGACGACATATTCAGATGGCATGTCTCAGTTCTGATCTAATCAGACAATCGTTCCGCGATAGCTTATAACAACGAAGGGGGGAGGAAATCTCGATCTAGATCTCTCACAAATCTAACCCATCAAATTTTGTATGTCCTGGACGAGTATCAGATTCACTATCAAATTTGTCATATTCCTGGAAAATTCAACAATCACGCAGATTGCCTGTCCAGACTTCGTTAGCCTCCGGAATGGCACCTACTCCCGAACTGCACAGAAATATTTTCTTTTTTTTTCTGAAAATGGGAACTCCCGTGATCTAACTATTCGTATCTAAAACAGCACGAGTAGTAGGCAATTACCCTTGATCTCACGATCACGAAACGTTAATTCACGATGCTTTCAGCGTACCTTGGAATTTCCTATTATCATGGGTGTTTCCACCGCTGGGGAACCGCATGGAGTTTTCCTAGTTCCTCGAGTCCTAATGCACTGAAATCAGGCCACAGGAATTTATCTGATTGTATTGCTACGTTGGAAAAGTTTTTCTGGAGAGCGGATCTCATGTCCCGGGCCATCGCAGCCCCGTTTACACTGACGGATTTAAGACTGTTACTTGTCGACACGAGACCTAATACCTTTACTTTAATCTTGGCGGCTGTACTTGGAAAATATACAAGGTTGCAAAATAACGTTAATCCTACGGCCCAACGGAGCCAAATTAAATCAATTCCTAGCAGATTTGTACTTAACAAATCACTAATCAAATTAACTTTAAATTCACCTACAATACTATTCTTCTTTATAAATCAGTAATATCCACCTTATGCAATACCAATTATCTAGTAAATTAGTTGAAGATGTTCTGGTTAAACATAAACACATTTTAAAATCTATTTCTTTGAAAAGTCCCAAGACTGTGATACCTCATGTCTGGGACATGTAAGTATTCAGTAGACAGTAGCAAAATTGCACATTGTTCGACATACAGCAACCTTATTTATATTATATTCAGCTCAAAGAATTTACGACCTGACCTTGTTGGACGATCATTGTATTTATTAATACTGATTCTATTATTTTTTGGGCCTCTCTTTGGATCTAAGACAGATTGCAGTGATAATAGACAGTCTGGATGAAAGTTATTAATTAATCCTAATAAACAAAATTTATATCCTGTTTACTGGATCAACAAAACCATAGCAATACTGAATGAAAAACGTATCAAGTCTGAATCATCAAATTTATTGATAGATTACCAAATCCTGCCTCTCGAGCTGTAATTGCAGGGTGGATCAAGGCGCATATGAGAAGAGCTGTCATAACATAAACTCCAGGTAGCGTGCGATCCGCGGTACCTTCCAAAATGTGTGTTGATCATTTACCCCTTGATGATATTCTAGGTAGGGGAAATTGGAAACCGGTTAAGACTTTTCGAAAATTCTATCGCTGTGAAATTATTATGCATACTAATAATTCATCAATAACCTCCTTATTTAAACCTGTAGAATGATTTAATTTTAATATAATAGATTACGTGACAGTTAATACGTAATTAAAAATTATACATTTGTGTAATGGATTCTAATTGTTAAAAATACCTTATTGCCTTGATTTTTTATTTTAAGACACGGTGAAGTATGTTGTTACAGAATTTAAAAATATTTTCCTTTTCAAGTTTTTATTTAATTTAATAATTCACATTGGCTCTTTCCCACCAGGCGATAACAAACAGGTCTCATTATAATAAGCTTCTAATAACGGTCAAGTGTTTAATAGACGCGTTTTACCTGAAATAAAACGCATATTAAATACTTACCCTTATTAGAAGCTTACTTTTTATCTCTGCCTGGTATAATTCGACGCAATGACGAACAGGGTGATTGGAACCATCAGGTAGCCAACACCCCCACGCCTGAGATGTGCGAAAGAGATAGCGATATACGGTAGAAAAAGATGTAAAATACAACGGAAATCGGAAGTGCCTTCTCTCATTATAATAAGCTTCTAATAAGGGTAAGTATTTAATATGCGTTTTATTTCAGGTAAAACGCGTCTATTAAAATCTCAATAATAAATAACAAACAGCCACCTTTCATTTTTGTTAATTATTATTAGATCGTACGTTAACCTTATTTTAACATGCAATACGCCCAACACCTAGTTCACCATCACCACGTGACCATGAACCGTAACCGAAATGTAACGAGAATTAAATAATATCAATTTATCACGATAAATTCCGTAAAAAGTATTTTTTTATAAAATGTTAAATGTTCGCCTAAGTGTGAGAAACCAGTAAATTGTCATTTGGGATTGTCTTTCGGGAAAATGTTCAATAGCATCTGGAGCTTGACGGCATATAATAACAGTGTTACAAGGGAAATTTTAAATTACCTGTATTGCGAGTGATACAGGGACCCTAGTCGGTGGTATATCATGGCCGCCCTGAACTGGTACAGGTACTGCCGCGGCCCAGGACTTAGCAGGCAGTATTTGAGGGCGTGCTTCAAGGCCTCGGCCACTTCTGTCACCTCCTGCAAAATCATATATGCATCTTATCATCATGTATTTACAGGGATCATAGCATAACATAACACGCCTATAGTCCCTGAAGGGTTAGGCAAAGTACTAATGTACACCTACATTTCGCCGGTATGTTTTTAGGTCCCATGTAATAGGGAGCGAACCTATTTCCATTAACCGGGCACAAATCCAGGCTCCGAGCTGCGACTGGGAATTTCATAGAAAAACCCAATAACACTGCTCGACCTGGAGATCGAACCCAGGACCTCTAGCGTAGCGGTCCCGCTTAGGACCACTAGACTAATGAGGCAGTCTTACAGGGATCAGAATAGAGTATATTTACCTAAACTGCAAGGAAGTAATTTACAGAGTGGATAATACCTCTTCGAGGCATTTCAATGCCGGAGTTCACTAATTTTCTTCCAGGGTCCAATATTTCCATATTCTCTTACTGTTTAAACATTCCCTGGATTTCCACAAATATTTCAAAACCAAAATTAGGCGAATCAGTCTAGCCGTAGTAGAGTTTTATAAGATTAACGAATAGCAATCTATACTAATATTATAAACAGGTAACGTTTGTGAGTTTCTGACGTTGTAGGGGGTATTCTCTGGATCTACTGAACCGATTTTGAAAATTCTTTCACCACACATACCATCGCGCCTGTATTCCACGAAGGGTTAGGCAGAGGTGTACTTAATGTACACCCACAGTTCGCCGGTATGTTTGGGTCCCATGTAATAGGGGGCGAGCCTATTGCCATTCACCGGGCACAAATCCAGACTCCGAGCTGCTACTGAGAATTTCATAGAAAAACTCAATAACACTTTGCTCGACCTGGGGATCGAACCCAAGACCTCTAGCGTAGCAGTCACGTTTGGGACCACTAGACCAACGAAGCATTCTTTCACCAATAGAGAGCTATATTATTCCTGAGTGATATATGCTATATATTTTCGCGTTAAATTAAAAAAAAAACAGTAAGAATACGCGGTCGAAGCCGCGGGCGGAAAGCTAGTTGATACATTCAGTCAAGAAATTATTGGGAAAGGATGATTTTTTTATGGTTCCAAATTGTTCCAGCCGACTTCTTCCTTTTTCCTAAACTCAAATTACCACTTTGTGGCACCCGTTCTCAATCGGTAGAAAACATAAAGGAGAATCCGCGGCGAGAACTGAACTCAATTCCGAAAACAGCGTTTAAATTTTTTTTTGATGATTGGATTATTCGTGAGCGTAAGTCTATCGTTTCTGAAGGAGCATACTTTGAAGGTGATAAAATAAATTTGGATGAATAACAAAAATGTTATGTATTATTGATCTTTTCCCGATACTTTCTTGGCAGAGTAGTATATAAAGATGTCGTAATACGTTGTATATGTGCGGCGCGTCCTGCATGAGCACGGCCCTGGTGTAGAGGTGGCAGGACAGCTCCCAGGCCACCAGCTCCCACACCGAGGCCGCCCCGCAGGCCTCGCGCGGGCCCAGCAGCACCAGCGCCGACTGGTACAACTCCTCTGCCTCATTGTATAAACGACGCTTCTCACTGCTACAACCAACATAAACGAACATGCCTCATTATTCTAGTGGTCCTAAGCGCGACTGCTACGCTAGAGGTCGTTGGTTCGATTGTCAGGTCGAGCAAAGTAAGTTAAGCGGTCGTAGCCTCATGGCTAGGGCGTCGGACTTGCGGTCATGTGATTGCCGGTTCGAAACCCACCCATTGCAATAGCGACGTGGACCCACTCGTAACACAAGCATTTAGCTTAGTACGAGTGGTTAACAACAATACTAGTAATGTGCGACCCACAAAAAAAACAAAACACATTTGAAAATTAAAAAGTATAAAAATACAATTAGTGACCTTATCGCTATACATATATTTGTTTTGATACATTTTGTATGATACCTATATGACGCAATACGTGTCAAAATACTGGTTTTGTTAGCAGCCTTCATATCGCTGTGGCGTATAATTATTTATAACAAAATCTATATCAAGATAGATGTTCTGTAGCTACCTAACCTAACTCTTTTGTTGACTGTACATTTATCACATCACCTGAAGGCGTAAAATGTGGAAGAGAAATTCGACATCACAGGCAGTGGTCTCGGTAGCTTAGTTGGTAAAGCGTCTGGTGTACTTAACTTTCACTACGAAATTTCTTTTCTCAATCGATCAATTCTCATTGATCCATATATCAATGATCAATTTTCGAAATTTTTTTTCTTTCATTTGAAGATTCATTAATCAATTAATTAGATAAACATGTCCCATATTTGTATGCCGCATGTCTGGCGAAACATGTTGTTTTTATGAAATTATTATAACAAAGATTGTCTACCATGTTTCTAGCAAATAAATTATTTTTAATTTCTAATTTGATATCTTTCTGTACATATATATCTATATAAGTATCCATCTTACCTGAACCCTCCTTGATCGCAGTGTGCTTTGAACCTCAAGTATCTGCCCTTGTTACAATACAGCAGCGCTAGGTTAGGTATATCGTTGACTTGTTTGAAGATCTCCGTGGCCTCGTCCAGGCACTCGAGGGACTTTCGCGACGTGATCGTGAACTGTTTGAACAGGAGCTTCGCTTTGGGGTCCTTTTGGTCCGGCTCTTCCATGTATTTCATGTAGATTTCTGATGGAAATTATGATACATCAAGGTTTTGTTTGAGTGGTGGTGGTGGCCCACTATTAACGGCCGCGACTAACGAGGTCGTATGTTGGAACCCAGTCAAGCGCTCTACTTCGTGTAAGTTTTGGTGATGAAATTCAACACTGCTCTCAAAACGGTGAAGGAAAACATCGTAAGGAAACCAGCATGTCATAGACCCAAGACATGTGACATCTACCAACTCACACTGGGCTCACGTGGTGGATTATGGCCCACTCCCTCTCCGCACACCGCACTTCACAGGCCTCCTCTCACCGAGAGGAGGTGTGTCCCAGCAGTGGGAGCATTCAAGGCATGTTTATGCTACGTATGTATGTAGAAACTTAAAAATTATGATGAGTGTAGTGATGGTATGTAATTATGTCTTCTCTTTTCTTAGTTGCCGTGCCTTGCAGGATCCATAATATACCATTTGTGATATATTAACAGTGATAGCCTAGTGGTACGACCACTGCACTGCCAAGTCAAAGGCCTCGAGTTCGAATCCAAGGCACCTGTGACGTTTCGAAGTGATGTGCGTATTAATAATTAATTATGACGCGCTTAAACAGTAAAGGAAAACATCGTGAGGAAACCTGCATGCCTGAGAGCTTTTCTTGGCGGCATGTGACGTCTGCCAACCCGCAGTAGGCTAGCGTGGTGGACTACTGCCTAATCCCTCTCATACTGAGAGGAGACCCGTGCCCAGTAGTGGGACGATATCAGGGTTCGAAAAAAAATGGGCAATAGGCTCGCCCCCTATTACATGAGAGTCTCTGTCTAACCCTTCGGGGAATACAGGCTTGGTTTATTTTGTTATGTTATCACTACATAGTCACTACACTAGTATAAAACAAAGTCGCTTCCCACTGTCTGTCTGTACCTATGTATGCTTAGATTTTTAAAACTTCGGTTTTTTTTAATAGATAGAGTGATTCAAGAGGAAGCTTTACATGTATAGTACATACATATAGTATAGCAAAGTCTAGAAAACAGGCGGGCGACGCCGTGGGTGGTAAGCTAGTTTATGTAGAAACTAAAAATGAATGAGTGTAGTGATGGTATTGTGACTCACGCTGTGCATCGTTCATGTGTCGTACAGCGAGTTCGTTCCCGACGGAGGCCAGCCGCCGCAGGAGCTCGGGGCGCCGCGCCGCCGCACAGCCCGCTGCTCTACGGTATGTGGCACATGACCACAACATGGCCGTCACCTCACTTGTAGGCAGAGATATGTCTAAGGAACGACACTTAAATGTTTAAAAAGTTTTACGCAATATTATATGACCGTTTTGAAATATGTAAAAACTCGTGTACATATTTTACAAACGTATCAATTAACCGCCATCCAACGTCGGACTTGCGATCATGAGGTTGCCGGTTCGAAACTCACCCATTGCACTATCGACGTGAACCCACTCGTAACACAAGCATTTAGCTTAGCACGAGGGGTTAACAAGATTACTAGTAATGTGTGACCCACATTGCTAGTAAGCTTTTTTTTTAAAAAAAAAAAAAAAAAAAAAGTAGTAACGTTTCGCTACTGCGCTTCGTTCGGTCAGCGAGAGGGCCGGAGGTCCAATTCCTCCTTCAATCCCCTAACTTCTCCTTTTCTCCCTCCCCTAAATAGGCTCAGCAACACATCAGCAACTCCTTTTGTTTTGCATATGTCTATGGGCGGCGATGACTACTTACCTGCTCGTTTGCCGAGTTATCCCATAAAAAAAGTACTAGAGATTCCGCCTATCGCCTTGATCGCAAAATTATTGTTTTTTGGTTTTTCGCAAATTGTACGTCTACAACACATTCTCGATTCATGGCAGTATAAATTGCGGCATTTACTATATAATGTTTTCACAACTGAGTACTAAAACCTTTGCTAAAGTCCTACTCTTTTAACTGCAAAAGCGTTAAATCAATTTCACTTGCTTGCTTATAAATTTTTTATTGAGTAAATATAAATGTTTACTAAATATTGATGCTATAAATAAATGTTTAATTAATCCCCTAAAACAACCTAGAATCTTAAAACCATAATTATAAAAAGAGAAAATAAAACTTTGGATCTGTGATTACCTAACAATTATACCAAAAATAACTCACCAAGCTCAAATTCATCAACGATGACATGATCAACCTCTTCAATCATATCATTGTCTAGCTCCAATCTGATCTTACTGTCAATATCATGGTCCGTCTCAAACTGTTTCTTGAACTGTTCCAACCGATGCCAGTTCTTGCTCATTTGGAAGTAATTATCACCAACACGGCCGATCAAACACCCAGCATCAACCACTTTGCTCTTAATTATCATATTAGATAACAACTTCTGACATTTACTCGCCATATCTATATATTTCAAGGAGAAACCGTATTGTTCGTTCGCATAACTGTATTCCGCTAACGTGGCGTACGCAAGGCATATTTTTTCATACAACAACGTCTTAAGGTGGAGTTTCCAAGCGAAGTTATCGTCCCTATTCGGTTCGTGCCACGTCGGGTACAATTTTTTTTCTTTAAGAACTTGTATGGCGTTTTTGTCTATGTTTGATGTTGATTCTAAAAGGCAGTTTCCAGATCTTTCGCTAGTTTTTCGTTCTCGTTTTCGTCTTCGGCTGCGGGAGGAGTGTTCTTTGGAGTCGGGCTTCGTCTTAGGGATAGGTTCGTAGTTCATCGTGATAGGCTCGAAAGGGTTCGCCATTTTGGGGTGCTGCTCTTCAACTATGATTTGCTGTCTGAGGCGTTCTCTTTCTTCTTCCTGTTCGAAACGAAATACTTATGTAGATGGCTACAATTACATTGTAAGCCTTTGCCGATCCTCACTAAGATAGCGTCACTACCGGGTCGGTAACGGGTGACGTTATGTTAAACTTAGCATAAATATTGTTGTATTTATTTTTTCTTTTTTCTTTTAATAGATACGATGCTTTACAATAAATTATTTTTAATTAAATTTCGGATGCATAAAACAAAAGGTACAAAAAATTTAGATAGACATTAAAATTACAATAGGTATTTTTTTTTTAAATCATCTAATTTTAAAACACATGTTTATTCAGGTCAAATATAATAGAAGGCCAGTTTATTGCCATTGACTGGGCACTAATCTGCATACCTGAGTGATTTTGAATAGTGATGTATATGTAGCTAGCGTTGTGGACTAAGGCAAAACCCCTCTCACCCTGTGAGGACAGCCGTACTCAACAGTGAGACAGTAAATGTGTTGTTTGTTGCGTACCTTACACTTGTTGATGGTAACATTGTGTAGCGCCAGTAACCCCTTGAGCGCATGCGCGAGCGCCTGCCCGCAGCGATCCGGGGTCGATGACCCCAGCGCCCCATTTACTCCCGCCGCTGATTTAGGCTCCTGTTAATTGTTTTAGATATAAAAAAATATATATAGTAGAAAGTACAGTACCAAATTCCGTACTCATATGAAATGAAATGTAATATGGAAATGAGCTTCTCGAGTGGGTATTCCCTGATGGTTATAACCGAGTGTCTTTAAATCACAGGTGAATCGGTTTCTCCTAGGTACAGTTTGTTCGAAATAAGTAAGCCGATCGGAAGTTAGCAGTTCCGAACTACCGCGGTGATAAAATTGTATAATTAAGTGTTTTAATACATAAATATCGAAATTAGTAAACAAAATAATTAGAAATGTGAAACATATACGACTCTAATTATCTTTACACCGACTCTTTCTATTAAAATTTACCACTTCTAAATACTTGCAGACAACTTCCGATCGGCTTACTTATTTCGAACAAACTGTAAGCGCGCTCCATCGTAGATCACAGTATCGCTTAACATCAGGCGAACTGGCGGTCAAGCGTAGGCCAATCATGAATTTTAAAAAATGACAACTGCAAAAGTACAGTTTGTTCGAAATAACTCTGCTCTTCTGAAGTTAGCCATTTCCGAACTATTATTACTTATAACGTCTGTTTTTATACATAAATATCGAAATTTATAAAGAAAATAATCACAAATGCCAAACACATATGACCCCAATAGTCTTTACACCGACTTTCTTTCTATTAAAATTTTCCAGTTACAGACAACTTCAGATAAGATTAGTTTAAAAAAAAATTCGAACAAACTTTTTTTATATGTCTCTCTGTTTGTTTCTTACCCCGCGCTTCCACTGACGAAAAAACATATTGCAAACAGCTACCTATCCCACTCACTCTTTGAGAGTAAGGGTGCTGATAGACTTGAGCATTTTCGCGAGCGTTCGCTAGAATGATCGACGTAATGTGCATTTTGATTGGTTCTTGAAATTGAACATCCAATCGGAATGCACATTTCGTCGATCATTCTAACGAACGCTCGCGAAAATGCTCTAGTTTATCAGCACCCTTAGATAAATGTTTCATCAGTGGAAACGCGGGGTTATGTTTTCACGCCAAAACAACAGAACTAATTTTGATGTCCCATTATCCAGTAACGCCAGCCTTTTTTTTGCCCAAAACATCTCAGCATAAACCCATCTCTTATCACATCACATAATTATGATATAGTGAGGATGAGAAATGAATTTTCTAATTAAAGAAAATTTCTAGTGAAAGAAAACTTCGATCTCAGGCAGGGTTTGAACCTGCGTCCCTCTGGTTAAGTACACCAGACGCTTTACCAACTAAGCTACCGAGACCACTGCCTGTGATGTCGAATTTCTCTTCCACCTTCTACGTCTTGAGGCGACGTCGGCACCATCTATTGAAGACATTACTATGTCTTTCAACCAACACGACTGCCTTTACAGGTAGTTCAATGTCGAACGATGTTGCCTTACCGTATTATGCCTGCCTGAGATCGAAGTTTTCTTTCACTAGAAATTTTCTTTAATTAGAAAATTCATTTCTTTGTGAAAATTTCGCAATATTTAATGCTAGCATAATACGGTAAGGCAACATCGTTCGACATTGAACTACCTGTAAAGGCAGTCGTGTTGGTTGAAAGACATAGTAATGTCTTCAATAGATGGTGCCGACGTCGCCTCAAGACGTAGAAGGTGGAAGAGAAATTCGACATCACAGGCAGTGGTCTCGGTAGCTTAGTTGGTAAAGCGTCTGGTGTACTTAACCAGAGGGACGCAGGTTCAAACCCTGCCTGAGATCGAAGTTTTCTTTCACTAGAAATTTTCTTTAATTAGAAAATTCATTTCTTTGTGAAAATTTCGCAATATTTAATCCAAAAAAATAATAAAAAATAAGCATAGTGAGGATGAGGATAAAACTCATTTGGGACAATGGGGCCATATTGCCCAAGCTGGCCCTAATGTCCCACAACACCTGACATCACCCTCACTCTCCCCACTTTCAAGCTGTATGTTCTCACTCCCATTTTGTCTCGCTCCGTATCTCCGATGTCCCGTACCGCCAAGCTTCGTATCTGCACGGTGACATTGGAGTCCCCCTCACTCTACCTACTTTCTTACTCCATCTACTCACCCCCATATTGTCTTGCACCCTGTCCCCAATATCCCGGAGTGCTAGGCCTCGTATCTGCACGGCGAGGGCCGAGTCTCCCTCATTGTCTGACCCCTGGGTCCTCTCTGTGACGTCCACTGCATTTTCCTCAGTAATATCCTCCGCTTCGGGAGGGTATTCGCTGCTAACAAAGTCTGAGTCCTCACAATCCGAATCAGAACATTCTTCTGAAAAAAAAAGTTGGAATGAGGCGTGTCATCCCGATTGTCAATCAGATATTTCACTCAAGCTCAACTTAAAAGTGTTCACAACATTTACCTGTAAGATATCTATACTTATATTATAAAGCTGAAGAGTTTGTTTGTTTGTTTACTTGAACGCGCTAATCTCAGGATCTACGGGTCCGATTTGTAAAATTATTTCAGTGTTAGATAGCCCATTTATCGAGGAAGGCTATAGGCTATATATCATCACGCTACGAACAATAGGAGCGGAGCATAAATGAAAAATGTTGCAAAAACGGGAAAAAATAAATGCAGAAAAGCCGAGAAACCACGCGGGCGAAGCCGAGGGCGGAACGCTAGTAAATAAATAAACAGTGATACACTCCATAACGCTATTTAACTTAGTTTTTTTTTTTAAATCACACGGTCTTAAAAGTTATTAAGTCTAGAAATATAATATTAATACTTTTTATGGGACTGACCTTTGAAATCCGGATTAGCAGGATTCGTAGTAGCAGGCACATACAAATCCGCCAGCATGTAGTGCGACGACGCTATTATCTGCGGGTATCTCTCCACTTTCAACAGCTCTATAACATGTTCTAACAGCTGCTTGACATGTTTCGACCTGTTCGTCATCCTCATGTTCCTGGCCACTCTATATAGCAGCATCGCTACTGGCGTTGTGAATGGATTGTCCAAACTGTCGGGGCAGAGTGACGTCAGGTCGTATAACTTGACCACATCATCATGCGGGCCTTTGAAAAGCCAGTAAGTGTGACCAGCTTTCGTCGCGTTAGACTTTAGGAACGACAAGATGTTCTGAGCGACATTCCTAATGACTTTCGGCGAGAATTTGGAGTTTTCCATGTTCGGCAAATCTTCGGTCTTCATCGGCTCGTATTTCTGGACTATTCCGTCCAAATGGTAGCACATCAGGACTTCTGGGACGTTGCACATCAAATTGTCGAGCCAATAGTCTATTCCTGTGAGGACGTTGATCGGTTCTCGTGTGTCTCTGAGGCGGAGGCTGACGCAAGGCCGGTCCTTGTCCCCGAAGATAGGAAGGTCGCTACCGATGAGCATGTGAATGTCCTCAAACGTCCAGAGCACGTTGCGGTTGTATAGGTGCTCGTTTGGAGGCTCTTCAGCTCTGGTTTCTGGTTCGGGGAGAAATGGACCTGTGACAAATTCGAGATAAATGATGAAAATTCCTAGATTAATTATTTCTGAAATTAGATCTTAATTGAATCATGTCTTTTAAAGTCCGGACATAGTAATATGAATGTCACAGGCACAAATGTGAGGTGTAAGGTAAATGTAAAATCAGATGGCTTTATTTAAAAGAACCATAACCGCTCTAGTAAAGTAGTCGCAAGTAATGGCATGCACATCATTAATTGACCTGCTAGCTAATAATTTAACATAATATACCATCATGCCTATATCCGTGAAGGGTTAGGAAGAAGTGTACTGATATACACTCACAGGTCACCGGAATTATTTAAACCATTTTAGAAAAAGCCATTGACAAGGCCCAAATCCGAACTCCGATCTCTGGTGCAAAGTGAGCAAAATATCTTAGATAATGAAAGGGATGGCTTGTGCTAGGCTATCTCTTTCTTTGCTCAGGATATTTGGCTCTGTAATATAACTAATTTTATATTTTTTGTCGAGCTCAGAAATGCTTTATGCACTACCCACCGGAGAGCGATGGGATGTATCGAACTCCGCACTGAAAAGAGCGATCTACCGACTAAAACCAACCTCGGCGGTTCGCGTCACCACTTTAGTGCCGGGAATACGGGAGCGCTGTAGCATTCGTCCGCAGTGTAATATAACGAACCTAACCTTTCTTTTTATGGGAAGGCGGATTATATGAAAATTAGTACATTACGTTTGTCTGTGAGGCACATGGTGGCGTGTATGGGCGGCAGCGGCTGCGGCGGCGGGCGCTCCGCCACGCTGTGCGACAGGAACTTGTGAGTCAGCTGCAGGGCCGAGCTCGGCGCCGGCGCCAGCGACAGCGACATGCGCTCCTACCACACACATACGTCACTAGCATCGACAATAACCTTGACCTTCTCAAATAAGATAAGCGGCAGAAGCCTAATGGCTGTGCTAATGGCTAGAGCGTCAGACTTGCGATCATGTGGTTACCGATTCGAAACCAGCCAGCTATCGAAAGCTCGACTGACAAGATAAGGCGGCCTCACTTCCTTGTTCGCAAAGTTCCATCTTAACTTTTTATTTGATCTGAGTCAGGTCCACTAATATCGAATAAAAACAGTTTCTTGATCTTTTTCTCTGTAAGAAATGATCCTCTTATTTTGGGAGGGATCAGTGCTACAGCAGTCAGTCTTTATGTCATAAGTTTTCTTTAGAGCGCTCACTTTATTGCCAAAAGAAAGACAAAATTGGGATTATGGAAAGTGATTTCATACATTACGATAATACTTTATCGTCTTATTCTAAGCAACTAGGGTGAATTTAATTTAACCAACCTGTTCAGACATGGTTTTCAATATGTTCTCGTAGAAGAAGTCTTTTAGCCAAGACCATTCCGACTTCATGAGGTAATCATACACATCAAAGTCATCCAGAAGCAGGGTATTCTCAACACGGTGAACCATCATGCTTACCTGGACAAATTATTTATATTATAAAAACATTAAAGAGTAACTGTTAACAAAAAGACCCTTATTTCTTTGTGTCTTAAAGAAAAGTAAAATAAATCCTGGGATTGGATAACATTTTTTAAAGTCACTTTTTAAAAACGTAAGGTTCTAAAACGCAGATCAAATAAAAAGTTAAGATGGCACTTTGCGAACAAAGAAAGTGAGGGCGGATAAAACTACGCCTTGCCGTGTACAACACACAACTACACGCACACACGTATACAGAAACTACGCCTTATCTTATCAGTCGAGCTATCGAGCTATCGAAAGCTCGACTGACAAGATAAGGCGTAGTTAAATGATACATGTGTGCGTGTAATTGTGTGTTGTACACGGCAAGGCGTAGTTTTAGCACTTCTTTGTTTGCAAAGTTCCATCTTAACTTTTTATTTGATCTGAGTTCTAAAATTAGGTAGTGCTAGACTTTTTGACAGTCTTCAAAAATACTGATTGATTACCAAAGATTTTCTAATATTTTAGAGTATGAGTATGATAGGTAGAAAGTATGTGAGTGTTTTACAATGTAGTAAATTACTGGTATCAACTATCCGTGGGTTTGCAAAGATCTTTGTATGTGTTAGAATTGTTGGTTAATAACATAACATACCATCATCACGCCTGTATCCCCGAAGGGTTAGGCAGAGGTGTACTTAATGTACACCCACAGTTCGCCGGTATGTTTGGGTCCCATGTAATAGAGGGCGAGCCTATTGCCATTCACCGGGCACAAATCCTAACTCCGAGCTGCTACTGAGAATTTCATAGAAAAACTCCATAACACTTTGCTCGACCTGGGGATCGAACCCAAGACCTCTAGCGTAGCAGTCGCGATTGGGACCACTAGACCAACGAGGCAGTCTTTTACAATGTAATAAATTACTGGTATCAACTAACCGTGGGTTTTCAAAGACCTTTATATGTGTTAGAATTGTTGGTTAATATTTTTGGAATACAGACAGTAAAGCTCCAACTATGAGCTAGGCATAGGCAATATTTTATAACTAAAACAAAACATGGACAGCTTAAAACTCTGTCTAACACTACTCACAGTTCCATTAGGCTGGTACGGTAGCTTGAGTAGTTTCTTGATACATTCTGCGCCGGAAATAACATCAACCTCACCAACACAGTCCGGAAACATGTGAGCCATTCTGAAGCTGTGGGAAAAAGAAGTTTATATTGATACACTTATTTCACGGATTATGGAAAAGCCGAAACCTTCAACTACAGACATTTTTTATGCCTAAATGAAGACTCAACATGCAATTTATGTAAAAATCATAGCCAACTATCATATGAAATAAACTTTTTGTTTTATTTGAGTACCAATCTTAAAAAAAAACACTTGATTTCTTATCTTTTTTTTTTAAACTTACCCCTTGTTTGTATAAAGAGATATGTGTAATTGTATTAAAAAATAGGTGGGTGGAGCTTAGTCTAAAACTGCACTTGTATAACCAGGAGTTGGGACGGGTTAAAAAGTTACTGAAAATCATCATGTGATTAATGAATGAACCTTTGTCACCATAACATCAGACTTTTTCATAACTTTTAATAACTTGACATTCCATTTTATTTACTTTCAACTAGTGGCAACCACAATAAACCAACTGCCATGACTGCAATTGCAGTGTTACCACAAACTAAAGAAAAAAGTACCTTGACAACCCAGTGCCTCTCGTCAGGATCTGCTTCAACCCATATGAGTCTATGGCTGCACCCCAGTTGGATGGAGGCATGTTTAAGTCTGTGTTACATTGCAACCGAGCATAACCCACGGGGCTCTGGAAGGCAGTGTACTTGACCACTGCTGTGGATTTGATGCCCGGGGAGGGACTGCGACTCTAGAAACAAAAGAAAATACATGTACATACATATTTTCTCAGACATACATACCGTCAATCCTATATTCCCTGAAGGGTTGGGCAAAAGGTGTACTAATGTACACCCACAGTTCTTTGTTTTCAGTCCCATGTAATTAGGTCGGAGCCTATTGCCATTACAGATATAATATAGACAACCTTCAACTTTTTAATTACATTAAAAAAAATCCTCTATAAAGAACTAGAGTTGCCTGCAGCTTCACTCGGATTTGGTTTATCCCGCAGGATAATAAATAGCTTGTGTTCATCAGGAATAATGTTACTCTCTAATGGTGTAGGAATAATTGAAATCAGTTTAACAAACAAACAAAACTTTCCTCTTTAGAAGTATGTCAACAATCAACATATTAAACCTCTATTGTGCAATTCAAGCAACAACTGTATTAACTAGAAATAAACAACACAAAAACTAAAATTTTAATACAACCAACACCATAAATTGTAAGGTACTAGGTCTGAGAGTCCCTATAGGGACGAAATATACCTATTTCATTTAAACTTTACTACATTTCCCATTTTAAAGACCGATAAATGGATAAATAAACTAAATCACAACTTATTTTCTAGAAAAAATCCTTTACCTTCGTACGCTTCTGATCATTTTCCGTTTCTACGTCTTCCATGGCCAAGATATATTATCTCCTGGATAAAATAGGTTACACAACAGGAATGTATACGCTTTTAGAACGAATTTTATTCAATTGAACGTGGGATTGGAATTTATTTATTCCTTTCAACAACACGAGACGAGAAAAATCGCAACTTCCTACGTTTGTCAATTTGTCATGTATCACTGTCACTTGTGTCACACATGACACTGACTATGACAATGACAGATTGACAGTCTAGCTGTACATACTCTGCCATTTTTTCTTAAAGTGTGAAGCTGAATTGTCTCTGCCTGTGGTATCTACAGTCCGCCATTCCATTGATTGAATTGATTGAATCAATAACACAAGCCAAGCTTACGCCGCCATTTTTGTTACGTTTGACGTTTTCGTTTCCATTCCATTCGGCTGGCTTTGTTCTTGTTCTTTCTCCGTACATAATTTATTTATCTTGTTTGTTGGACTATTTAGTGCTTCGAATTATCGAGAAAATTATCAAGTCGTGAGTATTATCTTGTATTTAATTTAGTTATGAGGTTTTAGATCTAAGACAATCGTGAAACCTATGAAACGGGCTACGTAAGCATCGATTCGGACTTCATGTAATTTTGTTATTACCCATATAGTGATCCGAATTCTAGGGTATCTAATTTTCAGCGAGTATATCATTATTTGTATTAGTAAGTGCAAAGTCAGCTAAATCAATACAGGAGGCATAAAGGTTCCTACCATCTTCCGCCGGCCGGCAAATTTCTACTAAAACTGCCATTAAATTAAATACCACGCCATTAAAATTCTGCATCTCAGTTATTCATTTATTTTTATGTTAAAATTCAACATTTTTTGTCGTTGTTAGGATCTAGAATGTCGAACCGAAGACCTCAGAATAACAGCGGTCGTCGCATGGACTTCCAACGCAACGATCGCGGCAAGACCTTCGGCCGCAGTGGTGTGTCGCCCTGGCAGGGCGGCGGCCCCGGCGGCGGCTTGCCCAACTTGCTCCCACTCTCTGGGGGAACTGAAGCCACCCTGGCTCTAGCCAGCAACATCATCAACCTGCTGCAACCACGTCAAAACCCTGTCCCTTCACTCCTCGACATGCCTATTAGACGGGACTTCGGTCCCAGTATGGGTCGGTATGACCGAGGTTATGGACCTAGCAGGGTAAGTACTATGCATACATTATAATTAAAATATGGAGAGGCAAATAACAGTAAAATGTAATTTTACAGTTTCTTACCTGTTTATTCAAATTTTTTGTCTGGTATTATGATACTATCTCAGTGATGAATTATTTTTGATGATTATTCTATGCAAATATGACATTTCCTGTCTATGTTAAACTTTGAAGTAAGTCAACCATCATTTTCATGCATGAAAAAATATTTAATCTATAGGAAGCCCCTTTACATTGGAACTCGGAAGCTTCAGCTCACATAATGTTCATAATTAAGATTATAATAAAAATTCTGAAGTATTTCAGCACTTCTTTGCGGCTCATAGAGCCTGGCAGTTTTCGTACTAACAAACATGTTCTGATCAATTCCCTTTAGATGGGCAATCAAGGTAATTTCCGGCGTACGGGAACTTACAATCGCTCCGGTGAGCGTGTCAACAACAATCGTAAACCATATAGGCCCAATGATGGCCAAAGGCAACAAAACAAGAGTTCCCCGAAAAAGGATGCCGATTCAAAGGCTAAACCTGTTAAGGAGAGGTAAGGAACCCTGAATGTTTCCTTCCGGTGGTGACACCGAATTTCTTGTTCCTCTGCTGAGGCTCAGCCTTGCTGTGAATAAGTTTCTGTTAACACCTTACGTTCACCGGCCTTTGAACTTTAGCCGAATTGGCATTACATGAATGTCTGCCTCTTTTGAGGTGTAAAAACATTTCAACAACAAATCTCGTATTTTGTTTTTATGTTACTGTCTTCACCATAGACAGGTAAATAATGGTTATCTGTCTATACTAAGAGTTCTTCTATTAGTACCCAACACTTGGAACATTATCACAAGGTGCATGACCCATCACTGGTTCACTCACCTGTTTAAACTTCATGTTTTAATGCTTACTTCTATGGATAATAATGGACCGATAAACATATAAATATTTGTGGTAAGTATTAACAATTGTGTATAAGATGAGTATTGAAGTGACCTTATTTGTGCCAATTTTGTAAACCTTGTGCTGTCTTCATGTTTCTCGAAAAAAAAGTTTAACTTAAGCTAAAGTTTTCAAAAGTCCTACTTTAAATGTATGCGTGGTAATTTTATAAACTTAAAATATTTGTAACTTATAAGTTACAAATGTGGGAATTTATCAAACTACCAACTAAGAGAAATACTGCCAAATACATACAGACATGTTAAAATAAAACACTACAAACCTTATAAAATGTATTTATTTATATTCATAATCAGACGCAATAATGTTTTAATCAACTTTTATATTTCAGAAATATTCATTACATGAAAACACACTTCCAACAAAAAAAAATACTTATTTGCGTCCAATTATTATGAATTGCTTTCGCCTAGCTGTTGGCAATCATATGTAAAGATAATAAATACCAGTCCTAGGTTATACCTAAATGTTCAAAGTCTAGCAAAACCTCATTGCTGTATATCCCATTTTATTTAACAGCAAATCATCCCGAAGTGAGGCTGATGATACAAATGATGCAGAGTCTTCCGAACAGCAGGAGAAGCAGAAGAGTGACGAGCCAAAGAAGGAAGCTCCTAAGACCAGATATGACGAGATCAACCCTCAGTTGTTGAAGTGTCATATTTGCAACAAGAGCATGTGGGACGGAAGGTCTTTTGAGAACCATCTTAGTGGCAGGGCCCATGCCATTATGATGACGAAGACCGCAGAGAGTTATGCTCTCACTGCTGATACTATGCGGCAGGAATTCAAGGTGAGGTGTTATGAATATTCTTCATTTATTATTTTGGACCATGGCTACATATCAAAACTTCAACTGCTTATCAATAGTGAGTTAGTGCCATTTCCAGTTATTTCCAGTATAAGCTGACCTTGCATTTCATAAGCTTTAACATACAATAAGACGTCAGCCTAGCTTGATGTGTACTTCAATATTCACACTTCTACCTATTGCCGTCCACTGCTGAACGTAGGCCTCCCCCAAAGAGTGACAACCATCCCGGGCTTGGGCAGTTATCTGCTGCCAGCCACCTTTTTCTAATGGTTGGTCCATCGTGTAGGACGTCCCACACCAAACGCGGTCTCCACTCTAGCACTAATCTGCTCTAACGATCGTCTGTCCATCTGAAAACATGTCTGGCCCACTTCCACTTCAGCATGCTTATTCTTCGCACAATGTCGGTGACTAGTTATTTGGCGAATGACTTGGTTCCGAATTCTATCCACCAAAGAAACTCAAAGCATTGCTCTCTTCATTGCACCCTGAGCAAAATAACCAATCCAGCCTCCTTAGTAGGGATATGACTTTAAAAACAACGATTTTTATTTCTCTCAAAATAATCGATTTTTCATAAGACAATAATCGAACAAAAAACATTTTTTTTGTTAATGCAATGTATGTTATCTACGAACAATTTGCAATCGAAAAAGCGGATGGTTAAGAATAAAATAATCGATTAATAAATAATAGATGAAATAATAACCTTTTTTTAATAATCAATTATTTTTTAACATCCCTACTTAGTATCTTACTAAAGCACCTCTTCAAATACCAGATTCGTGAAATGAAGCGTACTCGGAAGGCAGGGCAACAGCCGGCGCGCGACTTCTACTGCGCCATGTGCGACATGTACGCGGCCGACGGCGCCATCCATCGCACCACGGTCGGCCACCGCAAGCTCAAGAAGTACCTCCACCCCACCTGCACCTCCTGCCACAAGGAGATGCCCACGAGGATCGAGCTCGACGAGCATCGCCTCACCGCTGAACATCTTAGGAATATGCAGGATAAGCAGGAGATTATCACTAAGCCTAAGCCTGAAGGTAAGGTGTCTTTAAATAAATAATTTTAAATGTCAAACTTTTAATAAGTAGTAGTAGTGCAGGGAAGTACTACCCTCCCGCAGAATATCGACGTCAAGTAGCAGTATGCATACTTTGTGTTTCGTACGGTGAGTGTGGAGCGCCGCAGGCCCAATTTCTCCCTCAGTCCATTTCCTTCTCCTTTTCTCCTTCCCCTCCAGTTTCCTTAAATAGGCTCAGCAACGCATCTGCTACTCCTTTGGTTTTGCAGATGTCCATGGGCGGTCCACTTACCATCAGGTAGCTCGCCTGCTCGTTTGCCGAGTTATTACATAAAAAAAAAATGCGTCGGACTTGCGATCGTGTGGTCGCCGATTCTAAACTCACTCATTGCACTACCGACGTGAACCCACTCGTAATACAAGCTTTTGGCTTAGCACCCGGGGTTATCAAGAATACTAGTGATATGTGACCCACATTGCTAGCAAGATATTTTTTTAAACACGATTACGCCTGTACTCCCTGAAGCGTAAGGCAGAGGTGTACTAATGTACACCCACAGTTCGCAAGTAGTTGTGGGCGAGCCTATTGCTTTTATCAGGCACAAATCCAAAAACAGAGCTGCTACTAAAAATGTCTCAAGCTTACTCTAGCTTAGCATCACTAGAATAATGCGGCAGTTGTAAATTTATGATGAATGTTAATGGTATATGAGACACTGTTTTTATAATACATTGTTAGTGATGAAACATTGAATGGCTCAAATGAACAGGCTTCATTTATGTAAAGACTTCAACGTGATTAAGCTGAAATTATTGAATAGAAATTACAGTACAGAATTCTATACATCCATCACAATACTTCACATAGGTAGTAGTTAAGGAGTAAATAACAAAAGTGTTACATATAATATTCTCGGTATGATATGACATTTAAAAAGATTTATATTATAACAAAATTTTTATATGGAATTAAGAAAAAAATAACAATTAGTAAAAAAAAAGTCTCCATCATTTCATTAATGGTGCATTTTTCTATTGTCATGTTCCTGAAGATATTCCATCTAATAGCAACCATATTGTCCCCAGTGATGGTGATCTCCACTCTGAACATGGAGCAGCTGTATTTGCGCGAGGATCGCCAGCGACGGCGCCGCAATGACAATGACAAGCAGGACAACGACAAGGACGCTGAAGACGCCGAGCCGAAGGAGGGAGATGCTGAGAACCAGGTTTGTAGCATACAAGCTATTACCAGAGAGTTGGAAAAACAGCATTGACAAATGAAAATTGGCATATAGAGTAGGCCATAGTGTAAGTTCTCGGCCTCATTCGAAGCCGATTGAACAGTGCGGAGTATATACGTCAAATCGAAATATTAAAAAATCTTGGTACAGTCAGCAATGAAACGAGATGAAATCTTCAAAACGCTGAGTTACATAGGCTATTATCCCGAAAATGTATAGTCTACACAGACTAAGCCGCGGGCGAAAAGCTTTTTTTTAAAAAAAAAAAAACCTTAGTATCAATGTGGGTACACATTACTAGTATTCTTGTTAACCCCTCGTACTAAACTATATGCTTATATACCGAGTGGGTTCACGGTAGTGCAGTGGATGGGTTTCGAACCGGCAACCATATGATCACAAGTCCGCGCCGGCTACCGCCGCTTAAAAGCTACTAGTATATAACATTTCTTGTACCAGAATGAAGAAACAAATAAAGAAGAAGCAAGTGGTGAGGCTGGTGGTGATGCTGAAGGTAAAGCCGAGTCAGAAGAGAAGAAGAAGCACTCCATTGACCAGGAGAACACCATCGTGGATTACAAGGAGGGAGATGACTTGACTGGACTCACTCAAGACATGTTCCCGGCTTACAGGTATTAAACACTGTTCATTACGTTGCCTGAAAAAAAAAATCGTTTACACATTGCCCGCATTGTAACACTCATACTCATCTAATACTATGATGTCTGGACTTAACCCGTCCCGCGTATCCCCCTCCCCATATGCAATTGCCAGGAACGCAGCCATTTTTTTGCAACTAAAAAAAATTTTGCAGTCATCGCAAAAATTAACATTGTGTGCATATATGATAATTTTTGTGTCATAAATTATACATATTTACGTTGCTTATAATATTTCCTAACCACTACAATATACAGATTATAACCAAAAAGTCACAATACCTCACAAATTGGTTGTAAATCCGCTGGATACGATTTTTTCCCGCGCCACTCATTCCACTTGGTCACAAAATATCATATTCTCTAACACTTTCACATAAAAAAAACACTTACACACTATCTCAGACATATTACCATGCTCAATACAACAACTAATTCGCCTTTTATCACCATAAACATACCATAAAACTAATATTTACATTACGTTTCCCGCGCGACATAACTTTTTATCTATCACTCACGGCATCTTCCCGGCGCGCGGCGGGCGACCAGCAGCACGCATGCGCGCGGACGCCGCGCGCATGCGTGCTGCGCGGTCGCTAGCCAGTCGCTCTAGGCAGCTAAATATGTACAGCTTGCAGTAAAGTCTTTGCGTAAAATTATTCAAATTGTTTTTTTTTATTCAAGTATGAATTTCGTAAACATGATACATCTTTAATCTATACATTTATTATAAAATATAACTAGTTAAATCGATCAAATATAACGATGTAAAAGAATGGTTCATAGATAATTAAATATATTAGATTTTTTATAAGTTCAGTTTCTGGCTATGTAAATAAAATCAGGAACACAATTTAACTTGAAATTAACTAGGTATTTTACCTGACTTAAAAAAATGAGATTATGATAATATTATTACCTACTTTGCAAAGTAGGTAGCTGATTGGTCGCCCGTAAGTACTAGTTTTACTTGATATAGGTTTCTGCAATACTAATGTGTACCTATACACATACATAATATCTGTTATTATTTAGATACTTCGATACTTTTGTTATGCTAGTCGTGGATAATCAAACAAAAATGTTGGTATGTACCTGCGGTCAGACTGACCACTGACTACTGATGGTCATAATAGGGAAATATAATAACATTTATTATTTTATGTATCATCCTCCAACTAATAGTAACTTATAAGCAAGTTTCCAATAAGACATAAAAAACAAACTATCACGCGTTTTATAAGAATTTTATGCAAACCTTACAATTTTAGTTTGAATATGGCGGGCGCCTATATGCTCCACTAACTAACACACTAACTATAATAATCTTGTAAATATGCAGTAATGTATGTAACTGTGAACCAAAATATATTTGCAAATAAATAATCTAGCTATTTATATACATTTGAACACATAAATAAGAAAGTTGTTATTAAAATATCACGAAATACGTTGGACTTTTGCGGGAAAATATACACTCATCAAAAGTTCGTAATGTTTTTCTCAAATTTTATGACACTTTTTCATAAAACAATGACTTAACACATATTCTACAGTTATTTCTCAGTAATTCTATGTAAATATCTTAAAGGAATACACTCAAATGTCGTCGTGAAGACATTTTTAGTAAGCCACTTACCACACAATAAATCGACTGCGCGCGAATCGACGCAAAAATATGGCGCGCTCGATGACAAATTATTTTGAATTATTTTTTTTTGGTAGCATTCAGTTCCGATTTCCGTTATAAGTGAAGAAATAAGGTTGAATATTAATTGAATGAACGAATTGTGTTGTCCAATTGCGTGTTAGCAAAGCGAAACGTAAGAAATGCTTGACCAATTAGACGGGAATAAATAACGTACACCCGGTGTACGTCCTGCGCGCGGGGCACATTTTAATAGTGTACACACGGGTGTACGTTTTACACTTGACGGGTTAAAAAAAGACCATGATTCCCTGAATTTGTTTTGCCGTTTCTTCTCAGAGGTCTAGAGAAGGTAGGCACTATCTAGTTCTTAACAATGTGAAAAATTTACTTGTAAAAGTGTATTCAAAATATCTATTTACATAAATAAATATTTTTTATGAGTGAAACATTTTTCAATGCTGTTCAGATTTGTTCCACCAGTATATTTTTTTTACAACTAAATGGTGTTAAAATCTAATTACACCGAATCGCGATATGGTTTCGTTACAGCCATTTAGTTGGGAACAAAAATTAACAATAATAAAATTATCTTTGTTTCTGAGATAAGAGTTTCATTCACAATCTTTGTTAAGTGGATTGGTATCGAAATTGTACAAACGCTTATTTATTAATAGAGTGTATATTTGTCGTTAGCACGGAGCGCGGGGTGGGCGAGTCATTTCTGTCGGAGTTCCGGTGCGTGCAGTGCTCGCTGTGCCGCAAGCTGCTGGACAGCGAGGACACGGCCCGCGTCCACCTGCGCACCTGGAGACATCACCAGCTCTTCACCCGCCTGCTGGCTGAGAAGAGCGGCACACAACTCGTACGTATACCGACTATACATATCCTACTAAAGTTTGTAAGGATGGAAGGATGTTTGTTACTCTTTCACGTAAAAACTACTGAACGGATTTTGATGAAACAACAGTATTATTATTAACATTATAACCATATTTTGGGAAATTCACACAGGATTGGGAAAAATCTATTCCACGCAGACGAAGTCGCGGGCAAAAGCTAGTATATACATATAAGCTGAATTCGTATTCTATACTATGAGAGTTCAGCATATTATTAAACTTGACAAGTTATATCTGAATTAATGTAATAATATTTCTTTTGTCTAGATTGTTTTTGGTAAATTATGTTTATTAAAAAGCCAAAGAACAAAAGTTTGTTCATGTAGACTGGCAGAATTTAGCTTTAGAAGTTTTGACCTTTTAAAAATAAAAGAGTATTGTCATGAAACATGATTCACTCATTAAAAGTCCTGTTCTTCCGAAACGCGTCAATCTTCACAAAATTTATAGGAAAAAAATAATCATTAGAATCAGTTTATTATCTCTTTCATTTTCAGATTCAGTTAATTAGATTAGATCTTTAGAGATACTAGATTAAAATACGAGAAAAATATTAATAATTACCACCTTTTTAACATAACATCAACTTATATCTGGCATGTTGTCAAAGCCTATAGATTATCTTTATATTTCTAGCCGCACCCATACCCGATACCTGGGATATCGGTATGAAAACAATTGTTAAGACTTGAATATTGATGTGGTTCTTGCTTTGTCAATAATCTGTACTGTAAAGCATGACAATTCAATCTTCTATTCCTATGTAGACTCATGTAGTTTTAATGTTTTCTGCATGAAAAGTTTATGGTGTCTATTTTGGTGTTAAACCTGTTTTATATCTGTCAAATCCTGGATGAAATCCATCTTTGTTGTATCCATCCAATACCGCGTAAAAAACACTACTAAAAGGCCAAAGATTGTACATACATACATACTATCACGCCTCTATTCCCCGAAGGGTTAGGCAGAGGTGTACTAATGTACCCCCACATTTCGCCGGTATGTTAAGGTCCCATGTAATAGGGGGCCTATTGCCAATAACCGGTCACGAAACCAGACTCCGAGCTGTCACTGAGAATTTCATAGAAAAAAACCACGGAATAGATAAAAAAGGTTGGAAAGGCCCTAGCCGTTATTTTGTACTAGGACCGGTGTCGCCGCTTTACTCCCACTATTTCAATTCTCAAACATACGCAACATTATCTTTACAAGTTTTTCGCACACAATCAAATCACACACACATAAATCTGTGGGCAGCAATTTGTTCACACACTAGCGCCAAGCTCCCGTAGGCATAATACACACACACGCAACAAGCATACGCTAGTGCTTGAAAAGCCGACTGAGAATTTATCGATATTTTTATCGATAAATTCTCAGTCTGTTATGTATTTTTATATTGAATGGGGAAAAGGGGAACATAAAAATCAAGAACTATTTTCATTTATTATAAAAGAATTACTGTCCTTGGAACGAAACGTAATCATTAAGCAAACCTAACATAACATATAATAGAGTTTTATCAAAACATTATTTAAATTAACTGCATAAATAATATGTCGAATAGAATCAAATATTAAAACATATATAAAATAGTAGGTATAGTATTTGACTTAGATTCGACTAGACTTTATTGTATCTATTCAGTATTAAAATCTAAGTAAAAAAAAATTAAAAATTCATTCAATGATTCATATAAAATAAAATACATGTAACTAAAAATATACTCTCATCAATTAAATATATAATATTTCAAAAATAATCTTCGTCAAACGTATATACTAGTTGAGAATTCTATCGATGCTTTTATTTAACTACACGGTCACCTCGATATCGATAGATGTACGCCGTGCATCACTCACGGCCAACCCCGGCAAACGACGAACAACGGCCATGGTTGAAGTGTAGAGAACGCAATGCATGCAGTACATTGCAAGCGGACTAGGTCATCGCGTTGATTAAGCGAGAACACATCGGGCAATGTATTTTATTTGTAACTTGTTGCAATAATATGATTGATGTTTGGAATTTCATAGTGATCAGTATATTTTTATGTTTTTACCAATTATTTTTCAAATAAATGCTATTTTTGACTTACAGATGGAAAGATATACCTCCACGCTATATACTGGAGGTCTGACAGTTTGTCTATCACGTAAGAATAACACAAAACGGCATTTTAAAGCGGAGCTCTGTTCGCTGAAGTAGTCGTAAGCACACTAAACGCGGCGAATGTATGATTCGGGCGAGTTATGATTGTCTACACATGACTGTGGCGCGCCTGCCCCGCCCACATGGCCATTCCAATCTTATTTATCTCTTCCGTGAAAAAAACCAATAACACTGCTCGACCTGGGCATCGAACTCAACACCTATACACCTATAACGTAGCAGTCGCGCTAAGGACCACAAGACTAAAGCTCGTCATAAAAGTAGCTATAATATATATTAATATATCGTACTATAATATATATTATAGCAAGTTAGTCATTAACCAATCTCAATGGGTCAATTTGTCACCAGGGTCAAGACAGCAACAAGCGTCCGCTGAACGCCGAGGACCCGAACGAGGCCAAGCGACGCAAGACTGATGACAACCAGGAAGTGGAGCAGAATGGACATGAGAATATCAAGGGTAGGTTTTAATATAAATAAAACTTCGTACAGTCTTGAATCCGATAGTTGTTGTAAGGAAAATAAATATCTGATTTTTCATACAAAAGTACAATACCTTCACGATCAAAATGTATGGAACAGCTGATTTTTTAAAACTTAACCGACAAAAAAATATCAACGCAAGGGGGTCCAGAATCATGTACTGAATTCGTGGTAAGCGGATGTGCGTCGATGCCCCTTCCACCCTGTATATGGTGCTGTTGTTGTTTTTTCAACTTATCTCCGAAACTGGTGACCTTTTTTGACGGCACTTTCACTGAGCAAAAAGAGTAACCCAAAAACAGCTGATTTAAAAGGAAATACGGCCCTTTTTACAAAGATTACTACGGCTAATCTCCGAAACAGATGGACCGATTTGACGCGACTTTTTCTGAGAAACGCATTACCTGAGGCATGTTATTTAAAATTTATTTTAGTTCTATATTCTTTCTATATCAATAAAAGATTACATCAAGAAATAATTACATGTCGAAACATACTACTACAGACCAATTAATTTAGTCCCGCGCTGTACTGCGAATTCTTCTTATATTATGGTCATGTTCTAAAGATAGTTCACTTGGATCACAAGTTTCAGGATTCAGTTTTCTAAAGTCACATAATACACACATATTTACAGAGGAAGGTCTAGACGCTGCGGCCGAGGATGCTATCCTGAACAAGCAAGATGGAGAAGCTGAAACTACAGCAGATGACCTTGATAATTGGGAGCAGACTGTCGATGAAATCTTGGAAGATGAAAAGACTACCGCAGGTATTATTTTAACAATGTCCTCTATAGTTTCGTGATAAATTATTGATTGAATTTTCATTTATACACCACACCCTGACTAGCCAAGTTTTCTTTCTTAAATATTGAAAATAATCTATATCATGTTTTCATAAATTTATAGCCAAATAGCCATGTATATGTTTGGATGTGTGTTTTATAAATACTATTAATATTTAAATAAAAAATAAAATAATAATATAGTTCGCTTAGTTGATAATAAAAACATTTCATTTAGTCTTATGTCAAAGAAGGCATGATATTACGATGTTGACCTTCAATGAAACTACAAATTTATTCCGCATAGAAGAAATTGCAACAATATTATATATAATATTATATATGCTAGGTTTTTAACGCCAGTAATAAAAGGCCCATTGACTGAAAAGTCCAACCGATTTCTCTATTCCAATGCTAACTGAATAATATTTATACAGAGGTCAAGAGCGAGCAGCCAGAGCCCATGGAGGAAGACGAGCCGCAGCAAGAAGAGGTGCCTCAGGAGCCAGAGAAGCCGAAGACTCCGCCCGCCGTCGCCGCCGTCATCGACGACAAGCCTCGCGCCTCCCCGCGAGGGCGCGGCCGCGGCCGGGGACGCGGTCGTGGACGGCACTAAAATCTGCTATCTATAACAGATACAAGCAATTCAACAAATACTGGCTTACTTTGGCCCTATCTTATTTAAATAAACACACCAAACCCCCTGACACACAACTGGGGCCGTATTACCACGTTTTAATACGATCATTTTTAGTTTGTGAGAGAGAGATGGCGCTATTTAACCTGTAGAGCAGTATCCCTCTCTTTCAACCTAACAATGATCGCATTAATACGTGGTAATACGCCCCAGTACTTTGGAGTTGACACTGGTTGTTGTTTTGTGCTGGTGGGTTCACTGTGTCACACTGACTTCATAGTCACGCGGTTGACCGCGGCCGCAGATGTTAATGAACCGTGCTGCTAAAAGAAAAATTTCGACAACGCGTGCCTATAAAGCCAGTTTTAATTACTTTATCAAATATTTTTTCTTTTCTATCTGCAGTGGAAATATATATTGTGCAATCGACGCTGTATCTGAAATTTCTATTATATGTGAAAGTAAGGAACTAATGAAATGAATGAGTAATCTTTCGCGTTTATCTTTAAATAAATAGTTGTTAGTGTTCTTTGACTGATTTCTAACTATACTTCTTTTTTTCTCTGCTATAGCTTTGGGGTAAGGCGGCTTCTTACTATAAGAAATCTTCATTATTATGCAAGAACAAATCAATTAGGATTGATTTTAAAATGAATTTGTCCTATAATTGAACGGCCTGACTATCGCAATCTAATAACATTTTATTTATAACATGAAGTTAACATTATAACAACAATTATATGAATTTATTTAATATCTGAGGATCATATTGCCTCATTATGTCCACTAATTTTGTTTATGCTTAACTGCACGACTATGTAATCGCGGTTAGTTAATTACAAAAATTCCTATGCTTAAAAAAACAAGACTTGTTTGTATCTCAAAATTCTGAATAATAAATAAGTGAAAATTTCAGCAATTGTAGTGATGTAGACAAATTAGTGTAGGCTTCTTTTGTCAAATAGGACATGTTTGTTGCTATTAGCCAATATATTTACTTCCTTATGTAACTTATTTTAAGGTGTAGTTTTTAAAACCCAGAATCTTAAAATAACATTTCCCTTGGTACAGATATTTTTGCCACAACATTAATGAATTTTTACTGCTTATTATGAGTTATATTTGTTTAACGTAAGTATATGTAATGTAGGTAATGAAGGCAAATTCAAGTAAATTTAATCATTGCTAAAGTAGTTTCAGTAATACTGGCAATATAATGGGTGTGAAAATCACAAAGGCAATGATATAAATCATTTACATCAGCAGTAATAATGTCCTCAGTCTGCCCATATCACCATTTTGTATGACACTGAATATTACTTAATGTAATTACTTTATTCAAATAAAAATAAAATCAGTGAAAATCTTGTTTTATTCCATACTTTTTTTTTAACAACGGTACTCTTACGTTCATTATCTTGTATCTTCTCTATTATATAAAAATAAAATGGTTTTTGTATGTTGTTTCTATGAAAACATTCCAGCATTGCAAGAAATAAGCAATAATAACCTATAGAAGAGTGCTGGAATGAAGTACAGCCTTCTGCTGTTCTATTGTTTACAGTCTCAATCACATAAAAAAAGTTGGTGGCACCAGAAAATGGTGGTGTCAAATTCTTATGCAGGCAAAAGTTGAATGTCCAAGAACCTGCACATATCAAGTAAGAGCAATAATTTTGTATCAGGAATATTCTACCTAGGGATGGAGATTCTTTACGGAAAAGATCGATTTTCGAATCGATTTGAATCGAAACAAATCGAGGTCCAAAAGATCGATTCCTTAAAAATCGATATTTTGTTTAAATTTTTTCCAAAAATAGCAAGTGCCTTACTTACTCTCAATTACTTAGTAGTCCGTAACAAACACTACCTAAAAATAAGTATTTATTTCGCTAATCACAGTCATTCACAGTATAAATATTACAACAGTCAGTCATTCAACCATACACAAATTTAAGACACCTGAGTATGACACCGTATCAATCAATATTAGCAATCAACAAATACAAAAAGTCAAAGACCACAAACAAACGTTACTTTTTTTATTAATGAGAGGTGATGGAAACCAAGCACATAGTCATCTCGCGAATTTTTGAGCCATTTACTCTTTAACCGACAACGCCGTAATATTACGGGTACATTCGACCAATCCTCTATCTTCTATATATAATATTTATATATATATATATACATATTATATATTATGTATATATAAATATAATATAATAAGTATTAAAATAGATGAAATCAAAATAAGTGTGAAGTTAACTGAGTATCGAATTATCGCAAAAATATGGCCCCTGATTCTTTATTTGTATGAAAAATTAAAGCGCGCGGAGCGCGTAATTTAAATTCCTAATTGAAAATAATTTTATGGTTTTTACCAAAACTGAAAAAATCGAAAGTCGATTTTCAAGGGTGAAATATCGATTCACTGATTTAAAAAATCGTTTTTTTTTGGCTCGAGAAATCGATTCTTCGATTAATCGATCTCAAATCGCCATCCCTAATTCTACCCGTTTTGGCCTAGATGTATAGGTAGATAAAGATAACCAGCAAAATGTAAGGAGGTGCTAGTATATCATACAATACTTTACTTTGGAAGTTCCCCATGACACAGCTTGTTACCTAACTTCCTCCTGATCCTGACCAAATAGAGCAGTTTTTATAAGAAAATATATCGGCCAACAACAAAGGTTACATGCTCACTGAGTGCACTATAAAGTGCATATTATGCCTTATTATTTATGGTACAAATAAAACATTTTTTTACAGAAGAACCTATTTATTAACTTATACCCCTCATTTTAAGTTCACTGCATAAAACTATGTAATTTATTACTTTATCTATTCTTTTTCATCAAACTTAGCATTAATTTAGTGTCACTGATTTGGGTTTTTTGTCGTTTCTTTCGTTTTTCTACAGGTTTCGCTTTTGGTTTAGGCTGTGCATTTTGTCCTTCAACATTTTTCCGCCCTGCTTTTCGTGATTCACTTAAAATTAATTCAGTAGCCTTGATATTTTTTACGAGTGTATTGTCACCAGTAGCAACCGCCTCTTTCAATAAAACTTCTTTCTGAAAAGAAACCTTTTTTTCTGCATTTATTTTTTTCTTCAAGATTTTATTTGCTGCACCAGGACTGCTCGCCGCTACTTTCTGTCCTTTGGCGATTTTGTTCAGTGCTCTGAACTTATTTTTGCCGAATTTCACCATTGTTTTAACAACGTCAACACATTTATTTTACAAGCTAAACAAAATATTCTAAAATAAACACAACAATCAACAACGTGTTGATGTTGAAATGAAAATTGAAAATAATGTCAAATGAGTCAGTGACATTGACATTATTTTGACATGACATTGTTAAGTCTTGGATATATTATAGGTGGCGTTCCACTTGGCGATTACAACGGCCAAAACGGTCCTTTAGCCGTTCCACATAGTGACCGCGGTCGTTGTGGTCGCGGCGAAGACGTTACTCATGACGTCGTTTCTCAACGATCACTTCGATCCACCTTTTTAGATGGGCCGTCGTGGGCGTAAGTGGAACGGCTAAAGGAGCGTTTTTATCGTTGTGATCGCCAAGTGGAACGCGGCCCAAATGCCGTGACTTCGTCCACGCAGACATCACGGGCAGAAGGCTAGTATAAAATAAAATACGAAAGACTCTTCAATAATTTATTATTGTCATATCGTCTCCATATAAGACATAGCGCTTAACAGAAACATCGACACAAATAACATCGATATAGTAAATATAGGTACATGATAACCTCTCCTACGACAAAAACATTTTAAATCTAAAAGTATACATATTCCAAAAAAATGAGCAAAATAAATGCATTGAAGATTGCATCGATATTTCTGTGGGTATCTACTTAATCTCATTATTCCTAGCAACTAATAAACAAGAAAATTGTTGCTATTACAAAAATGGTACGTATTTAATCATGTTAACGGTTTTGAGATTCTTCATAAGATATTAATGTTTGTCTGAAGCTTATATCATTTCATATGGGTTCGTCAACGACTAGAAAATTATCATAGTTGTCATAGGGTGCACTCAAGAATGTGCCAATATGAGTAATATATCATTCTTGGGCCATTATGTACCCACAAGAGTAGTCTACAACAAAACATGTTGCAATCAGCTACCTATACCACTCACGCTTAGAGGGTTAGATAGATGTTTGCAATGTGTAACTTTGGTCCTTCTAGCCTAGGCATTTCCCTAGGTCTGAAAAAATATGAAACTGCCTCCTATTAATCAATTATTTAACGGCCAATGTCAATATAACTTCAGTCAAAGCAACATCAAAAGATTTTCAGTTTCATAATGGACCGCTAGAAGTTCTGACTTCTGTCTGAGATCATCAGTTTGGAATGATTTTAGGTAATATTCTTCTAGATGCAGCTTATTTTAAGCTAATCGGGTATAGCAATAGGCAATAAACGCAATGTACTTATTGTTTACAAAGTGTTACATTTTATACACACAACAGTCATTAAACTAACGGCTCTCTAAACAATGGCTTATCTTTAAATGTTAATATTATAAGTGTTCAAATCAAATAACTGTTACAGGTCGCGTCATGTAAAAACTACTGCTACTTAATAAGGCGCGGCGCGAAACGGGCGGGATAACCAATGAACGAAGCCGAGAGCGAAAGGCTATGTAGTTCAAAAATAAAACAATAGGCCTAGTACTTTCATGCGCGAATTAACCCATGCGCAAACACACTCTCCACTTTCTCACTTTCTTGTCGTGACGCGACCTATATCCTCAGAATTATGAATATTCTTGTTTCGGATACCTAAAGCACAGAATAACTAATCGTACTACTACCTAAAGGCAGTCTCAATATGATGAGACTGCTCTAGACAAGTACGCACGGCTACACATCAAGCTATACAAATCCAGTATCGACTGACCGGCGCAACAAATGACTAAGGAGGCTAGACTAGCCTCTTTTGATGAGACAATATAATTCGCGGACACTGAAAACATCAAACGCTGATCTCTAAGTGTATCAAAAGTCTATATAATGTAAGATCAGCTTTTTCTAGGCAATAATAGCCATTTCTGTATTAATTTGCCCGTAAATCATATTATGATTCATCAAAGCCTTCCAGACGTATTTTCCTCAAAATATCTTACCACTAAAGAAATAAAAAATATTGTTTTGAACATCGAAATACTCAAAAGCCTTCAGTACCTACGCAAGGCAGCCATTGTTTATGATCCACATTAAATTATAAATTACATTCTAATATCTACCATAGTTTGGTAGTTGCAATTTGCAATGGAATGTTCCGAGTATGTTTCAACATTTATATTTACAAAATACTTAATTTTAATTACAAAAACAAAATGACCGACCGAGGGGTATAGAATCTCATTGTTTTATTTTAACATAGCAAAGAAAATTAAATATTAAATGCCCATCTTCATAGGCATGCCTTAATCCCATTGCACCTTATTTATAACCGGAAAACCTTGTTTATAGTGTAAAATCCACATGGATAGTCTTCCACTTGATGAGGTATGTCGGATTCGTAGCAACTTCTCTTGCCCTATACGAATTTTTGACATTCCCCACGACGCCGACGGTAAAGGTTTGATAGATTCCCTTCATTGGCTATGCTTCGCATCCTATTCGAAGGTGCACGTGTACTGGGAAAGCCAATCAGCCTGCTTATTATTAAATATTTTTGACAAGTTGTAAACTACATAGTATTGAGATATTATTTCAAAAGGATCAAACCCCACTTGAATCCCCAGGGTCGGATCAGGTAAAAGCAAGCTACGGTTTATATAAAATTAATTTCTTATATTATGCCAACAATTCACACAACATACAAACGCTTAATTTAAAAATGATTAAACTAGTTTTTGTACGAATAAAACAATAATTAAATATTATGCTAATCAAGCGCCAAAACCAGTTTACAAATACCTATTTATTCATCGATTTTTATGCATTAATTCAGTATTAACCAGGTTTGACCTTGCATTTCGTCACTGTTTGAATTATTAATTTTTTGCCATTAATACAATGGCATAATTTGGTAACAAAAACGCCCAATCATTAAAAATAACTTATTTCTACGAAAAAAAACTTTTCTATTTATAAAATAAATTAAAATCGATTTCTTTGGGTGTGGCAACACTTGACTTGAATCCTATTTTAGCACAGCCATAATGACAAAAAAATCGGATTAATAAAAAATATAATAAAAAATGGAATAGGTACATAATTTCCGAACCATTGAACTAATAATAAATGAATTTATTTATTTTTTATACCCAAAATGCCTTGGTGGAAAAACTTAGTGCTGATCATAAACCCATCTCTAAGTGGAGCCGTTTGATTGTGGTCTAAGCAATATATTATATTTTTATAAGTTATTCTATATGTCATAATCATGTATGTAATTGAGATGCAGGCATACAAAAGCTACAACTAACATTTATGTATTACATAGACATCTATTGTATTGTCCAAATAGCTGCAATCAAAATATACCATAATGGAATATTAACGACTTTTATGGTCCCCTTTATAGCAAAGGATCACATTGAAATGCTTAACTGTACTGACAATATAACTTTGCCTCTCGGATGTTGCATGCAAATGCCTGCGCATGCGTAAAAGGTGCGCATCCCTGGTGCGCAGAATACGTGGCAGTGCCAACAGCATCCATAACATGATCGCTAGTCGGCTGGACTGTAGCTACATCAATCGTTACTGCGCCATTTCTAACGGAATGGCGCAGTAATAAAATATGTGTTGTTGTGAGAAGTCTTACGTATAACTAACACTATAAGACCATTGTTACCTACTAATAAAATGGACACCATTGTCTGAAATAAAGGCTTTAAATAAAAAAATTAAAAAATCGTTTTAAGAAAAAGAGCATGCGTTTAGTCGGTGTCGTAAATGTTTTGCTATCATGATTATTTTCTATTATTTTCTATTATTTTCTTTATTTTTGCACAGTACAAATGTAATAAATTAAGCCTAATAACGTAATATTTATAAAAGGCGCACGGTAGTGCACACCATCAAGTTCGTTTTAAAAGTAAATATTTAAGTGTTTATGAATAAATAATGCATTTTTAACTTAGAAAATAGAACAAATAATGTAGTATTCTTAGTCTTATTACAAAAGATAAACTAAGAATAGCTGTGATACCATGTAAGAAAGAGATGGATTAATTTTAATCCATAATGATTTCTGTCTTTTTTGACCAAGAAGACTTCCTTATTTCAAATTCTCTCAGAGTTGAGTTTTTTGTGCTATATGTATAAAAATAATAAATAAAACTTTGTAAAATAAACACTTGTTTTTCCTTGTAAATCCTTCTTACAATACTCTTGTATTCGCAAAATGTATGACTTCTTTTTTAATGCCTATATCTCGTAAACTTTAAAGAATAAATCGTACAAATGACCACGCATCTGCAAAAGCTTTCCCTAGACTAAAAGTAATAAACTAAATAAAGTAGGCTGACGAGAATTGATCTTAATGTTTTTTATAAATATAGGTATAGGTATACGAGTATATTTTAGAGTACACTAAGCAGTGAAGCTCCATATAAAATGGTACCTAATGTTTAAATAACACCACACCATTTTTTTTTGGTAGCGTTCGTTACTGTCATTGACAATAAATATATCAAACGATACAACCCCAAGTTTACATACTTACACAAATATACAAACATACATACAAATTTGGTAATTGAGTACATTTAATTGTATTTAAAACATACAACAAGTAGACTGCTTACACATTAAAATATTAACGACATGACCACAGATATGACAGAAAAATAAAAGAGAACAACGGTGACGTAGTTATTCTCTCTTTCTCCTTTTCAAAAAAGGAAATTCGAGGTAGAAAATTTACACTTTGTGACTTGGAGATACCGATTTCATAAAATTTATTTGAATTAATTTTGGTTATCACTCAGCCACTTCTACAATACAAATGTGTAAGCAACCTGTGCCTATAATATAGGTACAGTGAATAATACAACAGTTTCTTTTTATAAAAGCACGATTACATTTGCCTGTTGTATTTGTTAAATTTTCTAAGGCAGTGTCCCCGCCAAGTTACGCACTGAAGCACTGCTTATGACTAAATTTTTATAATGATTTATGGATACATTTGTAACTCACTACAACAGCTTTATAAATTGTGATTAATACTTCGTTTAGGGAAGTCCGATGTTTATCATCTAAAAGATACGTGATAAATATTTTACTAGATATCTGACAGACCTGTAGATAGTTTTCTTTTTCCCTGGATGTTATAAAAATATAAACTGTTCGTCTGTTTTGTCTAATTTCATGATACAACAGACAAATATAAAATTGCCATACCGATGTGGTTAGATATGTTGTCGGAAGCTTTTGTCATCGAGGGCGTTCACTGGAAATATAAAAGCGTAAGTGAGTTTCAGAATACGACTTTACATAAAAGTTACTACTACTATTAAATCTATATGTATAAAAGAAATCTAATTTGAAGCAATTCAAGGTGGCCAAACAACAATCAAATTTATATGAGACTATATGTATTGTGTACTGAAAAACTTACCTTCATTTTGGGACGCGCTGACAGCGTTAACTTTTGTACTAAAAGGGTTGCGTAATCTGAAACAATGATTTTATATTATTTTAGTGAAGGAAAAAATAGGACCGCGGGCAGGATGATTTCTATTTTTTCCTTCACTAAAATAACTTAATAATCTTGCATGGAAAATGCCTAAAAATACAAAAAGATAATGATTTTATAGTCAACATTTGAACATGTGATTTGAATATTGCGATTTGGGTTGCTGTAGAGACCAAAATGTAAAATGAATAACAAGCACTTCATCCAGGTATAGTTTTTATTTAGCTAGATGAAAAGATTACCCATTACTAGGGTATACGGTTATTTATACATATATCGTGACATTAAGCTTGTAATGCACTCGCATATTATAAGTTTAGTTAAGTAAAGATAAGTTTACTTACTGGTAATGGAGCTGAGCCAGTGAATCCTGGTCCTAGGATGCAACAGTAGCAGGTAAACCGGTACAGCGGTGAGGATCATGAGGCAGCCCACTCCAGTCTCCGCAGGGGATGCAAAAGCGGGGAATGCTACCACCAGGATCGTGCAGATTATGTAGATTACTGGAACAAGCAAACTCAATTAAGTAGATATCCTAAAAGAGTTCAAATATAGAATACCTCTTGTAATGTGGGGAGTGAAACAACTTACTCTTAGGCTCTAGACAGACGGACCGCATTTCAACTGCAACCCAACCGCAAATTGCAGTTCAAATGCAGTTGACACGACTGCAACAGAACTGCAAACCAAACGTGCAGTCAGTTCACACGATTGCGCGCCGACTGCAATTGAACTGCAATCTGACTGCACGTTTGGTTTGCAGTTCTATTGCAGTCGTGTCAACTGCATTCAAACTGCATCCGAACTGCAATTTGCGGTTGAATTGCAGTTGAAATGCGGTCCGCCTGTCTAGAGCCTTATGATAGTCTCTATAATAATGCTTCAATTACATGCTAACACTTACAATGTAGGGTGGAGGCGCGTCACTCACTACACTCTAAAACTTCAATAGATCAATTTTGGAGGTGGTAGACCTCTGCTGGATACTAACCAGGGAAGAAAAGGTTGACTTTGATAGGTCTCTCAAGGTTGGGCTGCGTGTACCTCAGCACAGGTAAACACAGAACTGCTGCGCCGATACTTAACTGTAAACAAGAATACTTATTAACCTAGAGGGTCATGGATTCAGTTGGTATAATTTTCATGTTGCATGCAACCATTAATTGCTGGCAGAAGCTGGATGTGAAAAGCGGAGGACAGGGTGAAATGACGCGCACTAGGGGAGGCCTACCAGCTGTGGACTAGTAAAGGCTGATGATGATGATGATGATGAAGAAGAATTCATACAGATTAAGCGAATGATGATATGATTGTTGAGAAGATTAGCGATGAAACGATGGAGCTCATAGATGTGGCGAGACAACTGCTAACATTAATTATTGTTAAACATTCCAGCTACTCAAGTTTAGTGTGTAATAGAAGTAGTTTCCCCTACAGTTAGGCTTCATAGTGATGTAGCTAAGTAGAATTATTGGTAAAAATCAAGTAAAAAATATACAATAATCAGCTCTACATTAATTTCAGTTCACAGACATTCCCACATTCCACATACAGTTTATGTGCGTTCTATCTATTCTCTAGCTTAACAACGCTCACCCATGTAGCGAAGCCGACGTAGTTGATGAGTGCGTATATGTCCGAGACGGTGAGGTACACCAGGCTGAGCAGAGCTACAGCCAGCACGGCTGCAGCGGGAGTGGCCCTCGAGCTCACCATCGTCAACATTTCTGGCATCTGGCCTTGAGCTGCTCCGGCGTAGAATAATCTGTCAACAGATTACAGTATAATTAGAAACTATTACGGGACGAGGTCTTCAAAAAGATTTAACATGGCCCTAAGCCAAAGTAACAATTTACAGAGTCAGGATTACATGAGGACAAACATACAATAATTACACGTAATGATCGAACAGATTCGACGTCACTATCACAATGACTAGCGGACAATTAGTGTCCGACATTGTTGTCCATAACACACGTCCGTCGCATCCGAGCTCCTGAGCAAAAGTGAGCGAGTTGACGTTTTGCCTGCCTTTTATACAAAACCGACTCATGTCACTTTATGAATAGGCGGGTATTCTTAGAAACTTCATCAATCTCCTAACTGTATAACGAATTATTTTAATTAAATGTTTTAAGTCTGGTGCCTAATTAAGTTATTTAAGTACGTGAGTGACTCGCAGTAAGTCACCGTGATTCACGAGACTAGGCCCTAGTCTCGTAGCAACGCACAGTGTGTAATTTTGCCTTAGTTGCGGACATGCTCGTTTTATGTGTTTTTTGGATAGCTGACAATTAAACAAAACTCTTATTAAAACTCCGCCCCGGATCTGACAACTAGTTTAAGAGAAATAAATAAAATCGAGAAAAATCCTTAAAAACCATAGAAACGCAATATCTAGTTTTTGGATTTGATTTTTACACTAACTGTTTTAAGGTGTGATAGGAATTGATTGAAGAAACCATTTTCTTCTTGAAAACTTTAAAAATCTTGCTCACACAGGTCACAATGATTTTTTTTCTATGATTTTGAAAATATTTTTTTTCCGGCGATTCTCTTCATGGTCGCGTTTTTTTTAAAAACGTATTTGTAGACCACAATCATTTCTATCGCCACAAAAAAACACAGATGCAACAACCCCAGGATCTCGGAAATATTTAATTTTGAAATTATGGGTTAGGGTTGTCAATCAAACCTCTGTGCAACATATAATACTTACTAAATGTGATTAATTATTTTTAAGGTCAGGTATTAGCAATTGCCTGTTTAAATTGTCACGTGTACATGATAGTTTAAGTTTATATGAAAAAATATTGCAGAAAGTGAAAGTCAAAATAAAAAAACATTTACGATTGAATTTGATCACTATTTGTTTTAAATCTATCTTCAATGAAGGATATTGTGTGGGATAAAGAAGGGTTCGTCCTCGTTAGGCAAATGCTAAAACCTAACTCCTATACTATTTCAGTCAATTATATTAAAAACTATAGATACGTAACCTGTACTCTAAAATCAACTACAAGAAATTAAGGCAAATCCCCGGATCGCGTTTAGTTACGCACCAACCAGCGTTGCGACTCAGTGTGTTATTTTGCCTTAGTTGCGGACATGCTCGTTTTATGTGTTTTCTGGAAAGCTAACATTCTAACAAGACTATTAATAAAACTCCGCCCCGGCTCTGACTACGAGTTTAAGAGAAATAAATAAAATGGAGAAAAAATATTAAAAACCATAAAAACGCAATATCTTGTTTTTGGATTTGATTTTTTCACTAAATGTTTTTAGGTGTGATAGAAATTTATTATAAGAACCATTTTTTTCTTGAAAACTGTAAAAATCTTGCTCACAGACATGACAATTAATTTTTTTTATGATGTAGTAAATATTTTTTTACCAATGATTCTCTTCACGGTCGCATTTTTTTTTAATACCTAAATGTTGATCACAATAATAACTATCGCCACAAAAAAAAACAGATACAACAAACCCAGGATTTCGGAAATATTGAATTTTAAAAGTGTGGGTTGTCAACCACACCTGTGTGCAACATACAATACTTACTTCATGCAAATATTACTTATTGTGATTCATTATTTTTGAGCCAGGTATTAGCAATGAAGTGAATGTTGGGTATGGCAGAAGAGACATGAAAGTGGAATAAATGCTGTGAAAATGCGTTCCTTGTGTAGTATGTGCGGTGTAACTAGGAATGACAGACTAAGAAATAGTGTGATTAGACAACGTTGCGGACTGAAATATGATATAGTGACACGTATTGAATATGCTAAGATGGTTTGGGCATGTCGAGAGAATGAATTAAAGATGATAACGAATGGAATTTACAAGGCGAATGTTAGTGGCAGCGTCGGGAGAGGTCGCCCTAGAAGGACGTTCTCCGATCTTATCGGCGAGGTTCTCCAAAAAGGTCAGGTGCGTAGTACTCGCAACCGCCGCTTGTGTATGAAAAGATGTATGAATATGGAAGAAGCGAAAGAAATATGCAAGTCGTAGCAAGTGGCAGTCCATAGTTTCTGCCTACCCCTGTGAGAAAAAGGCGTGAGTGTATGTATGAATGTATTAACAATTGCTGATTTTAATAGTGATGTGCATATGATACTTTACATAGTTTGTTTACCGCGCATTAGAATCATCGGATCCTTATTGACATTTAGTAAACGTCATAAACATCAAAAATCAAAGAGAATTGGCTCACATAACTGATTGAACTAATCAACTTAAATATTGACTACCTTCATACTTTGGGACAACCCTATTTCCATAGAAATTTTAAAAAAACTTAGAAACGCAATATCTCCAAGATCTCGCTAGATACATATTTAAAATTTTCTCATGTTGAAGGTACTATACAACACTACATTATGCAAACAGAAAAAAACGCGACCCGTAAATAGCTAATTTTATAAAAAAAAATTTTGTTTATTAACGAAATCATTATTTATTCTCGTTCCTTGGACGTTAGGGACTTGCAATTTTTACAGTGTATATATTTCAAACCAACAATTAACTTGTAATTATCAAGAGACTGACATATGCTTTATTCAAAAAATACAGGCGAAAATCTTTTTCAAGAAGGTCAGTGACCTTTCACTAAAATATTTGTATCTCCCAAATTAAGTGAATTAAAAATACAGGTATTTTTGAGAATGCTTTATTAAGGTTTTATCTATAAAAATAAAAAATAAAACTGACATGTCCGAAACTAAGGCAAAATAACACACTGTGCAACGGTAGACCAATGAGATGAATTTCCCACTTCTTTAAGTATAACAGCAGTAAAGACCATTAAGTAAAACGATTTCATCATTTATCAGATTAGTATTTTCGCTAAAGGAAACGAAGTCCCTTTTGCGCCATTTCCGGAAAATATCTAGAGCTCGACGGCCGATGAGATTTTAAACAATATGTATTTTTGTTCACTACATAATTAGCTAACAAAACAGTGTAAGTATAAATCTATACGTATTGAGCTTATTGCGTTCTCTTCTTTCAGTTTAACTTATGGAATTTATTACACAAGTGTGTGTCCAGTCAAATATATAACTAAGCTATTACCATCTCTTACTATGCCACTGCTGGGATCTTCTCTTAGGGTGTTAGGACCAGACCAACTACATTATACAGGGTGGAAGAGACATCGACGCACATCCGCTTACCACGAATTCAGAACTTGATTCCGGACCCCCTTGCGGTGATATTTTTCGTCGGTTATGTTTTAAAAAATCAGCTGTTCCATACATTTTGATCGTGTAGGTATTGTACTTTTGTATGAAAAATCAGTTTTTTTTTTTCATAACCGAATATATATCTACGCAAGGGGGTCCAGAATCACGTTCTGAATTCGTGGTAAGCGGATGTGCGTCGATGTCCCTTCCACCCTGTATATGAAGACAAGATTTTCAATT
The DNA here is from genome assembly GCA_958496365.1 of Subacronicta megacephala. Taxonomy (NCBI): domain Eukaryota; kingdom Metazoa; phylum Arthropoda; class Insecta; order Lepidoptera; family Noctuidae; genus Subacronicta; species Subacronicta megacephala. The sequence continues at coordinate 9,351,092 of OY292535.1, forward strand.
CTACGTATTAATCCTAGAACCCTGAAATGTTTTATAGATTAAGTATTCTATAATCAGAAAGGAAAATATTCTAACGGTCTAACGCTACTTTACATCAGATAGCCGGTATTAAAAAATAATCTAAATTGGTATCGCGATTGTGTTTCGCACACAACCTTCATGATTCATGACTCAACCTTCATGATAGTAACATTAATTTACTTTCTACAATGTAAATACGTCGATATTATAACTGAGAACAAAATCAACTTAATCTGTGAAAATCAATTGTAATTTGGAAGCGGCGGTAGCCTAATGGCTAGGGCGTCGGACTTGCGATCATGTGGTTGCCGGTTCGAAACTCACCCGTTACACTACCGACGTGAACCCACTCGTAACACAAGCATTTAGCTTAGTACGTACGAGGGGTTAAAAAGATTACTAGTAATGTGCGACCATTGCTAGTAAGCTTTATTAAAAAAAATAAAAAAAGCAAATAATTTGAAGGTACTTTAGTCAAATGATCTAATCGCGCCGAAAATTTATTTTAACGTCACGTCAAGTCACGTCGTCCGACCTAAGTCATTGTTATCCTTTAAACTTTTTTTCTATTTACATCTCGTCTCTCATCACTACATATTATAAAACAAATTCCTCCGCCGCTGCTGTCTGTCTGTTCGACAAACTCAAAAACTACTGCACCGTTTTTCATGCTGTTTTCACCAATGGATAGCGTGGTTCTCGAGGAAAGTTTTTAAGTATAACACATACCGATAAACCACGTGGGCGAAGCCGGGGGCGGAAAGCTAGTTGTATATAAAATTTTAGCCATAAAACAGCCAACAATTACGTAACGGTATTGTGAGTCATTATATTAAAAAATGATGTTATTAAAAGTACCTTACCATATGCATGGCTTGTGCAACGTTGTATACTATGTAATATTGTTTTTTTGTTAATGAATTACCTTGAAGAAGTTAAAAGGACTCCATTGACAGCTCCGAAGGTGGAAGCTGCCACGAATAGCGGGATGGAGAGAGCGAACCATCCGAACAGTCTCTCCGCGAAAGTTACAGCTACTGCAGCTGAACCAAGCACCTGCGGGAAATTAAGAGGATAGTATTCGCTCCGCGCTCTATACAAACGTAGTTTGGTCTTATCTTGAATATTAACAAATGAAAGTCTTTGGAATTTTACAGTAACAATCTTATCATTAAAATACGTGTTCCTGTAGTATACAATTTCATTTCAATATACGGTTAAAAAGTTACACGAGCTCAAAGATTGGCAATTTTCGTTGAAAAACGGCCCAACTTTATGCTAGTATTTCTCGACAATGTATCAATACAGAAACATTCTGATTCGAAAGAAACCCAGATAATATAGTGAATATATTTTTACAAGATTTTTTTTTACGTATTAACAATATTATAGGAGTAATCTCCAAAATTCGGAACATAAGAAATACGCGTGAAAATGTTGCAAATGTATTGTTGTTTCGCCTCTCGGGCACGTGTTCGCATCGCGAGGGATAGAGACAGCGTCAACTGTGCAACATTGTTGCGATCGCGAGGGACACTCCTCTTAAAATTAAAATCAAAAGCTTTTTTTAATTTGATTTTTTTTTTGTTGAGAACTTGGCCACGCTCTGCTAAAAGTTGCCTTTGGAGTAAGTGCTTTAAATTTTAAAATTACAATATTATCTTTTAGAATGAATCTGTGTATTGTGACTACCTTATTAGTCCAGAGGTTTTTAGCGCGACTGCTACGCTAGAGGTCTTGGGTTCGATCCCCAGGCGAGCAGTGTTATTGGGTTTTTCTATGAAAATCACAATGGCAACTCCGAGTCGGGATTTGTGCCCAGTAAATGGCAATAAGCTCGCCCCCTATTACCTACCTAAACATACCGGCGAAGTGTGGGTGTACATTAGTACACCTCTGCCGTACCCTTCGGGGAATACAGGCGTGATGGTATGTTATGTTATGAAGGTATGTTAAAGTTTTTACTTTTTCAATTCGTCCCCATTACCGACATTATTAGGTAGGTACTGCTTATTTCAAACGCCTTGTTTAAATAACAAAGCAATGCTACAAAATAAATAAAAATAAACCAGAGTTAAGGACAGCAATCACACGGGCATTATCTTAATTTCTGTGTGTAATGTGAAGTAATTACAATAATTATTGCAGAAGCAATTGAGTGGCCAACCTTCGAATTTTTACTTCCTATATTTGTCAAACTTTACAAGCGTTGCAAAATCGTAGTCTTTCATTCTAGCTGTTCTCAACTCTGATAGGGTTGGCAATTAGTCTAACCAAATGCGACTGAATATTTCAATTTTAAGAAATTTCAACCTTAGGGCAACATTTCTAAGCAGTACCGATATCCTAAGGATATAATTTCGGCGGTAGCCTAAGGGCTGGGCCGTCGGACTTGCGATCAAGCGGTTGCCGGTTCGGAACTCACCCATTACACTACCGACGTGAACCCACTCGTAATACAAGCATTCAGCTTAGTACGAGGGGTTAACAAGAATACTAGTAACGTGTAACCCAAATTGCTAGAAAGTTAAAAAAAAAACTTTAACACTTACGCGAATATTAGACATTGAAATAAAACTACTTTTTACGGATTTTATCGCGTTATATTGATATTTTTAAATTCCCGACGTTTCGGATCCTTTACAACACGTCGTCCGTCCGTCGTCCACCCGTGACCATGGATGCTGTAAAGGATCCGAAACGTCGGGAATTTAAAAAAATATCAATATAACGCGATAAAATCGGTAAAAAGTAGTTTTATTTTAAAAAAAAACTTTGTTAGGTTATAGCAAAGAGGCCTATGGTCTACCGCGCTAGACTACTGCAGGTTGACAGACTTCACACACGGCCATCGAGAAAATTTCTCAGGAATGCAGGTTACCTTTCTTGGTTGTTTTCTTTCACACCGTAAGCGAATAAGTGTTAAGTGCGTTTCTTTGATTCGAACTCTAGACCAACGACTTGGCAGTCTAATGCTCAACATGTCACATTGCTATCATTGCTTCAGCGCGAATTACATTTAACAAAATGCAATATTAGGTACTTAGGTACATAATACGGTTCCCTAAGAGTCTAGACTGACAATAGACAATAGTTTCGCCCTTTCCGTGTTGCTCGGAGGCTCACCTCCTGTTAGATGGGACCTGAACATAGTGAACCTACCGGCGTAGTGTGGGTGTACATTAGTAGTACATCTCTACCTAACCCTTCGGAGAATACAGGCGTGATAGTATTGCATAAAGTTTTTGAATAATCTAGCCATAAATTATTTCATCAGAACGTGTAGAGTCTAAAAGATTCGTTAAGTGCGCATTCCTAGTTACAGAACATAGGGAAGGAGTGCGTCATAGCGTCTAGTGTATCTTACCAGTAGACGCAGATTCGAATCCTGCCCGCATTCGTATTTTTACTTCACTAAAATACAGTTTGTTCGAAATAAGTAAGCCGATCGGAAGTTAGCCGTTCCGAACTACCGCGGTGATAAAATCGTTTAATTAAGTGTTTTAATACATCAATATCGAAATTAATAAACAAAATAATTAGAAATGTGAAACATATACGACTCGAATTATTATCTTTACACCGACTCTTTCTATTAAAATTTACCACTTCTAAACCACTTGCAGACAACTTCCGATCGGCTTACTTATTTCGAACAAACTGTAACTTTATAATCTTGGCATGGAAAATGCACAAAAAATACGAAAAGACACGTATGGAAGGACTTTCATTTGCTTATTCGGAATGGGAGCGTTTCTCTGGGTTGTCAAAGATTTCCTCAGCTGTTTTACAGGTAAACTCAGGTAAGATCTTACCTCAGTAGGCGACAGTGTGGTGTAGAAAGCGACGTTGGTGAAGGTGTACACCACGGTGACCAGAGTACACGAGATGGCGATGGCACGCGGCAAGTTGCGCACAGGGTCCTTCAGCTCCTCGATTATAAAGTTCAAGTAGTTCCTGGAATCACCAGAAAACAAAACTTTTAAGGTTGCTAAATATATTTTTTTTACATAACATACGAAGGGTTAGGCGGAGGTGTATTGATATACACCGACAGTTCGCCGGTATGTTTAGGTCCCATGTACTTAACAGGGGGCGAGCCTATTGCCATTTATCATCAACCCATTACATTGTCCCACTGCTGGGCACGGGTCTCCTCTCAGTACGAGAGGGATTAGGCTATAGTCCGTATTGCCATTAACCGGGTACAAACCGTAACTGCGAGCTGCTACTGACAATTTCATAGAAAAACCCAATAACACTGCTCGACCTGGGGATCGAACACAGGACCTCTAGCGTAGCAGTCGCGCTTAGGACCACTAGACTTAAAAGGAAGTTTTTTTTTATTTAAGAGCTTTCCATTTCGAATGGCTTGCCGTCCACTGCTGAACGTAGGCCTTCCCCAAAGAGCGCCAACCCTACCCTCTTTATATTAGGGGGCAAACTTATTGGCATTTACCGAGTACAAATGCGGGCTCCGACCTATTTTCGTTTTTTATGGGATCGTAATTATCATCTTCCAGTTATTATTAGGTCGAAAGTTCTAGATAAATATAAAAACAAGTTAGGCCGGTCTAGCTTTCAAGTGAAGACAGTGTCTTACCATCCGTTGTAGGCGAACAGTCCAGAGTAGAAGGAGAGTGCGATGGAGGTGACATCACTAGTGGTGCCCTCGAACGAGAAGTGTTGTACTTCGCCTGTAAGAACCAGTAGATAATATTATAGCTAGGTACTCTTTTTTTTCGTGTAGTAGATATTGCTGTCAATTATAAATTTTCAGGCAGAATTCTCTATTTTTCACTACGATAAAGATTTTAAGCAAAAGTTTTAATGTTCAGTTATGAATGATATCGAAATTTCTACTGCTATGAACCTAGAATGTATTGAAGCGTTACAATTTGCGAAAACAAGGAACTTCGGACTACCAGAAGCGAAAAAAAGCGACATCGTTTCATGGTGTAGGTAGGTACATCCAAAAACCCCGAACAAAACGCTTCAAGTCCGCTTTTATTATGCGTACCGCTGAAATGTGGAATGAAATTCACGAGTGAGTCTTCCCCGATGGTTAAAATCTCGGTGTCTTTAAATCAAGAGTGAATCGGTTTCTCCTAGGTGAGCGCGGACCATCGTAGATCGCAGTATCGCTTAACATCAGGCTAACTGACGGTCAAGCGTAGGCCTATCATGAAAAATAAAACTTTTTCCAATACGACCAAATGCGTCACCAGCCGATGGCCTAGGTATGAATTGTGAGTACATGAAGCTTCACACTTCTAGTGCTCTTAACTCTACGGCAATTGAAATGAGAACGAAGCAGGAATGTTTGGTCAGGCAAACAAGTCAAGTGAGTGAACTAAGGACTTGAGGAAACGAGCAGCTACCCCCACCTTTCCCCCCCTTGGCGACGCCCTTGAATAAGAATTGTTAACAGTCAACTACCCTAAAGAATATCTTAACACTGAGTTTTTATGATTATTATTTCGAAAGAACAGTAAATAACTAAAGCATTCGTCCATTAATGTATTGTACTTAATGTCGTTTCACACGGCCAGCTTCTGACGCAGACGGGGCGACGCACGGTGGGCTGAAAATCGGCTTTCATAGACATAGCGATTTCAATTTGCAAGTGCCGGATTTTTTGCCGGATATCGCTTCTATTAGTTATTAATATATTCAAAAATGACACCAGAGTTAATTCTGCACAAAAACGAAGGAATTATAATTTTTTTAAGAAAAATTTGTATGGAGCTGGTATTAAAAAGTTAATTATCTCGTAAACAGCAAGGAAAACCGTAATATGCTTACAGATGGTTATAGTACTAATTTTTTATGATTTTTTGACATATGTCATATAACGGTTATCGCTGCTAATTTTTTTTTAAAAATCCTCAAAATATTTTTATTTATTTTTACATATGAAACGGTTCCTTTTAGTGTTTAAGTTGAGGAACACAGACTTTTAATAACACGTAACATAAAATAGCATCATCCTTATATTCCCGAAGGATTAGTCAGAGGTTTAGCGTACATCCACACTTACACAACTATGTTTGAGCTAGATACCTATGTATCAATACAAAATGAGTTTTAAAATTTGTAAAAACATATGTTTATTTGGTATTTTGGTACCAAGTAAGTGGTATTGTTTGTAACTGTCTGAAGTCTGAAAAGGTGATTAAATGATTGTTAATGATTTCTGATAAGTAAGCTAATTTGTTGATTAGTTGTGTTAAGAGTTCTAAGTTTTTTTTTGACGATTATATTTTTTTATTAGCTCATCTTTCAAAGCTCTAATGAGGGTAGTTAACTAATTATCGACGTTTTGCAATAAAAGGGCTAAAATTTTAATAAATAATTTAGATTGATCACATCTGTGCAACTGCTAACACAATTTTTTTGCTCTGTGACTATAAAATCTTAAAATGGAAAGTTTAATCACCAGTTTAGACTTGTTTGTCTTCTAAAAAGTGAGAGTACTTCATTTAATCATGAAGTGAGCCTTTCTGCTTTACAGAGATGGATGAAATCTAACCGATTCCGTGATAACTTCAGAAGACTGTACGGAAATTGGCTGCAAGCAAATATTAATTGGCCAAGTTGTGTGCAAACTTTAGTTAATCTAGAATGAACTGTTGATGAGATACCAAGAGCACAATCAGACTTTCAATTAAAGCCATCATCATCCGTTGGAACAATGACAAAAAGGTCTCGAAAACCATTCGAAGATTTGGGAAGTAAACAGAAAAAAAGAAGATCTGATGATCATACAGGCGAAGACTCCAGTGAATTGGCATATGCAGGTTCAGCGCGTTTAAAAGAAGGGCATGAGGATATGGCATCTGTGATCGAATACATGTTGAAAAATCCTGAAGCAGTTATTAAAATTAAAGAAACGCTTAAGACATCAGTAAAAACAGTCATATTTACAGCAGAGAAAGCGCTGGATTGCTCCTTTCACTAAAACTGTCAAAGTGGCGATATATTACTTTGCGAGAGGCTGCCATTCGGGAAGGTGCTATGGATATTTATCCATCCTACTATAAAGTGCAACAAACTAAGCTTGATTGCTACCCCCAAAGCATTCAGTGTCAGTTACGGATTCCTCGGCTAGGATTACACTTCAAGCTTTACTTGACATCACGGTGACGAGGATCCTTCAAAGTCTTTCTGACAATGCCGATGTGCAAAATAAGCAGCTAAAGCGTATATCCAAGTGGGGATTTGATGGTGCTTCCAACCAAAGCCGATACAAGCAGAAAATGGAGGGTGAGCAAGATGATGCAAGCATTTTCATGACCTCCTTGGTGCCACTAAAACTGACAGATGGAGATAATACTGTATGAACCGAAAACCATGCTCAACTTTGTATTGACGCCCAGTTCAGTTAACTTTTGTAAAGGAGAGCGAAGCAGTTGTCATCGGTCTCAAAAAACAAATGGATGATGAAATTCGGGCCTTTATCCCCACAGAGTGCAGTACATAATAATAACATGGTGACTCATCAACTAATTATGACAGTGATCGACACCAAAGTCTGCACGTACCTTTCTGATGCCAGATCAAATCCATCGTGCTACCTGTGCTTAGCAAAACCTACGGAAATGAACCGCTTAGATGTTGTAACATCAAAGACTGTGTGTGCTGACATATACAAATTTGGCTTATCATCCCTACACGCACGTATAAATTGTATGGAATGTCTGTTACATATTGCGTATAGGCTCGACTTCAAACGGTGAGCAGCGAGAAGTAATGAAATAAAAAATTTATTCAAAATAAATTCAAGTTCAGCTCAATCTGGTGATTGATGTTGTGAAACAAGGCTCGGGAACTACCAATGGCGTGAATACCGCTAGAAAGTTTTTCGAGTATCCCAATAAAACTGCAGCTATTACCGGGTTGGACGAAGATCTTACTAAAATATTTGCAAGCGATAACATTTGGCGAGAAGATCGAGATTGATAGGCGAGAATAAAATTTAAAGATTTTGCCCGCAAAACAGCAGAAAAGTATGTGGAATTGTATGACTGGTACTACATGTCGTCAACCGTACATAAATTATTAATACACGAGGCTGATATAATCGAGAAAACTTATATTGTGCAATTTCGGACTCTCTTGGAAGAAGCCTCAGAGTCTCGAAACAGAGATGTTAGGAGGTTCCGGGAATATCATTCGCGGAAAAGAAGCAGGCAAGATTCTAATCAAGATATCTTAAATATGCTTGTTGTTTCTTCGGATCCTTTCCTAAGTGCACAAAGGCCTAAGTGAGATGCCAAGAGAAAGCAGAGCTTTTTTGCTGAAACTCTCGCAAAAATTCAGTTTCAGGTCGAACTGAAAACTCGAACTCACTTTGAGTTCGAGTTTTTAGATATATCCAATCTAGATTCTGACTCAGAATTGGAGTCCGAGAACGACAGTGATAAGGAAAATGTATAATATTTGATTTTTTTTTCTATTTTTGCTATTTTTTAAAATATTTTTCTTGTTTTATATATTTTTAATATTTGGGTCAATAACATTCTTCATAATTAACAATGTTCTTAATTAAGTCACTAAAAGGAACCGTTTCATATGTAAAAATAAATAAAAATATTTTGACGATTTTAAAAAAAAAAATAGCAGCGATAACCGTTATATGACATATGTCAAAAAATCATAAATAATTAGTACTATAACCACCTGTAAGGATATTACGGTTTTCCTTGCTGTTTACGAGATAATTAACTTTTTAATACCAGCTCCATACAAATTTTTCTTAAAAAAAATATAGTTCCTTCGTTTTTGTACAGAATTAACTCTGGTGTAATTTTTGAATATAGTAATAACTAATAGAAGCGATATCCGGCAAAAAATCCGGCACTTGCAAATTGAAATCGCTATGTCTATGAAAGCCGATTTTCAGCCCACCGTGCGACGGATTGCAGCAATCATGTAATAATAGCCTCTTTATATCGCCCACGAGCTGGAGGAAGTGTGAAGTTAACTCTTATTCGTGCACTATGCACTGTCTGGACTCCACTTAGTCAGTTCCCGTATCAACATAGCCGCCATGCGGGCTATTTATAGCCAATTTAAGGCTAAAGCGATAGACTTGAGCGCGAAATTCAAATTTTACTTTGTTTTTGGCAAATTATTCGGTTATATACATACCATCACGCCTGTATTCCCCGAAGGGTAAGGCAGAGGTGTACTAATGTACACCCACATTTCGCCGTCATATGTTTATGTCCCATGTAATAGGGGGCGAGCCTATTGCCTACTGCCTAGTCCAGACTCCGAGCTGCTACTAGGAATTAGAAAAACCCAATAACCCTTTGCTCGACCTGGGAATCGAACCCAGGATCTCTAGTGTAGCAGTCGCGTTTGGGACCACAAGACTAATGAGGCAGTCTAGTGGTCTAGTAGGTATTCCGATATATATTAAGAAAAAATTACTCTCAATTTCGTCTGTATGTTATGCTGATTAGATAGTCGGTGGAAATGGCGCTATGCCATAAAACTTCACATGTGTAAATTAATTAGAGCTACGCTGCTATTGCTACGCTGAAGGTCCTGGGTTCGAACCCAGGACCTTTAGCGTAGCAGTCGCGCTTAGGACCACTAGACTAATGAGGCAGTCATAGGTGATGGTATGCTATGTTCGTTTTCTAATGACACAGGTTCAATGCGGTTTGACACTATTATCGTGTCACGAAATATTTGTTTGCACTGAATCGGTATTAGGGACGTAAATTGAGTCATAATTCGTAGACTTTTAATTAGTTCTTGGTCAATTCTAAGGAATGCAATGGTTTTTTCCTGGACGTAATTATTTGAGAATAATAATTATTTTATTATACTTTCCTCGTTTAGGTCAATCTAACCATACCGCCTAGAGGTGTCGTATTGTCATTTTTAATTATTTTTAAAACATAAGCAATACACCAATTAATGACAATTAGATAAGAACAGACGATAAACTTTATACTTAATACTCATTTCCATTCCTCATTGAATGCAGTTTGTCGGACCGCATATGGCGCCACTCGAAGTTAAAAATGTTAAATGTTTGTTTTTCTAAAAAAATATAAGCGATCCTTCAAATTATTTCTTTAAAGTAAAAATTTAAATAAACCAAACGTACACATATTAATTTTATTACACATAAATATTACTATTAAAAAGGGACGAGGGTTTTTTTTACATAGGCCCCCATATGTAGCGGATCAAAAACTAGCAAAAATCGCCCTATCTACATAATAAATGAATGACGCCTATATGAGCCATATACCAATAACCGATTCAGAATAATATAACAGATACGTTGTCCGGAACCATTTTTTTTTTTTACTTTAAAAAAAAAGCTTACTAGCGATGTGGGTCACACATTGCTAGTATTCTTGTTAACCCCTCGTGCTAAGCTAAATGCTTGTGTTACGAGTGGGTTCACATCGGTAGTACAATGGGTGGGGTTCGAACCGGCAACCATATGATCGCAAGTACGACGCCCTAGCCATTAGGCTACCGACGCTTCGACAACCTAAGCCTTCGATCAGCTTAAGACATGATGGTAATGCCTGATGATAATAGACGATTTTTTTCGCTATTGAATTCATATTCTAAGTCGTCATGTCTCTTAAAACGAAAATTAAAATCTCCAAGGGTGAATGACCTGTCATTGTACGTTGCGGTCACAAGAACCAGTATAATATACCAACAATCTATAGAGCACGGTTGCATCACACTTGCTGAAATTCAGCGATATTTCTCCAGACTACGATAGTCATCTATATTGCTTCTTTTAATAGTCGCCGGATGTTAAATTATTCCAACATCTCTTGCATTAAAAACAGTTAATTCAACGAACTAATCCTTATCCCTACTATCCCGACTAATATTATAAATGTGAAAGTAACTCTGTCTGTCTGTCTGTTACGCTTTCACGCCTAAACCACTCAACCGATTTTGATGAAATTTGGTGCTAGATAGACTAATTCTTGAGAAAGGACAAAGGCTACCTTTTATTGCAAAAAATAGTTTTGAAGGGGTTGAAATAGGGGGTGAAAGTTGTATCATTTTTCAAGATAAAACCATGAAACTTAATATTAAGGCACTTGATATGAAATAAATAAATATTTTTTCCAGCGTTTTTGAAATTTCGACCTATGTAGGGATGAAATAGCGGATGAAAGTTCATATGGAAGTCCAAACAAAGTCACGCTTTCAAGCCCAACCTCGGAACAGATTTTGATGAAATTTGGTACAAAAATAGATTAGACCTTGGAAAAGGATATAAACTAAACAGTCAAAATCGCGCTGTCCACGCGGGCGAAGCTGCGGGCGGAAAGCTAGTATTATAATAATATGTAAAAAAGGAAAGGTCAATTAACTTGTATCAATCTTTATTAATTTTGCTCAAACGATTAGGTACTAAAGTTAACCATAGACAAACCACTACCAAAGTTTCAGGTTAGGATTGGTAAAATCCTCTTTATAACTATAAAAAGGCCCCAAAGTGAAACAGATCGATTGGTCCTTCCAGGGGGACCTAGGCTACCTTCCTTCTCAGAAAGTCCTTATGGGGTGCGAGTGAACCCACGGGCAACAGCAAGTTCAAAAGAAGATAATAATTTAAAGTCTTTTTAGTCGACTTCAAGAAAAGACTGAAGTTGTTAATACGTCTTTATATTTTTATGTTTCCGCCCACGGCTTCGTCTGCGTGGTTTCTCAATTTTCACAAATATATAATATGCATGTATACTACATATAAACCTCCCTCTTGAATCACTCTATCTATAGCTGAAAATTGCATTAAAATCCGTTGCGTAATTTAAAAGATATAAATAAACAGCGGGAGCGACTTTTTTTATACGGTAGAGTTTAATTTGAAGACACTATTTAAGAGAATGTATCCAAGAAGATTAGTCTCACTATTCATCGACTTCAAAGTTGATAATTTTTCATTAAAAAGTTGGCTTGCTTTTATATTCTGGGGCCGTATTACCACGTATTAATGCCATCATTTTTACGCTGTGAAAGAGGGACGCCACTATTTAACCTGTAGAGCGGCATCCCTCTCTCACAACCTAAAAATGATGGCATTAATACGTGGTAATACGGCCCCTGATTATGTTTTTAATGTCATGAAAGTTAGACAACGCGCTCATTTGTCATATTGTCAATGTCACTGCACTGATTGGCTGATAGCACAAACTCATTAAGTATCGAATGAACTTTCACGTAGTGTTTAATTAATCGAAAATTAAATTAACTGTTCTCTATGTATTATTTATTATTAATGCTTAGGTTCAGAGGCGGCTCTAGAAATGCTATTAAACATTACGCTACGGCCCCAAAGAGAGTGAAAAAGCTGTTTTGTGTTGTTCGCCAATACGTACAGTAGGCTAGCGTGGCGGACCCTAGCTTAGCCTCTGAGAGACCCGTGCCCAGCCGTGGGACAATTAAATGGGTTGATGATGTTCTTTGCAACAATAACCCAAACATACTTGATCTAGTTGTGCAAATCTATTCGTGGAAGAGAACAGTATTATAACGCTTTCCTTATCAATATCAAACCGAGACCACGATATCAAGATGAACCAAACTAATAAATCAATTCAATCAATTAATGTCTTTCATAACAATATTTCCTGAAGCACACATCCAATCATCTTCGAGTGTTCTCTCAATTTACTCTGAGATTGGTGTGCGCTCGTTATCAGCCGCTCTTTTATCAAACGCCTTGAACTCATTATAGACAGGTTTTTGCAATTGACATTATTATTATTAAGGCGCCCTGTTCACGCACTGATTTATTGGAGACAATGTTATTATTGTTATGGTAGGTATTCAAACTAACCCTGTATTTTTTTGCTATATTTATAACAAGATGTTATAAATTAAGCTCAGGAAAAATATCATAATATTTATTGGCAAGCACGTTCGCTACGAATGAATATTTGAATTTTTGTCTATCGTGCGAGCGACATGTCACAAGAGCATAAAAAATATATCCGTGCCGTGGTAAGAAGAGACGAAAAAGACTGGTAGATAACTTTAAACTCTTAAACTCCCTAATATTAAATAAAAACTTATTGTTATTAAGTACAACTAATTGTATAGTACCTATTACCTTTCAACAATTGAGTTATGTATAAATCCAAGATACCGAATATCAGATCCTTGGTGCTCCGATTTCTATCATGCTCATGCCGGATGTGTCAAACCACATGACTCCGAAGGCAAGTGCGGTTTTTAAACGGTTGAAAATGTTGAGTGAATAGCCCGCTTTTCCGGACACTTCCCATAGTTACGTACGTCAGTCAATGTCAAGTGTCTCGACCATCCAAACTATTTAAATAATGTAATACGTACCGGTACCTGTTGCGGGATTTTATTAACATAATACTAAATGCAATGTACCTACTTGTTTATTGCAAAATAACCGTAATATATTGTTTCATCTTAAGACTGATCGTCTTATCATCATCAACCCATTACATTGTCCCACTGCTGGGCACGGGTCTCCTCTCATTACGAGAGGGATTAGGCTATAGTCCGCCACGCTAGCCTACTGCGGGTTGGCAGACTTCACACGCCCTCAAGAAAATCTCTCAGGCATGCAGGTTTCCTCACGATGTTTTCCTTCACCGTTTAAGCGCGTGATAATTAATTATTAATACGCACATAACTTCGAAAAGTCAGAGGTGCGTGCCTTGGATTCGAACTCGAGACCTGTGACTTGGCAGTCCAATGGTCATATCACTAGGCTATCACTGCACTCTCGTCACACTGATCGTCTTATGCTAGGCGCCAATTTTTTTTGTTTTATTCTCTAATTGAAGGACGTTTTTTATCACATTCTAGGATCATGGCAATAGAAATTGTCTAACTATAAAATACTACTTCTTACTACCTTATAAGTTATTCACAACTCCGTACTAAAACTTTTTCTTAAAATTCGTTATCGTAATAGCTATTGGTGTAAATCGTCAAGTTTTGCAGAATCATCTATTTTAAACTTGTTAAACTGAAGCTTGAGAATAAACACAAAACTATTGTATTGTATATTGAGTTGTTGCAGTGGTCTTACACACTACTAAGTATCTGATAAGATTACGATTTCTAGGCAAATTAGTTGTGAATACATTATAAGTAGTACTTACCCAGGTGTAGCAATTTTTACGGCCATGAACCTAAAATATGTTTAACAATTTGCGAAATCGTAAAAAAAAATTACCACCACTACCTAAAAACTAACCAAAACCACCTTAACTGCTATCTAAAGACTTTCTTCTTTCTCTCTTATTTTTACGTGATTTTTATATAGCTTGGGAATGTAGAAATACATAGTAAGTATGAGTTTATACTTAGTAAGTATGGGGTAGGAGTCCAACATATAGGTACTTTGCGAAGGGATCATTTCTGGGAACCTTAACCACATGTTGGTTTGGAATCTATAGGTAATACATATTAATAAGCTTCTGTTCAAAAAGAAAGAGTTGTATCCCCACTACGGGCTTTGGAAATGCATGTGCATTCACTCCAAGGGAGGTCTTTTTGGGCAAAAGAAGAGTCACTTTCCCGATTTAACCTTGCTGATCAACCAATCTGCACGACTGTCACTCCGCAAGCTCCTCTTATATTACAAAATTATCATAAAAACGCAATAAAATATACTTAATGATGTGACACCCAGTATCGTTTTCTATTCGTCAGATCTGCATAAACTCGATAGTAGATCACGGTCAAGTTTAAAACTTGCGTCGTGGACACGATTGTGTAATTATTACGAACGTCACAAAGTTATTTGGTCTGCTCTTATCTTTGTTTATGTCCTTCTGTTCGGTAGATTTTTTACCGCAATCAATATTTTAAGGAAATATAATAAGTAATCATACTGTAATAAATCACTGTATGTTCGTTAAACCAAATGTTTAATGCAGCCATGGAGACCAGACAATTCCAGTTTAGAAATAATCGCTAACAACTTTTATGCCAATTCTACGTTAGTAAGTATTTGAGTCGATCTGTTTTCTCTGTCTTTCCAAAAACTTAGTACTGACAGGCGATAAAATAGAGCGGAGCCGGAGGCCCAATTACTACCTCAGAGCCGTCGCCTTCTTTCTCCTTTTCCTCCTTCCCCTCCCTTTTTCTTGGCTCGACAACTTATCTACAACTCCTTTGGTATTGCAGATGTTCTTGGACGACGAAGACTATTTACTAGGTGGCTCGCCTGCTCGCTTGCCGAGTTATCCCGTAAAAAAAACTGGAAATCTGATCTGTAGCTGTGTGTACGTGTCCTTAAGCGAGCATATTTTAGTTAATTTGGAAGACACATGTGACCCTGAGTAAAGACGACATAGGAATCTGGGTCATAGATTTGACGACACATTCTCTTTCATTATATTGTTTAAATAGTCATAGTGACATTTATGTATACAAGTGCTTCTGGATTTCCAAGGTTGATAACAATCTTGAGCAATTGTTTTAATATGAAATTGTAACGGATTTGTTTAATTAGTATGTATGAGTGTGGAAGATTCTCATGAATCTTAGAGGAGTCAGGGGTTTTTTATCATCCCATATATTGTCACTGCTGGGCACGGGTCTCCTCTCAGAATGAGAGGGATTATGCTGTAGTCCGCCACGCTAGCCTACTGCGGGTTGGCAGACTTCACACGTCCCGTCGAGAAAATCTCTCAAGCATGCAGGTTTCCTCACGATGTTTTCTTTTAGCGTTTAAGCGCGTGATAATTTTGTATTAATACGCACATGACTTCAAAAAGTCAGAGGTGCATGCTTTGGATGCGAACTCAAGACCTTTGACATGGCAGTCCTTTCGTCATATCACAAGGCTATCATTGGTGTATCCTAGGACAATTTAACCACGACCTATACTCCATTTGGTTAGGTACTTAACTAAAGGTAAACAAATCATAAAAAAGGTTCTTTTATAGGGCCATTTTTCATCTTGAAACAAAACGTAACCAAAATAAATTATTTAATCATTCAAAATAATTTTCCTTTACTATACTAGCATATTTTACTACTTTGTTTAATATTAAATGGTAATTATAAATTCTTAAGCTTGCGACCAATAAATAAATCAAATCGATAATTATGTCATAAAGTATTGCAATGTGCCTACTAGAAAGAATCTAAAAAGACAGGAAATCAAAACCTTTTTCTACATAATAGACTTTTGATAACTCGAAAAAATTAAGAAGTAGTAGAGCGAGGAAGCGCGGCAAAATAATTAACCGATATTATACTTAGTCGGGTAACCAGACGCCATTCGTAACAGTTTGTACTTTCGTTCGTTTTTGTGTTTCTTTTGCCGTAAATTTTATTATTTAGTTATTGTTTTGTTTGTTCGTTGTTTTTATTGATTGTTAGACGTGTTCTTATTAATTTCACTCCCAATTCATAAGATACCATTGTAATAAAGGTTGAAGAGCCCTGAACGTCGCCATTTTTATTGTTTACCTTTAGTTAAGTACCTAACCAAATGGAGTATAGGGTGTATCTGTCTAGTCTGATAAAAACCGTAATGTCTTCCCTTGCCTTAGCTTTCATGCGCGTATATTATAATTGGCTATCGTCTATATCTTAATATAATAAAATTATGACTTTTGCCTGTATACCAGGAGGTATTAAAAAAAAAATTAGGAGCCTTGGTAAAATCAATAGAAGCCCCAGTTCGTCTGTGTGTTTGTACGTGCACCATGCAAAAACTACTGCACAGAATTAGATGCGGAAATACAACTGTGAAGTGTCACAGTTTTAGAATAATAAAAAATAAAAATTTAAGATTAATTATTGTTAGACATATCAATTGATAATTTTTTCCCGTTCATCCTAGGGAAGGAATCCTTTTTGATAATCGCTTTGGTTTCGATGGAATCATAAAAAAATCACACATTTAACGCCCTGTGAAAGTTTTATATCTCGAGAACTATGCTGAATTATATTATGTTTCTTAGACAGAAAGATAGAGAATGTTGAAGTGTATCACTTCCCATTAAAAAGTTAAAATTGACTATTTGAGGGTTAACGGCTTTCTAGTTAAAGAATGGCACTGTGGGGTCTCTCCTACCTCTGCACAGTTGGTAGATGCCGGCGGCGATGATGATGAAGAGCGCCAGCAACTTCGCGTACGTGAACCAGTCCTGCACCCTAGTGGCGGCGCGGACTGACCAGCAGTTGACGAATGTTAGCAGTACTGGGGACAAACAACGTCACATTAGGATCAGCTAGATACCTTTATTTTTTAAAAAAAAGCTTACTAGCAATGTGGGTCGCACATTACTAGTATTCTTGTTAACTCCTCGTGCTAAGCTAAATGCTTTTATTACGAGTGGGTTTGGGTTCACGTCGGTAGTGCAATGGGGGGTTTCGAACCGGTAAGCACATGATCGCAAGTCCGTCGCCCTAGCCATTGGGCTACCGCTGCTTGATGTATATAGGCTGCCAATTTAGTCATTTGCAGCCGTCGTATTCAAAGACTTTTACTACATAACCCGTACTATCCTATTCGTCATCTTCCTATATAAAAAGTAGCTACATATATATTATATATTTCATCGCTGTGCGCGTGAGAGACTTCTATTGTAACTATAATAGTACTCTTAATCAGCACAACTATGAACTACACAATCTCATAATATATCATTTTAACAATGTTACGAAGGCTTAGGACTGTCAAATTAATGGTATAAAATTATATTAAATTATGGTAAGAAAAACTTTAATTAAACTGAGAAGTAACAATAGAGATAATGATCTTATATTGCAGGTTTATAAATCAATATTATAAGGTATAATGGAAAAAAAAAATTGAGTTTTGGTATGAAGAAGATATACCTAAATAGTTGTTACTGAAAATTAGTCAAATATTCAGAGAAATAAATTGTTCAAAATTATTGATTTAAGATATAAATTTTCTAGTGAAAAAAAAATGAGATCCCAGGCAAGATTTGAATCTGCGTCCCTCCCAACGGAGTAGCTTAGTGGCAAAAGCGTCACGTACATTTAAATTGAGGGAAGCAGGCCAATCCTTTTTGGGATAAAATTTTTCTTTCACTAGAATTTCACTTTTAAATTACATTCATAATTATCATGGTAATATATATATTATTTTATTATATTGTCGTCTCGACACACGCGTGAACCTATCTGTGATTTGTAATTAGCGTTCGATCACTATTACTTTTTTTATCTGTATATTAAATTAGCTGTAAGTTTTCTGAAGAAGCAAAATAAAATATAATTCATAGAATCACTCACATATACAACAGGCCGCCAGCAGCCTGGTAGCGTCTTCAGGAGGGTCGCACTCCGGGAATATAGGCTTCAACACGTACACGCTAAACGTCAGCGCAACTATCGCCTGTAAACAAAGATTGTGTTAGATTTGGAATTTTGAAGCGGCGGTAACCTAATGGCTAGAGCGTCGAACTTGTGATCATGTGGTTGCCAGTTCGAAACTCACCCATTGCACTACCGATGTGGACGCACTCGTAATACTTGACAAGCATTTTGCTCTGTACGAGGGGTTAACAAGAATACTAGTAATGTGCGACAAATATTGCTAGTAATCTTTGTTTAAAAACAAACAAATGCAGGTTATAAATTACTGCTGGCCGGTCCAAGGTCGTAAGATGAAACCCAATTGTGACACCTTAAACATCTTCGTGAGAAGCTTGATAGCCCAACTATATAATATGTTAGCTAACGCCCCTCAAGAAGTTTGTAGTGTACCAGAAAGTTAAAAAATATAAGGTTTGAATGCTTGCCAAATTCACCTGATGGGAAAAACATAAGCTGGGAAGTCTTTTTATTAATATTTTGCAGAAATACCTATATAAAAACCAATTCAGTTTGTATTATGTAAGTGAACCAATAAAAAAAAACTAAAGAAAAACAAGAGTTACATAACGGTTATCCGTAAATACATGACACTAACACGAGTCCCATTTTGGGCGCCAATAAAAATCTAACAGTACGCTACATCGCAACAATGCGCACATTATATAACCTAGTACCAGTTCAATAAACTTTATGAACAAATAAAGATCAATCTATTCTCACAATAACGGGAATACTCTGCAAAGCAAACTCCATTTAAATAAGTCCCACGTCGGGTGCCAATAAGGAAAAATGACAGCGTTGAAATAAAACAAATCTAGCTTTATTTTGTTGTATCCTCGGAAAATGGACATAAAATCGGTACTTTTTCTTTTAAGAGACGCTGTATCCAAAGTACATGAATTCATTTACTTGAATTAGATGCCGTGTGCGTGGGTTGTTATATTCAGAATATAGGGCTGGCTGTTATTTATTAGAAAAGGTACTTATTTCAATCAGAGTAAAACCATAATACCTAATACCTTCGTCTTACATATTCCTGAATACATTTATCCTTATCAAGTTTTTAACAATATTCAGTAATGTTTTATGATTTATTTGTTTTATAAAATTCACCTAAATAATCGTTTTATGTAGAACTGGGACATGAAAAACGCCGAATGGTGTGGCATCCTTAATCGGATTACTGACCGTGCCGCTGAATAGCGTAATTTGTATTCCATTCTCGCCTTTCCTACGCAATAAGAATGCCGTGCTAACGCCACTACCCCCCGGCGTCTGATGACATACTGAGCTTGGCTATCTATTACGTTTACGTCATACGAATATTCAAATTTCGAATCGTTATGGTTTTGATGTTATCTCGAAAACAATAAGTAGATTGTAAAAAACTATTAAACGTTGGTTTATGAAAGGTAATAAATGTATGATATAGGTAGATACTTACATGGTACGAGGTCAAGGTCGGGTCAGGAATCCGATAATGTGAAATGAAATCCGAATACCCACTTAAGTTGCTGAAAGACATCGGTATTTGGTTTCAGAATAGTAAAAGTTTTTTTTTATGTCATCGACTATCCGTACCTAAGCGTTTGTTATTTATTTAATATAAGTAATTATATCTGAGGGTAAGTTAAATTTGTGATAGGTAAGTAGAAGGTAGGTTCAGTACGTTCGAAATAACTGTGTGCGTCTCACGGTAGCCGTTTCGAAAAGAGCTTCTGTTAAATTAATATGGCTAGACCAATTTATAGGAAGAAACTTACAAGATCTGAACAATGATCTAAAGTCTATATTTTATCTTTATAAATTCTTCAAGTACAAAACCTTAATTTATATACTAATATTATAAAGAATAAAGATTTGTTTATTTGTAGTTATTCCTGACCTGATTTTAATAATTCTTCCACAATTAGAAAGTTCCATATAGAAACCCAATAACACTTTGCTCGAGGTCCCCAGGTCGAGTAAAGTGTCGAACGAATCGAACTCAGGACCTCTAGCGTAGCAGTCGTTCTAAGGACAACTAGACTAATGAGGCAGTGCATTGTGGCGTATTCCTCATTACAGAGTCTTTTCAGAAAAGTCGATCGTAAGTCAATCCTAAACACACACTTCTAAAAGTCCTTGGCACGACCACATAACATACATACATACTACAAGAGTCATTACCTTTTAAAAGTAATTAGTTTTTATGTGAATTACATTGTATGCTTAACTTGTAATTGTTGTCATAATGACTGTAAATAAAAAAGAACGGAATGGAAACATTTGGTTAATATAATTATCTTTACCGGTTGCACATCAAACAACCCTTCGCGGCATGATGGCCGTTTTGGATAGGACGACATTATTTTTTTGTATTGTTTCAATAAATACTCCTTTGTGAATAATGAATATTTGATTGATAATTCAATAACGCATGAATCGTTGAACAAATTTTAATGAATTTTGGTCTGTATCAAAATTCCTAGGTGGTATTAGTGCTACTTGGTGGTATTGGTAAGCCTAGGTCCTTTTCTAAGGTCCAATCTACATCTATGTCTATAGATTGGACCTTAGAGATGGACCTAGGCTGCCTTTTGTATCAAAAAGTCCAGTGAAACCGCAGGGTACAGCTAGTGAACAATATTAAATGAACCAGTTCAATCTGTTTTTAATTCTGTACTTCTTACCTGCGAGCAAGGTCTGACGATCATGCACTCTATCCAGAGCCTGATGAAGGCGGCAAACGGGCCAAAGGTCTCCATGATGTAAGCATAGTCGGCACCGCTCAACCGGATCATGGTGCCCAGCTCCGCGTAGCAGTATGCGCCTACCTGAGGGTAAAAAAAGGTTTTAATTTAATAGAAAACACCTCTATACTTTTTGGAATCTCCACTCAAAATGTTAGGTGTCGATCGAACCCCGGAGCTCTAGAGTAGCAGTCGCGCTTAGGACCACTAGACTAATGAGGCAGTCCTCATTATTATTAATTATTAGCATTTATAAATTAATGTGTTCTTTATAAGATAGCAGATAAAACTGATGCTTATTATGGTGTCAACAAATTAACCAGAAATATATGATGTATTTACGAATGTTTCTTTCAATTTTTTACAAGCATTTATGGAACGTTATGAGTTGTAGCTCGGTTTCAATAACTCGATCCTATGTGTCAAGAAACTCTGTGTCACTCTTTTAATTTAAGAAGTGGTATATTTTCGATATGTATGTAGAGGTACCTATAATATTGCGATAACGATTAGTCCAAATGAATGCGAATTTACATGATATTAAAAGAAAGTCTCCATCACCTAAATGTCATCCAAAAATAAACGACGTGGAAAAATAAACACATAGGTGAGTATATCTTAAAGTTAATGAACGTTCTAGACCCCAGGGAGATAAAAATGTTATCAGCTTAAATTACATGATTATGTATATTATTAAATGCTAACTAATTTAGTTGCCATATCGACATGAGAGAGGAATCGTCAACAATGAATGATTAGCCCAATTACTTGTCAAATCAATAGGTAGTCAGATTTTTGGGATGCTGTCAAATTTTATGTCAACTTAAATTAAACTCGATCAAGTCTACTTGTAACATTATATGTAACATTTTAAGTGGGGACAATAATAGAGACGTGCAGTGGCCTTAAAAAAATTAGTACCTAGGACATAACGTCCCAGTAGGTATTTCGAACAGTTATAGTTACAGCGGAGAACAAGACCAACAAAAGGCAAGCCTTCGACTCGGCTGCAGGAGAGCTCATGGTAGTGTTCCATTGGAGATCTCAGAGCCTCTCTACATAATGTGCCGGATATGGCCACCGACATAGCCGTTCGGTATCCATGAGGATATCAACACAGGACAAAAAAAGTTAGTTTTAAGTAGTTACCTGTTTATATTCAAATAGCTGTCTCGTTTTCCCCATCTCAGTCGGAATTTTCCCAAAATCCCTATGAGATTTCCTGCGTTAAATTTTTAGACCCTCTATTGCAATATCTCCCATTCAATTCTTCTGTAAGGGGCTGCCCATTAATCACGTGAGGCTCGAAAGGGGGAGGGAGGGGTCCATAAAAAATCACGAAATATCACGAGTGGGGAGGGGGGGTGTAGTAATATATCACGTGTATTTATTTTGTCGGAATACGCGCCGCAAATTTAAAGAACAATTAAGGTTTTTGTAGGTTCTTAAAAAATACGCGTGATATAGGCTTGGGGGGGGGGGTTAGTCTTAAACCTCACCTGTATCACCAAGGGGGAGGGGGGGCTAAAAATGCCAAAAAAACATCACGTGATTAATGGAAGGCCCCTAAAAAGATCTTTTAAAGACACTTTTACAAGTCGATATTTTTCATTTTTTTTACTTGATGGCGTCGACGTTTCCTATCTGACGACCTCTGAGAAGAAACGTCGAAACAAACTCAGAGAATCATGGTCTCTTTTAAAGTCCAGACAATAGTTATGTTGTTAGATTTTGCGAGTAGGGCAAAATCTGAACAGGCCTTTTGAAGAAAGAGTCATAGCAGCTTTGAGTTGACCTGCCTTACTGACGGCACGAATACATCAGTCATCGTGTAGCTCAAACATTTCATTAAGTAGATTATAAAGTTTATGGCATGATTATCTGAATTTTCCCGTTAGCGTGAAATTATCCCAAAACCATTCTAATTGTTAGCTGCCATTTTTAAATTTATTTTTTAAATAGAAACTATATTAGGTACTTATACGGCCACTAGGAGGCCTTATTAGCCACTGTTTATAGCAAATGTTGAAACGCTGGTAACAATAACCCATACAAAGTGGCCCATAATGCCCCATAGTGGACCCTAAGGCTTTAGAGGGGCAGTAAAAGACTGAAATAATTTCTAATAATGCAAGTTAAAATGTATTAACTAGTATTTATAAAGTATAGTAGTATTAGGCTAATGTTAAGAGCAACTGCAAAGGTGTTAGAAACAATATTACGAGTATTCTCAATGTGGGCGATTTGTGAAATATTTTTGACGGTCTATGGTTTAGAACTGTAGCTAGATCCACATGATCAATAGTCTAGTGGTCCCAAGCACGACTGCTACACTAGATGTCCTGGGTTCGAACCCCAGGTCGAGCAAAGTGAAATTCTCAGTAGCAGCTCGGAGTCTAGATTTGTGCCCGGTTAATGGCAATAGACTCGCCGCCTATTACATGGGACCTAAACATACCGTCGAAGTGTGGGGTCATTAGTACACCTCTACCTAACCCTTCGGGGAGACAGGCGTGATGTTATGTGGTTTTGAATTCTAGCTAGATCCATCGTGCACCATACCGTTTAACATACATATTGTTATGTATGTTAAACGCTGATAAACGGAGCCATTTACAATTTATCTTATGTAATTTGTATAACGCAATTCAAATCTTGACTGGATGCACAGATTCAATAAGATTGTAGGTAATTAATATTGTAATGCAAGTGTTTTCGTTGGATGTCTGCATTGAAAATTGACGTCTGAAAATAATTTTAAAATGGGTGGGAAGAAGAAATATATGTATATTTATTTCTCAAAGATTTACAAAATCACTTTTTTAAACGAGACACAAAGTTAATACATAATATGTCCAAAGTCATACAGGTATTACTTACCTAGATGACTTGTGTCGTAAAAGTTAACAAAACCCAGCACCCTCGATGGTAGAAGCTTGTGTTCCGTCTGGAAAAACTACTCAACTACTAGGTACTGTGGTGATCGGAATATGGCACCTCTTTGATATAACAATAAGATTGGCTGACAAACAATCATCTATTTAAATGTAGAAGTGATATAGACATCCGTCAGAAGACGTCGACATATTTTTTTTTCTTCTAGGGCTTCGCCCCAATAATATCCGAATATAACAGAGAGTTTAACGGTCTAAATCATATTTTATTTACATTTTACTTGGCGCCCTGCTTCGATCCCCTACAGTACTAACTACCATTACAATTAAGGTGATCGTATGTATTATGTGTATGCCTGCCAATGCCGGAGAGGGTATTTACTTGAATAACGACCCTGCTGCGCTTTTAATCTGGCAAAACTTTACTAAATGGCGTCAAACGCCCTAAAAATGACATAGCATACCCTTACGGCTGCATTCTCTGAAAGTTAAGAAAGAGGTAGACACAGTTCATCAGAATGTTCAGATTTAATATCCGAGCCTATTGCCATCCCCCGGGCACAAATCCATATCCCGGAATATACCCAATAACACTTTGCTCGATCTAGGAATCGAATTCAGAACATTTAGCGTAACAGTTACGCTTACGGCCACAAGAACAATGAGGCAATAAAAATTGTCAGAGCACAATTTTTAATAAGTCCCTCAGAGCTTTGAAGTAATACCGCTAACAGGCAATCTCGTAGGCATCTGATTATTACGGGTTTTAAAACAAGTTGGTCTTAATAAGTCCCTTGAGGCATCCCGTGATAAATTATATCAAAAGCGTTTGTAGACAACTAATAAATCTGTATTTATGAGCATATTACTTATAAAAGATAAACCGTATAAAAAAACTGCTTAGTACAGTGGGTTAAAGCTGTTACCTGACCCACTTAGACCCCGCCGGCCCACCTAGGGTGGGTCAGGTAACAGCTATAACCCACTGTACCTATGGAAATTTGGAAAACGAAAGCACAAAACACCGCTGGTAACCATAATAACGTAAACACAATACAATTAAGAAAGAAGGATATATTTTGAGGGGTTCGGCTTATCTACCAGCGTGGTGGACTGTTACATAACCCCTTACAATCTAGATAGATCCACAAGAAATGAGGGCTCAAAAACACTGCAGCTTTACAAAATCGCACCGAAAGATATTTAGACCAAGCTATAGAATAGAATAGAATAGAATAGAATAGAATAATATTTATTTGACAACAAACACAGGTACATAAAAGGTGTTATAAATTAATTGTGGCCCACTATATACCTAGTCTTTAAAAATATATAGCAAAAATCTGGTAGTTCATCAGATTTATACTTGAACCACAAGACCCTTCAGTATCCCACTTAAAGGCAAGTCCTCCCCCTGATTTCCAGATCGAATGCAAACCTCGGGTATCACAAAAAATAAATGAAAAATAAACTCACCATACTAAAAACGCCTGACGCCACCCAAACCAGCAAGCTAGCATTCACTGACCCTGTGTATTTCAACACGCCAGTAGGAGACACGAAGATCCCGCTGCCGATAATAGACCCCACGATGACGGTGATGCCGTTCATCAAAGACATCTTCGCTTCCAGAGCTCCTTCGCCAGCATCTTTTGCTTCGGGATCCGCCTCCGCGTCCGATTTGAGGGCTTCGCTTTCGCATTCTTCTTTGACTTTTGGTGACCTGGAAGGAAAGTTCAGAATTAAATATGTGTGTAATTAATATATAAAATATTTATTTTAAAATAGTGTCGATGGAGTTTCTTGCCGGATTCTTCTCCATAGGATCAACTTTTTGGATTCGTGCAACTAAAGTCAATAACGGTTCATAAACGCTTGTAAGAGCTTATTTGAAATAAAAACATTTGATTTGATTGATTGATCTGAGTAATTCTACCTTATCTTACCTTAATGATATAGGTAGTGATAAGTGTAGTGATAGCCTAGTGATATGACCATTGGACTGCCAAGTCAAAGGTCTCGAGTTCGAATCCAATGCACGCACCTCTGACTTTTCGAAGTCATGTGCGTATTAATAATTAATTATCACACGCTTAAACGGTGAAGGAAAACATCGTGAGGAAACTTATATGCCTGGGAGATTTTCTTAACGGCGTGTGAAGTCTGCCAACCCGCAGTAGGCTAGCGTGGCGGACTATAGCCTAATCCCTCTAGTACTGAGAGGAGACCCGTGCCCAGCAGTGGGACAATGTAATGGGTTGATGATGATGAATGATATAGGTACGTAGTCTACTTAGTCATCTAGCAATAGCAGCACGATTCTTGTGACCAACATTGCTTACTTTCCGTAAATATCCTGAAATCCTGACCAACTGTCATCATCACCATAAGCCACAGCTTTATTTAACCCACTAATGGGTATAAGACTCCCTCGATTCAGCCATCAATCATAATCCTGTCCATTGTATTCCCCAATAATCCTACCAAGACGATGACATACAATACCACTATACAAACGTTCAGTGGCACGTTATATTTAGACTGATTGGATAATACGACTTAGGAAGTACCTCTAATAGGATTTTTTACGCATTCAATTGGACAGTCTAAAAAAGTCGTCAACAACATTATGTCATCATGGTAAATCAAGGAGTTTTGGAAGTTATTGGAATAAACCTTTGTTTACATTCAAATCATAATTGCTGGCGCATCCTGGGAAAAAAATATTTTATTCGGCTTAGGAATTAATGAATACTGAATCATTTTAGACGTGAGCACACTCCATAGAAATTTTTAGATGCTCACTACGACTACTTATGCGAGTAAATATTGTGAATATTGTTCGCGTGCGTAAATAGTACCATCATACCATCATGCCCGTATTCCCCGCAGGGTTAGGCAGAGGTGTACTAATGTACACCCACATTTCACCGGTATGTTTAGGTCCCATGTAATAGGGGGCGAACCTATTGCCATTCACAGGGCACAAATCCAGACTCCGAGCTGCTACTGAGAATTTCACAGAAAAACCCCATAACATTGCTCGACCTGATCGAACCCAGGACCTCTAGCGTAGCAGTCGCGCTTAGGACCACTAGACTATCGAGGCAGTCGAGGTGGATTATCGCGGCATAAATAGTAATGAGTGCTAAACTGATTTAACGCTACTTAGTACGAACTTGGGAGTTACAGTGAGGTATCGAACGTAGATCTAGGTAGGGACGACGATTGGCTGCTATGTACGTAGTACGTACTATGAGTTATTCTGAGATATGAATGAACCGAAAGCCTTCTGTGATGTGACTGAGACGAAAGTCTTTAAGGCAGCCTTAGAATGATGCACCATCTTAAAATGTTTGTAAGTATGTCTGTAATTTTACAAAAAAGAGGGATAAAGTCCATCCCTTTTTTCTTCTACAACACATCACAATAAAACAGAAAATAAGACTAAGGTCGATCAGTCGTGTGTTCGGAATATACCTACGTCGTGAAAAAAATAATTAAGTTACGCAGATTCAAACTTGCCTAATTAAATATTAGTGAGATTGTGCCGTTATGCGAAGTCAGTCATCTATTATCTATATATATAAAAGGCAATGTCCCGACTGACATATCATCGCCCAGCCGAAACCACTAATGCTAGAAGTTTGAAATTTTGTGAGGATATTGCTTTTATATTCTAGGCGTCATTTAAGAAAGGATTTTTCGAAATTCATCCCCTAAAGGGGTGAAATGGGGGTTTACAGTTTGTATGAAACTCTGTCATTTCTAATTAGAATTTAATGAAAGTTGGTATTAAGCCTCTAAATACAAAATAATAAAACACATCGTTAAAGATTTTTTAAATTTCATCCCTTAAATGGGTAAAAAGGGGTGTTAAAGTTTGTATGGATATTTTTTTGTTTATTATCAAAATTACTTGAAATTGAAAATTTATGCATTTCAATATAATTAATGATTTACGTATTTTTGGATTTTTTTAATTTCATCCCTTAAATGGGTAAAAATGGGTGTTAAAGTTTGTATGGAAAATATTTTTTTATTGTCAAAATTACTTGAAATTTAATATTTATGCTCTTCAATACAATTAAAGAAATACGTATTTTTGGATTTTTTTAATTTCATCCCTTAAATGGGTAAAAAGGGGTTTTAAAATTTGTGTGAAGAATGTTTTATATACAATCAAAATTACTTGAACATTAAGGTTCAAGTAATTTTGATTTTATAAATATAATTTATGCTCTTCAATATAATTAAAGAATCACATATTTTAGGACTTTTTGAATTTCATCCCTAAAAGGGTTAAAAAGGGGTGTTAAAGTCTGTACAAAAATAAATTATTTATTATCAAAATTACTTGAGATTAAGTATTTAAACTCTTCATTATAATAAAAGAAACACGTATTTTGAAATAAATTGTTTAATATCGTGCTTGAACTTATGCATTTAAGCTGTACAATACAATTAAAGCAACAAAATTTCAATTTCACCCCTTAGTCGCGTAAAAAGAGTTACTTCCCCTATATAGTGCAAGTAAAGAAATCTGGCATTTGTATTAACACCTAATTTTTATTATTACCTTTAAAACGGAATACGTTATGCATTGCGTTCAAAATAAATAAATACGAGAATCACAATATTCGAAAATCATATCAAAGTTGTAAATATTATTATTTAGCCAACCAGTTTGTGTCACGCACTCACTTTTGGCTAAAATACAAAGTAATCGGGACATTAGCTGTAGCTGCATCAGGAATAACACCTCTTTTGGTGGGAAGGTGGGAAAGCGGCTCTGCCTTTAAAACTTCCGCTTAGTCTTATTCGTGTCGAAACTCCGTTGTGCAATAATATCTTAGCAGAGTGACATGGCTCAAATTCTCCGAAATCACAGATTTATCGTGTGGGATGAGACCACTAAGGCGCACAAAGGTGGAATTGAAGCACACACTAGATTTTTAAAGACGTCAGAGGCAGCAAAAGTGCGATCTGTGGAGTTCCTGAGTTGATGACGGGGGAATGCCGTCAGATTCTGTTATATCTAGAGGAACCCGAGCAGACGAAATCAGAGCATCCTTACCATCGTCATACCTATAGCCCTAACCCAAAATAATGATTATCCGTAAAAAGAAATATGAGAGATACGGTTCTTGGAAAGTTTGCAGAGCTATTACTTAAAAAAGGGAAATGCGGATTATCCCGAATCCGAAAGGAAAATATGTATACCATCTCTGCTGGTAACAGTAGTGACAGGTGGCTATGATAGTTTGAACAGTTAGAGTGTACCCTGATTTTTCTAATAAACAAACAAGTTTATAGATTGGCTGTGCAAACGCGCAATACTAACTCCATAAAGAAAACATTGCAGCTGCTATTAATTACATACTTCTTAAGTCGTTGGAGGGCTCAGAAATTGAATATAGGTCTATCGATTCAGTGCTACAAGCGGATGAAGCAATTTACTATCATGTTTCCTTATATATGTATCATGAGTTCCTTAACAGTGTTAACCTTCCTTGGGACACCTGTAATGCTGCTGCGTCTCATTAAACAATTTAAACTATGTAACGGGACTAGACTGCGAGTAACCGCATTGCACAAAAATATTAAAGAGCCACTGTGATAACTGGATGTATTCGGGGGAATCACTTTTCCTACCTCAAATACCACTGATACCATCCAACTATGTTTTTGAGTACAATTTCTACTTTGCAATGCCCATAAAAATAATTCAGGGTGAGTCCTTAAGGGTGGCAGGCATAGATTTCAGAGAACATTGCTTTCTTCATGAGCAATTCTACGTTGCCTGTTACAGAGTCCGTACTAATATCAATCTGGTCATTTTGACACCAGACAGAAAAAGCACCAATGAGCAAAGTGGTTTACCACTATTTGTACCTCCCCGAGGAAATCTATCCTACGAGACCTCCAGAATGATAGACTATCGCTCTAGCTGTCAGAACACGAATGCTGCTCATTTAATAACAAATACATTATAGTACATGTTACTTTGGAAAAACCTAAACCGGCAAAATCGTGTTGTCCACGCGGGCGAAGCTGCGGGCGGAAAGCTAGTTCATTAATAAATTAATGGAAATTTCAATCCTAAAAGTCAAGGCTGATCAAAATCAATCCAAGGAAGTCGCCTGGCTACCCAGATCTGTTAAACTGTGTCTTCCGCCCTTGTGTTGCAGTTCGTCCACACAGATGTAATTTGATTAAGACAATTGTGGATCCAGTTACTATATAACTGTGTATCTAGAAGGAATATAGCTCTGCATATAGAGAAGAGTTTGTGGCAAAATAATAACTACTCCGATTCGATCAGCAGTTAAGTTATTCGAACATCTTGCAACTTGCAAGGTGGTCCCAGTTAGTCATGGAAAAAAAATCCTATTTGAAATACTCAATTTTACAAAATAAAATATTTTTCTTGTGAAAATTTACTTTCTTAAGTGGAGATAGAGTATAAAAAATATCAGAATTCCTGAGGCTAAAAATAGGCTACCTTTTGTCTCAAAAATTCCTTTGAGGTGCTAGTAAAACCGCAGGCAATTGCTAGATATGTATTGCAAAAAAACAGTAAATGCAAAAAATGCTCCATTCAAAATAATTAAATTCAAAGCAGAATGCTTCATGAGAACATCACTGTACAATGTTCCCAGACGTCTTTTGTGCGCGGTCAAAGGAACAATTACGCACAAGGAGCTTGAGTAAGAAACGAAGCGGTGGGTAGGGTTCCGCAAGGACGCAGACTTGGACCACTTTTGTATTCTAGTTTTTTCATAAGCCTTTGATTAACATGAAAGAGTAAAAAACCATGTGTGATTTTATGTAATCTAACATGAAGTTATTATCTTTATAATCATAACGAGTTAACGAGGCCAGTAACTTTTGCAGGGTGTTTGTTTATGCACCCATGATATTAAGTCAACTTTAATAGTTAGTCTCTCACAAAGTTAACTCCTTGTTAATTTTTACACTACTGTTAAGCCTAGTATTAAGTAACTTGTGAAGAGAAATATTTTAATCCTAACGTTACTGTTCCACTGCTGGGCAAAGGCCTCCCCCAAATTCCTTAATGTGGATTCTTTCTAACACGACAAGAAGAAGATTCCTTAATGGAAATTAAAATTACTAAGAAAGGACTTCGTAAAAAATGAACTACGTTATCATTAATTTATTGTCACAAATAAATTAGGTACATTCACAAATTAGCTACTAAGTATTTTCAAGCAGGAAATAAATACAGAGTTATTGAAAACACTAACAAGGACTAAGTACAAGATATAGAACAAAAGGTGTTCTTTATGATGTTAGTAGTACAAAAATTTTGCAAGCTTGTTACCGTCATATTCATAAAATTTTATATATATATATACCTATATATATATTATTATTTATTTTTTTATGGGATAACTCGGCAAACGAGCAGGTGAGCTACCTGATGGTAAGAAGTCATCGCCGCCCATGGACATCTGCAAAACCAAAGGATTTGCAGATGCGTTGCCGAGCCTATTTAGGGAAAGGGAGGGGAAGGAGAAAAGGAGAAGGAAGGGGATTGGGGGAGGAATTGGGTCTTTTATTTCTTATAAGCTTGTTAGAACTATTATGTTTCGTCTTTTTTGCCACATCATGATATTTTGTAACAGGGAAAAGAAGACGAAGCACATTATATCTATAGGAAATTTGTTGAACGTTTTATATTTTATAATTATAATGAATAAGTTCTTCAACATACGTTATTTATACTAATTTACCTACTTATCTTTCGTTCTGTCAGATTGTATCTATAAGTATACTAGGTAATTAAATTAGTCAGGAAATAGGTGCAGGAGACAAGCTTCAAGCGTTAGGACCTACGAATAAATAAGTTAGGACACATCCAAACTACATATAGGTACGACCTCCGTAGTGCATACTACGGAGGTCGTATATCTTAGCAAGTTGAACGACATCACCATTAAGGTAAATATTTTTTTTAAATAAACGTTGATTCTACTATCTTATCTGATTAAAAAATAATAGGGTTGTTGACTGGTGTTGAATTTATTGTTGTTTTATAAAATAACAGGGCTATTGTAAAATAAAACTAAATATAGGAAGATACTGAAAAAAATATTTAATTCGACTTATAAAGTTCTAAGATATAAGCATTTGAAGCTTTTGGTGGGGATTGGGATGGGATGCCCTGTCCCTTTCAAGCAAAAGAGTTTTAGTATAGAAATTGTATGGCATATCGGATTATAACGTCACATGCCGATATAGAGCGCTCTCTGTCTATCGTAAAATGAAAATGCTTATAACTTCCTTATTTTTTATAAATTTTCATTTCGTTTTTGTTGTTCGGCTCTATTTTTGTTCAACTTTTTTATGGCACCATAAAAAAATAGTAGTAATTTAGCCTATTACTACGAAGTGTCAAAGTATTACTTCGACATCGCTGATCCGTATCGTTAACATAAAGTATATCGAAGATTTATTTACTGTTACCTTTACGTCAAACAAGACAGTGTTTGGCGCATCATAAGGTATTTTATGATGCGCCAAACACTGTCTAAAGATAATTAAGTAAACCGGTTAAAGATAATTAAGTAGCGCGAATTTATGTAACAGTTCCATTAACATAATTTGATTCCGTTAATTACACATGTATCAAGTATGTTAAATGTTGTGGATGCGAAATACTGAGGAGCAGATGAGATTTGGCTTGTGAGTTGTGATTGTGACACATCAATCTACAATACGATAACCTAGGTATTGTTGCAGTACCATCGCGAACCCACTGGTAACTCAAGCATTTAACTTAGCAAGTGGGGTTGACAAGAATACTAGTAACGTGGGACCCATATTGCTAGTAAGCTTTTTAAAAAGCCAAAGAAAGAAAATAAAGTGTGATTGGGCTGTATGAGTAGGTAGTGGCTATTGATAATATAAGTAGGTAGGTTTAGTCAAAGTAAAGTACTTTTGGTTCCGACAACAACAGACGAAACATCATAATTATGTATTTATCCCTTTTTTTTTTAGAACCAAAATTTAACCTTCGCCCCTGACTTGTCGTATACGTTACTTGAATTCGTTCGTATTGTGTTGTGTTCGTAATGAACTCGCTTTCAGAACTTTCAGTGCTTAAAAGCTTTCCCTTTGACATTTGACCCAAATGGATCTACACATTCACAAAGATACAACCATTGATGGAGTTTGATATTCAAATAGGTAATTATTAAGCACTGGATCATACTTATTGATACCAATAATAAAATTTTACTTGACTAATGTCTATACGTACCTACGTGGTGAGTTATACGTAGGTACCTACTGAGAAAAATCCGATCTGTGGTTTCTGTTACTGAGACTTCTTAACATCTGTGACAAGTGGCTGTGATAAAATACTAGCTGGTATTTTCTTTACTGATAATATTAAGCGTACTAAAGTAACTCCTTTGGTTTTGCAGATGTCCATGGGCGGCGATGACTACTTACCATCAGGTAGCTCGCCTGCTCGTTTGCCGAGTTATCCCATAAAAAAAAAAAAAAAAAATTCCTACTTTGATCTGATTGATTGATCACACAGCCATACTTATTTCGCATCTTGCTCTGACCTATTATACTTGTCATAGTAGCATGCGACCAAATAAGCATTGGTTAGTAAACTATACCACAGAATAAGTAAAACCTAGTACAGCTGTACGAGCGAGTTGGAGAAATTCAACTTCAAGCAGTCCACAGGATACGAAGGAAATTAATTAAAATTAAGGCTAAGTTATCCCTACTAATATTATAAATGGGAAAGTAACTCTGTCTGTCCGCCTGTCTGTTACGCTTTCACGCCTAAACCACTCAACCGATTTTGATGAAATTTGGTACTGGGATAGAATAAAACTTGAGAAAGGACATAGGCTATGTTTTATTGCAAAAAATAGTTTTGAAGGGGTTGAAATAGGGGGTGAAAGTTTGTATGGGAGTTCGACAGTTTCAAGATAAAACCATGAAACTTTATATTAAGGCACTTAATAAGAAATAAATAAATATTTGTTCTGCGTTTTTGAAATTTCGACCTGTGTGGGGATGAAATAGGGGATGAATTTCCGTTTGGATTTTGACGAAATTTGATACAAAAATAGACTAGACCTTGGGAATGGATATAAGCTGCGTTTATATTTCGGTGGATAATAAAGTTGGGCAAATTTTGTGGTCTACCCGAGCAAAGAAGCGGACGGAAAGATATGTAAGGATAATTTGCAATTTCCCGCCAGAATTGGAAAAAACTAAACGGTCTCAATCGTGTTGTCTACGCGGGCGAAGCTGCGGGCGGAAAGCTAGTTCCATCTTCACCCATACCCATTGCTGGGTGTGGGTGAAGTCAAGCTGTGGATGATGATGACGATGATGACATACACAATATTAGATGTAGATTATCCTTTTTTGAGTGATAAATTTAGTAGGCACTATTATCTATCTATACTGTAATGATCGATAAACAACAGTGTGAATGTGTTTATTACATCCAGATACAAACTGGGCAGCAACATATCGAGGTCAAAGCGATATCGATGTAAGTACTTATGTATTCACTTGATTTCAGGCCAAAGTTCAAATATTGTATCTATCACCAACTTTCAATGTAGGATCACTCAATTTGTTTGCTTAAGTTTGTTCGAAATAACTAAGCCTTTCTGAAGTTGTCCGCAAGTGGTAAATTTATATTTATAAGTGTTGTTTAATTTATATTATAAGCTTTTCTTCATTTACCGTTTTACCTAATTCTCTATTTAACCCAAAGGTTGACTGGCAGAGAATGCCATATGGCATTAAGTCCGCCTTGTGTACCATTTTATTTGTACATAAAAGATTAAATAAATCAATCAATTTTAATAGAAAGAGTCAGTGTAAAGGAAATTAGGGACATACTTAAATATTTCCCATATTTATGTGTAAAAACACTTAAATAAGCGATTTTACCAGCGCGGTACTTCGGAACGGCTTACTTCAGACAAACTTAGTTATTTCGTACAAACTGTACTCGCATGTGTCTAGCTTGACAGGGAGTCCATCCTTAGGATATTGGAGGCACTCCAATATACATATAATTAAGAAAAAACAAACCGCCTGATAAAGTTAATTAAGCAGCTATGAATATAGGTTTGGGTAATAAATAGTTAACGTTTTAAGTAGCGTACAAGTGAATATCTTTTTTAATAGGATATTGCAAAATTGCAGATACAATAATAATTCATTGTATCAGTATCGATTTCAGCAAACGAGGTTAGCACCGAATCATAATAACACAATTATTTCAGCAACCTTGCTAGGGAAATAATTAGGTTGATAGTTATACTGAACGAGACCAATTTAGACAATAAATGCATTTATTAGATGGGTGTCCATCGCAAGGTTTCTCATGGTGCTAATATAGAATATGAAATTAATTTCGTAATCCAAGGCGGCGTAGGTACATTTTAATCGAAAAATATTTGATGGTACGATTGCACTATATAGCGAAATTAGAAACGAATGCTCGATGTTCAGACGCTAAACGGCAATACTATAAGAAATTGGTGCAGAACAAAGGCTGCTAAGATGTTATGTGTGTAAAATTATTGTAATAAATATGTTGTGTTTTTTATGTTTTTTCATGATAATATACCTAAATATGGTAAGTGTAAGTAATTATGCATATTTATTTATTTATTAAATAGTACGCACGGCTACACACCAAGCTATATAAATCCACAGTGCGAGGCCCGCCTATACTGTATTTGTATAGCTATATTTAAATATATATCACAGAGTACTACTACATCATGTATGACACTTACGTACATAGCATTGAGCAGCAAAATGAAGTAGTTTAACATTGTATAATAGACTAATATTTATATTTTGTATTATTATTTTATATTTTCTTAAGTTAAATACTCGTAAGTATTTAACTTTATTCCACCGTAATTTATTTAATAATAATTATTCCGTTTAAATTATATTTAAGTACCTATAAAGTAAAAGCACATTTCCAATTCTAAACATTAATAGGTACAATAATTGAGAACAATAGAAAAAAATGTGGGAGTTTTTCCCAATATCTGGCAACTTTACTCACACGATGCACGTGTCCCTACAATGCCGCTCCGAGCTGTCACGCACACATAAATATTATGTGACTTCACATCGTTTGTTGCGCATACTCTATCTGTCTTAATCTGTGGTGGGACCCATATTGCTAGTAAGCTTTTTAAAAAGCCAAAGAAAGAAAATAAAGTGTGATTGGGCTGTATGAGTAGGTAGTGGCTATTGATAATATAAGTAGGTAGGTTTAGTCAAAGTAAAGTACTTTTGGTTCCGACAACAACAGACGAAACATCATAATTATGTATTTATCCCTTTTGTTTTTTTAGAACCAAAATTTAACCTTCGCCCCTGGCTTGTCGTATACGTTACTTGAATTCGTTCGTATTGTGTTGTGTTCGTAATGAACTCGCTTTCAGAACTTTCAGTGCTTAAAAGCTTTCCCTTTGACATTTGACCCAAATGGATCTACACATTCACAAAGATACAACCATTGATGGAGTTTGATATTCAAATAGGTAATTATTAAGCACCGGATCATACTTATTGATACCAATAATAAAATTGTTATTGACTGATGTCTATACGTACCTACGTGGTGGGTTATACGTAGGTACTGAGAAAAATCCGATCTGTGGTTTCTGTTACTGAGACTTCTTAACATCTGTGACAAGTGGCTGTGATAAAATACTAGCTGGTATTTTCTTTACTGATAATATTAAGCGTACTAAAGTAAGTCCTAGTTTGATCTGATTGATTGATCACACAGCCATACTTATTTCGCATCTTGCTCTGACCTATTTTACTTGTCATAGTAGCATGCGACCAAATAAGCATTGGTTAGTAAACTATTCCACAGAATAAGTAAAACCTAGTACGGTTGTACGAGCGAGTTGGAGAAATTCAACTTCAAGCAGTCCACAGGATACGAAGGAAATTAATTAAAATTAAGGCTAAGTTATCCCTACTAATATTATAAATGGGAAAGTAACTCTGTCTGTCCGCCTGTCTGTTACGCTTTCACGCCTAAACCACTCAACCGATTTTGATGAAATTTGGTACTGGGATAGAATAAAGCTTGAGAAAGGACATAGGCTATGTTTTATTGCAAAAAATAGTTTTGAAGGGGTTGAAATAGGGGGTGAAAGTTTGTATGGGAGTTCGACAGTTTCAAGATAAAACCATGAAACTTTATATTAAGGCACTTAATAAGAAATAAATAAATATTTGTTCTGCGTTTTTGAAATTTCGACCTGTGTGGGGATGAAATAGGGGATGAATTTCCGTTTGGATTTTGACGAAATTTGATACAAAAATAGACTAGACCTTGGGAATGGATATAAGCTGCGTTTATATTTCGGTGGATAATAAAGTTGGGCAAATTTTGTGGTCTACCCGAGCAAAGAAGCGGACGGAAAGATATGTAAGGATAATTTGCAATTTCCCGCCAGAATTGGAAAAAACTAAACTGTCTCAATCGTGTTGTCTACGCGGGCGAAGCTGCGGGCGGAAAGCTAGTTCCATCTTCACCCATACCCATTGCTGGGTGTGGGTGAAGTCAAGCTGTGGATGATGATGACGATGATGACATACACAATATTAGATGTAGATTATCCTTTTTTGAGTGATAAATTTAGTAGGCACTATTATCTATCTATACTGTAATGATCGATAAACAACAGTGTGAATGTGTTTATTACATCCAGATACAAACTGGGCAGCAACATATCGAGGTCAAAGCGATACCGATGTAAGTACTTATGTATTTACTTGATTTCAGGCCAAAGTTCAAATATTGTATCTATCACCAACTTTCAATGTAGGATCACTCAATTTGTTTGCTCAATTTTGTTCGAAATAACTAAGCCTTTCTGAAGTTGTCCGCAGGTGGTAAATTTATATTTATAAGTGTTGTTTAATTTATATTATAAGCTTTTCTTCATTTACCGTTTTACCTAATTCTCTATTTAACCCAAAGGTTGACTGGCAGAAAATGCCATATGGCATTAAGTCCGCCTTGTGTACCATTTTATTTGTACATAAAAGATTAAATAAATAAATCAATTTTAATAGAAAGAGTCAGTGTAAAGGAAATTATGTGTAAAAACCAGCGCGGTACTTCGGAACGGCTTACTTCAGACAAACTTAGTTATTTCGTACAAACTGTACTCGCCTGTGTCTAGCTTGACAGGGAGTCTAGATCCTTAGGATATTGGAGGCACTCCAATATACATATAATTAAGAAAAAACAAACCACCTGATAAAGTTAATTAAGCAGTTATGAATATAGGTTTGGGTAATAAATAGTTAACGTTTTAAGTAGCGTACAAGTGAATATCTTTTATAATAGGATATTGCAAAATTGCAGATACAATAATAATTCATTGTATCGATTTCAGCAAACGAGGTTAGCACCGAATCATAATAACACAATTATTTCAGTAACCTTGCTAGGGAAATAATTAGGTTGATAGTTATACTGAACGAGACCAATTTAGACAATAAATGCATTTGTTAGATGCAATTCAAATCCATAACATAACATAACACCTGTATTTCCCGACGGGTTACGCAGAGGTGTACTAATGTACAACCATACTTCGCCGGTATGTTTAAATCTTATGTAATAGGGGGCCCGGGCACAAATCCAGAGTCCGAGCTACTAAGAATTTCATAGAAAAAATCAATAACACTGCTCGACTTGGGAATCGAACCCAGGACTTCTAGCGTAGCGGTCGCGCTTGGGACCACTAGAATAATGAGGCATAACGCTTGCATCGTGAAAAGGGTACCCAAAAGTAACTTTTTTATTGTACAGGAAATCTTCAAAGATCGTCTACCTCCTGGGGAGGCAGCAGGGTATGTCGGACTTCTACCGACTAAAAACCGCACTCGCCTGTAGTCGAGGCCATGGGATTCCAGTTTTCAGTCATTCTACTCGACCGTGATGGGCCTTGGTCAGCGTTCCCTGAACCCCTTAAACCAGCGGCTCCTACTCATATACGTATATGGCTCCCACAGTTAGCAATATGTTAAGGTCCCATAATTCAAATTCAAATATCTTTATTTGTATAACATATGACGTGTAATAGGTACATAAGGTGTTATAACATAATTTTAGAGGGCGCTATGTACCAAAAATGGTGTACAAATATTAACTTAATAATTAGGTATCTATTCAACCAATGGAATTGCAACAAATAAAAAAAAACCTGAGAATAATGTAACCACAAGTTTCTGAGCTACGAATAAATAATCTATTTATTCGTAGTTTCTGAGTCTAAAATATAAAATTAAGATTTGTCGGATAGGTATTCATTACACGAATCATCGTTTATT
This sequence comes from Subacronicta megacephala, assembly GCA_958496365.1. Taxonomy (NCBI): domain Eukaryota; kingdom Metazoa; phylum Arthropoda; class Insecta; order Lepidoptera; family Noctuidae; genus Subacronicta; species Subacronicta megacephala. The sequence goes on from OY292535.1 coordinate 9,390,495, forward strand.
AATTAACAATTTAAGCAAAGCTGTTTTAAAATTTCTTATATTACTTAATTCCATAATTGGAGAAGGGATCTTAATATATATTCTAGGCGCCATTCCTAAAAAGTTTTTAGTGTAGAGCGCAGTGTTATGCGAATTAGCATGTATATTTCATTAAATTTATGAAATAATCCCATCATATGTTTAAAAAGTAATTAGGTATACATGTATAAGTACACACGGCTACACATCAAGCTATACAAATCCTCAGTAAAACATCGACACAGCTGCCTAGCCCTTGGCCTAGATTTATGAAAAGGGCTGCCACCCTACTTCTGAGCGTTTAACATGGGGGTATTGTACTAGGGTTGTTTTGTAACAGTTTGCAAAGTTAGGGTGTCCCTACACTCGACGCGGAATCGGCTTGAGTAAATGCTTAGCGCAACGTTTCGCGGGACAGCCAGAAAACCCGTATTGCCGTCATTCGGGTTGAGCTAAGCTGTCAACGTCTGACGACATTTGTAAAAAACCATAGGCTTGTTTCACACGTACCACAACCAGAACACGTGGGCGGGGGCTAATTTGTATGAAAATCAATAGTTCAATTCACACGGACCACATTGTGCTATCAGCCGCGTGTGTAATACCGACCACATCGAAGCCACGTCGACACTACAACGCAACCACCAGCGACACCCGCAACCACAACGCAACCACCAGCGACACCGCGAACTCGCAACCGACCACGTTGCACACATCATCCACATTTGTAGGAACTACAACGCAAAAAGTTGCAGCGATTTGCAATTGCACGTCACACTGCTTGACCACCTTTTGTCGCGACGTGTGAATGAAGCCTAGGAATAATAGGAAGAGTAGTTTTAGATGGGGCAACACAAACAAAATGGTAATCTACTAAAACTTGTAACCGAGACTGAGACCCGGAGACCAACAAGTCGCTTTTTCTTATGTTATAAGGTTTTTTTTTAAATAAGCTTACTTGCAGTGGGGTCACACATTACTAGTGTTCTTGTTAACCCCTCGTACTAAGCTAAATACTTGTGTTACGAGTGGGTTCACGATGGTAGTGCAATGGGTGGTGTTCGAACCGGCAACCACATGATCGCAAGTCCGAGGCCCTAGCCATTAGGCTACCGCCGCTTCAAAGGTTAACCTGACAGGCCACATACGTTACTAGTCGAGATCAAAGTTTGCCCTCTCTATAACCGTTTATTTCTGTAAATGTAAATGAATTTGATTTATGTTGGCTATACTGCACCCTTACGCCCTAAACATTAAGCTTTTTCCGACCAGCCAAGCCGATTCCGCGTTTATACCGTTAGGGGTTGATTTTGTGCAAAATAAAAGTACCTACTGGATGTAATAAAAATCTGGGACTTTCGGTAATGGCCTAAGAATCAATTTCCATATTGTTTGCCAATTATTACTAGTGCGATGTCATCTTGGGACGTCCTAACATAACGGACATTATTGCTTAGCGGCAGAATATTTCACAATATTCGGCGGTAGCGTTGGACTTGCGATCATGTGGTTGCCGGTTGGAATCCCACCCATTGCACTAGTAACACAAGCATTTAGCTTAGTACCTACGATGGGTTAACAAAAAAAATAAAATTAAGTTTTTTTTTAAACAATGGTTGTACTTTACTTACCATTCCATACGTACTTCAGCAGTAGATTTCTACAGCCTTTAATAATTAATGAAGCTTAGAGACGCCGCAGCTACGTGAGAAATAAACAAAGTTAGCTTAGTTTGCAGTGTGCCTTGTCTTTATCCCTCGCCCTAACTCGTTTCCCTGTGTTATCCGTATGTGTACATTTATTAAACAATCACTAATTGTCCTTGGAACGTGTCACAGGTCTCCAAGGCGCCACACTGTTCTTATATACTTTGCACTGACTACATGGTGATAAGGACATTGACGTCATCCAACCGTCCGTATCCGTAGTGTACGCCCCAGAACAAACAGATTGTGACGGGAAAGCGTTGAACTGAAAACGTATGGAATAATTTTCGCCTTATAACATAGGCATTTTTGTATCCCACTGTTCGAAGCCTCCCCAGTCTCTGGCATTTATAATATTCGTAATGTTAAACATACCTACATTCACGCCTGTATTCCCCGAAGTGTTAGGCAGAGGTGTACTAATGGACTGCTACTGAGAATTTCATAGAAAAACCTCAATAACACTTTGCTCGACCTGGGGATCGAACCCAGAACCTCTAGCGTAGCAGTCGCGCTTAGGACCACTAGACTAATGAGGCAGTCTATTCATAATGTTATCTTAATTAAAATAATGCAAAGCTGTTCGAAGGTAATAGAATCACTTGAGAACAATTTCATGAAAATGAATAGGGCCACTCCATTCTATTGCGTTGCAATGTCTTACTGAAGAATATCTTAATATGTATGTACGTATGTATATACTTACAATTTGTAAATTCTCACGATTGAATATTTTATTTCTGCATTCGATGATAATGGCGCTGGATCTTGATAACTTACCGCAGATTTAGGTGTCGACTTGTGAAAAAGTAATTAGGTATGTGTGTGTGTAAGAAAAGTTTAAGACCTATTCTTACATTACAAAAACAAAATCAAAATCGGTTCATCCGCTTGGGAGCGATGTCACAGACAGAAACACAGAGTCGTATAGCTATAGCAGCTTTGAGTTTACCCTCAGTCGTGTAGCACTAGCATTTTTTTTAATCAAATATGTCCGAACCATATAGCCATGATAATAGTTAAAATCTACCTAGGATATATAGGATTAGTTCAGCAGTTTGTGTGTCTTCGACGATATGGCCTTGTATACTTGATAAAGCTAAAAACTAACCTTTTACTCCAGTTAACCACTTTCAGTTACTTTCCCAACTTCAACGTCCTTGATATCGTATTGATAAAAATATACCTTTATTTAAAGGAAGGTATTTAATGCAGCTGCGTTGCTTCCTGTCTGCCTTCTCGTTGAATTGACCAAAAAGGTAAACCGTTAAAGTATCGATGTAGTTTTTGTTATATAAATGCCCTTGATTTTATAATCGAATAATTATAATAAGAATTGGAGACTGTTTGACCGGGCCACCAACAAAACTCGTAAGTATGTCTGTATACTCACACCTCTTCCCTATAGGGGTAGGTAGAGACTAGAGACCACCATTTGCAACAATATTGTGCTGTATCCATATTAATACTATAAATGCGGAAGGAACTCTGACTGTCCGTTTGTTTGTTGCGCCTAATCTGCTGTACCAGTTTTGATGTATTTTGGTATATTTATAATTTGGAATAAGGACATAACAGACTACTTTTTGGAGTTGGAAGGAGCCGACCTCGGCAAACGCACTACAATCAAATAAAACCAGATAATATTCATAGTATAGTGCTCCCCCCCACCCCCCAACTGAAATCCTGGATCCACAGGTACTCCGGATCCTTTACAGCATCCATCAACATTAGTAGATATACTAAAACTAATGTTGCTTTAGGTATTCTGCTGTTCCAAATAGTCTAGCCAGTTTGGCTGCTTCCTTCAATCGATAGAGTGCAGTGTTAGGTCACTAGGTCATCATCAAACGACCTCATACCATAGTTTATTGACCTCTTCATTTATAGAATCAGATCGATAGTTCCTCTTACACTACATATCAATCAGCATTTCAAGTTCAAAGGTTATCATTTTAAACTAACGGATACCCGCAGTTGCACTCACATTCCAAAGGTTTTTTAGAGACAAAAATGGTAGCTGTATATCCATCTATATACCCAAATTGGTTTAACGGTTGAGGGGTGATAACGAATCAAGCAGGCAGGCAGAAAAAGAGAGTTACATTCACTATTAATCTAGTATGGAATTGTAAGTAGGTACCTATAGACTGGTATGTATTTAGAGCTTTAACAATCTTATACAGAGTGGAAAGGACATCGACGTACAAACGTTTTTAATTACCGACGAAAAATATTAATTACAAGGGGTCCAGAATCATGAACTGAATTCATGGTAAGCGTTTGTGCGTCGATGTCGCTTCCACCCTGTATAAAATGTTAAAAACAAATCTAGTTACAAGGTTACAAAAAAGTCAATCCTATCGGAGAAGAATCCTGCTAGAAACTCAACGAGGAAGAATGGAAAGATCATCTTCGGAGGAGGATACTAAAAAGTTGTGCCATTTAATGACGTTTTTTTTAATAAAGATTACTAGCAATGTTGTTGTCGCACATTCGTAGTATTCTTGTTAACCCCTCGTACTAAGCTAAATACTTGTGTTACGAGTAGGCTTATGTCAGTAGTGCAATGGGTGGGTTTCAAACCGGCAACCACATGATCGCAAGTCTGGCACCCCAGCCACTAGGTTAAATAGGTGTGTAATCAGGGAATACAGGCATGTTGTATGATACTTCTGTTTTTAGTTTCCAATCGTCGATTTAAGAGTTCTTAAAAGAAATCGTTCATTTCCTAGTCTTTACCTTGCAGCAATCTGATTCTATTATGTCGTCAGCTATCTAACAATTGATCTAAAGTAAACGGTAACAGTACCGTAACATTGTCGTATGCTTATGTAATAATTAATTGATATTTCATTACCAATAAGATTCAATTGCTCTAATTTGCAATAGATTTTTCAAATTCTTTTTTTTTAACAGACGTCCTCCAAAAAGGTCATGTGAGAAGGCCTCGCAACCGAATGTACGAAAACCGTGTGTATGAAAAGATATATAAATGTGGAAGAAGCGAAAGAGAATGCAAGAGTCGTAGCAAGTGGCGCTCTGTAGTTTCTGCCTAAACCTGTGGGAAAAAGGAAAAGAATGTGTAACTAAGTTTTATTCTATCACATCTCCTAGTTCATTGACGTCTTCAGTAACTGCAGTCAATAGATCTCTCAGATCTCTTCTGTCTTTTGGAGCGTCTGAGAGGAGGTCGGCGTCTACGCCGCGGGTTGTGGTTTCAATTCCTCTGGGTCTGGGTACATGTCATGTGTTCTATGTATTTCTAAGGCGCGATATGCTACTGATAATTTCATAGTAAAACCCAATAACACTTTGCTCGACCTGGGGATCAAACCCAGAACCTCCAGCGTAGCAGTCGCGCTTAGGACCACTAGACTAATGAGGCAGTCAGTAATTTAGTCGTGAGAAATTGTTAGTGTTTTACCAATAACCCTGTTTACGCTTCAGTAATTTAATAGACAGATGACGTAATTCATAGTTACGTTTCACTGTTGAGCAGAAGTCTTACAAATTTCAGTTACAATACTGAATCTCTTATTAATCTTTTAGGTTTTATCCCAGTTCACCACACCTCTTTGCATTTTTACAATTTTTTTTTTGTATGGGATAACTCGGCAAACGAGCAGGCGAGCTACCTGATGGTAAGTAGTCATCGCCGCCCATGAACATCTGCAAAACCAAAGGAGTTGCAGATGCGTTGCCGAGCCTATTTAGGGTAAGGGAGGGGAAGGAGAAAAGGAGAAGGAAGGGGATTGGGGGAGGAATTGTGCCTCCGGCCCTCTCGCTCACCGAACGAAGTGCAGTAACGAAACGCTACTACTCGGAAGTCGGTCTTCTGCGAGAGTGTGGTACTTCCCCGGTCGAGCCGGCCCATTCATGCTGCGAACAGCGTGGCCCTACCACAACAAAAATTCCCCACTGCCATTCAGATAGGCATCTCGTAAAATGAAGCGGCGCGGCGGTGGTAGCCTAATGGCTAGGGCGTCGGACCAGTGATCATATGGTTGCCGGTTCGCAACCCACCCATTGCACTACCGACGTGAACCCACTCATAGTACAAGCATTTAGCTTAATAAGAAAGTGCGCCTTTAAAAAAAAGTCAATACATCTTTTGACTTGCACCGTGATAAGACTGGGAACAGATTATTATTAACTAAGTACGTAACCTTGGACTGTTTGGCGACCCACCGATAACCTATGCCTAACCTAACTGGGGAACTCTACCTAACCCCTATGTTAAAATAAATAATTTGCACTTGACCTGAAAAGACAATTTCTGATAGAGGATTTAGACACTCGAAGACTGGAATCTGTACTCACTTCGATTTGCCAAAACTTAATGCTATTTAATAAGAGCGCTTGCTGCGCTATTTAGAAAGCGGCGGTAACTTATGGGCGTAGGCGTAGGTTAGGGCGTCGGACCGGCGATCATGTGGTTGCCGATTCGAAACCCACCCATTGCACTACCGACGTGGATCCACTCGTAACACAAGCATATAGCTTACTTAGCACGAGGGGTTAATAAGAATAGGTACTAGTAATGTGTGACCCACATTGCGAGCAAGCTTTTTTTTTTAAAAAGCGAATGAACATACATACATACACTCTGTCACGCCTGTCTCCCATGGGGGTAGGCAGAGACACTAGTTAGATTTCTTTTACACATTTATTTGTTTATTTTTTATTTCGAAGGTACAGGCTGCGCCGACTCCATATAAATTGGGAAAAGGGCAGGAAGATGATGATGATAAAGAACATAGGTATATGTGCTCAAAAAACTCGGTAGCAGTTTAAATATTATTTTAAAACTCATATAAATATCGCTTATATCTATCTCCAAAAATAACTTATAAGTAGATATTCAAGTAGGTACGTACATAATATTCTCAGCGCCGATAGGGCACTTGAGGTCAAAGGGTAAGACATTTTTATTTCTCCAAGCGAGGGTGTGGGCGGGGGAGGCAGATCGATGACGCCACGTGCTTCGTCTGACGCAAGATCCGATATTATTAGCGCGGGAATTATTTATTTTTAATTATTTGAATTAGGAATGTTTGCAAAAAGGTTTGTGTTGATTTAAATTTTAAAAAATCGTTTTACTGACCGAAGATAATTTAATGTCTGCACTGTTTTTGCATAGCTTTTAAATTATAAATACTTAATATATTATAACGTTATCGTTATCATCATTTCCTCCTGATGCTGCTTTTTTTTTATTATTAAGTACCAATTTATTTTCAGGCAAACGTACGAAATAAAGTACCTATAGGATATATTTTAAATTAATAGCAGAAAACTCATTAGATAAACCTCATTTGAATATAATAACAAACCTTTGTGAATACAGTGTAATACCTACCTACTATACCTACAGTATCTATTGTATGTCTGGCTTCGCTCTATTCTTTAAATCTTCAAATACTTTGATTACATATTTTAATTTATAAGAACATAATGTACCTTTTTTATTAAAAATAATTAAAAATAAGATCATAAATTATATTGTAAGAGAAAATAAGGTAAGGTTCCTTGCTAAGCTAAATTAAAAAATATCTCGCCTATATTTAGTTACCTAATATCGTTTTAAAATCAAAAACGATCTCAAATATTAATCTTAAGGATAATGTCAAAGGTCATCTAATGTTTTTTTTTTTCACTTTAAATAACAATATTAAAAAAGTCAAGTTATTTTTAAAAGAATACTCACATTTTCCTGTTCCTAAATTCTCAATTTAATTCACTAAAATCAATTTGCAATTTTAAAATCACTTCACTACCACGATTTCCCGCGTTTTTTCTGCCGGAGCGACTTAGCCCGCCAACTCGGGCCGCGAGACTGCCGTGCGCCAAATATGAAAGAGATAGAAGGTCACTTTCGATAGGTGCAATAGAGAAAAGTGTATAGTATTGAACGGGGGATGCAATGGGGTTGGAGATTTATAAAAATAGGGGCATACATCTCTCACAACGTGGATGCTGGAAGTTCGATATTACTCCTAATTAGAATAACAGGTTATCTGGAGGTACCTAATCAGTTGAAAGCTTATAATTTTTATATGTCATCATCATCAACCCATTACATTGTCTCACTGCTGGCCTGGCACGGGTCTCCTCTCAGAACGAGAGGGATTGGGCTATAGTCCACCACGCTAGCCTACTGCGGGTTGGCAGACTTTAAGTCAAGAAAATCTCTCAGGCATGCAGTAGCCCGATTCACGTAAATACAAACTATCAAAAAATCGTTGGCGATCAGAAGTCGTTCGGTTATCGTCCTATCCAAGTTTGCTATTCCCCTCTTCCTCGATCGTCGATCAATAGGACGACAGCTCAATAGGATCGAAGCTAAACGATTTCTCAACGACTTGAACGACTTTATTGCCAGTTACATGTTTATGTATTCTACCAAGTTATCAAAAAGCTTTTTTACTCAAATTACTGTGATTATAATGAGTATAAGTTACATAACTCTAATGAATGTTGTTAAAATCAAACAAACAGGGACACAATGACGGAAATATCAATTGAAATTATGTTTTTTTCTCGTATTCGGTAAAATGGTTCTGTATCCAAGGCAAAAAAAATATTCAAAAAACAGAGAACTGTCAAATATGAGACAATTGAAGGTGTCAGAACTAGTCTTGTAATTTGTAGGTGTCGATCCATGCTTAAAAATAAAGATGGTATTTGTCAATAATGGTTAAGGATATACTTATTCATCAAATACTATTATAATATCATAACTAATATGTGAAGATTACTGATATATATTATTATTAAATAGAATTAAATTCATAGTACTATATTCGTGCAAGAATTGTATTGAGCTATATTTTGCATACATTCATATCAAAATATCCAAATTATGCCATAATTCTTGTACAATAAAGAACCCACACGCCGCAGTTGCACTAATCACTGACTTCCACTGAGTGACTACAAAACATATTGCAAACAGCTACCTATCCCACTCACTCTTTGAGAGTTAGATAGATGTTTGCAGCATTTTTTGTCGTCAGTGGAAACGCGGGATTACCGATACAGTATTGAAATTTTTAATGAACGATGCCATATCAGTCGTCGAGTCGAATGACATTAACCAACTAATTTAAAACAGCCATGTTATGAATGGCGTGAATATGGAATATTAGCATATCAGAATTTGTCGGATGGCATACATGATTACTTGAAGTACATTACAAGTTACATTGGTACACTACCTATTTTCGGGGAATACAGGCGTGATGGTATGTTATGTTAAAAAATATTTCAATGCTAGAAGTCTCTGGTGTCTCGGCTGCATCTAACAATAAATATATGCAAGCTCGAGACTTATTTTGGCCTTTTAACATAATACAAGGCACACAAACATTGCGTCTCAGGAAAAAAACACCGAAATGTTCTCACAAACGTCTCAATTATGTAACGTTTGCTCAACGATATTTGAATCGTGAAATTTGACATTAGATCGTTGGCGTCCGATCTATCGAAAAATCGTTTTGTTATGTGAATACTGTCAAGCCAACGTTTTAGAACGATTCTCGCCCAACGAACGTATGTGAATACGGTTCAACGATTTTTCAATAGGACGACTTCTAAATCGGTCCGATCGACGGATGTGAATAGGAAAACTGTTTCAACGATTAAGTCGCTGCGACATCGCTACGGTTTTAATTACGAGAATCGGGCTACAGGTTTCCTCACGATGTTTTCCTTCACCGTTTTTATTTTTATATGTACATACGTATAATTAATAGATTCTAAACCTAGAACTTAGCCATTGTTCTGAGGTCTAGAATGTATTAGCTGGACTCAAAAGGAGGAAGGAATACTGCCATAACAGCTTCCTCCTTTTGGGGATGGAAGATTCGTCTTACATTCTACCGTTCTAGGTAGGTACCTACATATCAGTAGAAACAAGTAGAACACTAACTTATTCAAAATTGAGTTTGTATTAATACTTTTGCTTAAAAATCGTTATCGTAGATGATTTTGGTGTATAATAGAAGATTAACAATTTACTTTTTTTTGTTTGTTTTTCTATTGCGATACAAAAATAAATGAGAAAAAAAAACTTTATATACCTACTGATTTTGTACCTTGTGTCTACCAAAACATGATTGAACTGACAACTGTCACATGTTATGAAATGTCAATAAACAGCTGATAAACTGTGTTTAGCCTTGTTTTCATTTTGTGATTCGAATTCTTTTCGTATAAAATGAGTGAAGCGCCCAGACTTCTAGTGCTTTACGGCAGCCAAACCTACACAGCTCAAGAAATAGCTGAAAGGATATGGCGAACGACGAAAGTTTTAGGATTTCGTGGGCCAGTTCAAGCAATGGACGAATATCCAATATCCCGGCTCATAAAAGAAGAATTTGCGATCTTCGTGTGTGCTACGACTGGCCAGGGTGATGAGCCAGATAACATGAAGCGGTTCTGGAAGTTTCTGCTCAGAAAAAACCTGCCTTCAAACTCTTTAGCGAGGTTAAAATTTGGAGTGCTTGGTTTAGGTGACTCTTCGTATTTGAAGTTCAATTTTGCCGGGAAAAAGCTTTATAAACGTCTGAGGCAGCTAGGTGGTACACCATTGCTGGATATAGGTGAGATGGATTGATTTTTCTCCTAGTATATTTCCCATACCATATAGACCATATTAAACGGAATCGGCGGTAGCCTAATGGCTAGGGTGTCGGACTTGCGATCATGTGGTTGCCGGTTCGAACCCCACCCATTGCACTACTGACGTGAACCCACTCGTAACACAAGCATTTAGCTTAGTACGAGGGGTTAACAAGAATACTAGTAATGTGTGACCCACATTGCTAGGAAGCTTTTTTTTAAAAAAAACAAAAAAAAAACAGGCCCTCTATATGGTTTGATATGGTCTTCCTATAGTCATGCAAAACTAAGCAACTACTGAGGCGTGCATCTTGTTAACTACCTTCTTACAAAAACCTTTTTATTCTGTTTCAAGCATTCAGTTGTTCTTCAGTTAAAATAGTATCCATACTCATAAGTGGGCTATTTTATTGTCTATAAGTAATTTATTACATTTTATCTTTCTTATTTCAGGACTTTGTGACTACCAGCATGATTTAGGCCATGATGCAGTAATGGCTCCATGGCTCAAAGAATTCTTATCAGTGTTAAAACAATATTACCCAAATATACAAACGGACAATATCAAAACAACTTTTATACCTCGATGGAAGGTATCCCTAGAGAAATGTGTAGAAGGTGTTACTAGTAATGGATTATCAGAAGATATTTATTTTTCTAAAGGTGTCAAGGACAGTTTTGTTGATGCTACACTCTTAGAGGTGGTAGAGAATGTGCGGACTACCCATGAAACCCATTTCCAAGTAAGTTCAAAGATATTTTATAAGAAATCCGAAGTTCTGTTGGCCTTATGTACAATGATTTTAAAAGTTTTTATATTAGTATTTCACTGATAAAGATATTTCTTACCAAATTTAAGTAAACTTTATTTTTAAGGATGTAAGATTACTAACACTGAAGACTACGGATGAGACTCAATTAAATTATAAGCCTGGAGATGTCTTCAATATACGACCTCGTAACTCTAAGGAGGAAGTCGAAGATTTATTTAGTATTTTACAAGAGCACAATATTGACATAAAACCTCATTACAAATTAGTAGTAGAGGAATATCATAATGGTGAGTTTTCATACACGTTATTAACTGCTCACTTTTTAATATATTTTAGAATTAAATAATGCAAAATGTTCACGAAGATATGAATTTTCTAATTAAAGAGAATTTGAAAAAAAAAATTAGAAAATTAATATCTTTGTTTACATTATTAATATCCCAACATTGCAATTGATTACAATTTATTCCAAAATGCGATACATAGAATAGAATACAATAGAATATTCTTTATTGCATCCCAAAAAATATTGTCAAGTATGAGTTATTATAAATCTTAAATTGGTACGCACGGCTACACATCAAGCTATACAAAACCAGTATAGGCTGGCCTTGAATTGTGCAGAAAACCTTTAAAATGGGAGGTCAGTCTAACCTGGTTTTGTATAACTTGATGTGTAGCCGTGTGTACAGATAACCTTTGGATGGACTTGAGAGAAAGGTAAGGCGATAACTAGTTAGTACGGCAAAACGTACCTAAATAATTTCTGAACGTATGTACTACGTTCGGTTTTAGCTCTAAACATATTTAGAAAATCATAATTTTTTATTTAAATATTTATGAAATACATAAAAAATAACACATCATAATCTCTAACAACGTAAAGTGTCCGATAAAATATAAAAGTTAAAATTTTAATAAGATTTTGTCTAAATTCAAAGTAGCATAAAACAACTAAACGTAAACTGTCAAAGTCAAAATAAACACGTGCTGAACTGTCAATTTCAAGCCTTCACTTTATCGTGCGCGATGTTTTGCTAACAAAACGAAGTTTTACTACGATTAAAACTTTAAATACAATAAATCCTTACAATGCTTCGTCGGCAGGCGCGTTTGCGCCGCGAGTATTTGTACAGAAAGTCTGTGGAAGACAAACAAAAGAATATTCAAGCTAAAAAAGATCAATTGAAACGATCTTTGGAAGAAAACATTCCTATCCATGGAGATTTGAGGAAGGAGGCTCTAGCTCTACAGAAAAGAATAGACTATGAAGATAAAGGTAAGATTCTTTGACTTATTTGTGGATGTAGTATTGCGAATATTGTTTGAAAATTGCATTTATAACCAAGAGGTTATAAATGCAATTTTCAAACAATATTCGCAATACGGCAGTGCAAGAGCACTGCCTTCATCACTGCCAGGTCTCAGCTCCTTTTCGGGATACTTTGTATATAATTCATGTATATAAAATTGTGTGTAAGAGGTATTGGAATTTCTGGACAGTTTTGGGTATTAATTTATTTTAGAATATACACTAATTAGTACTTAAATCAATAACACAGGTACATGAGATACCAAAAGTAATCTTGTTAAAAATTTTGTCTATCTGTCATGTTATTAGGGCTGGTTGGGATTGAAATGAAATAGCTTTTATTTACTAACTTGCAATATAAAAAAAATATGTATAATATAATGGTTGGTATTACTTCTTAATTAATATAATGATATTTTCTTTTAATTCACTGACGCATGTAATGGTCTCATGAGGGTAATACAATAGATTTTGCTTTAATATCTTCTTTAAAAATATGATTTGATTGTAGGCCCTGAAAGAGCAGCAGTAATTGGTGGTTTCAGCGGTGGAGCCAACACACAGAGCTCCCAGGATGATGAATATAGATATGCTGGAGTGGAGGACCCTAAGATTATGATCACCACATCACGAGAGCCCAGTGCCAGGCTCAAGATGTTTGTTAAGGAACTTAGGTAAGTACTTGTGGATATGCTTACTTTCCATACAAAATATTTTATCCTTAGACAAAAATTATATCTATAATTTTCTAACATCCTAATAGATAGAGCTATTTATATTTAAAAAATAAAATAGTCTTCAGACTAAGTAAGGCATGCTTTTGGTTTCCTTATGATATCGGTGAAATGTTGGTGTACATCACCTTATTAACCAATTATATAGATTTCATATAACTTACCATCACATCTGTATTCCCAAAAAGATTAAGCAGAGGTGCATTTTGTACACCCACATTTTGCTGGTTTGTTCATGTCTCATGTAATAGGGGGCAAGCCTAATGCCATTAACCAGACACCAAACCAATCTCTGAGCAATAACACGGCTCGACCTAGGAATTGAATGCAAGACCTCTAGTGTAGCAGTCACACTTGAGATCACTAAACTGATGAGGCAGATTTCATATATGATGAAAATAAAGAAATTAGTCTTCAGGAAGTTTGAAATAATATATTATTACTTCATATGGATTTTTTCATGTTTATTATTTAAATATTTGGACACATTATTCAACATCCAATGTTCCATAAGTGTCAGCAACCAGTTTAGTATAGCAGTCAGTATATTATTGAAGGAAGTTTGTTAAAATTTCACTGAATGATCAGAGCACAGTCAATATTTATTATGTATTTCAGGTTAATATTCCCAAACAGCCAGCGTATGAATCGCGGTGGTTACGAGATGTCGCAGCTGATACACGCCTGTCGCGCTAACGAAGTCACAGACTTCATCATAGTGCATGAACATAGAGGTGTGCCTGATAGCTTGGTGAGTAGATAGTGCCACAAATAAAATACTTAAGGCCGAAGCGTCAGGGTTGAGTGCGACATTCAAATTTTCTTGGGTTTTTGCCAAATTTTTCGGCTATATCACATTCTAAGTACGCACAGTTACAGATCAAGCTATACAAAACCAATTTAGACTGACCTCCCATTGTAAAAGCTTTCCCTACAATTCAAGGCCAGCTTATACTGGTTTTGTATAGCTTGCTGTGTAGCCATGTGTACATGGCAGTAGAAATTGTGACATCAACAATAACTTATTAATAATTGAGTATAAAAATGTTTGCTTAAAAATTGCTATCGTAGGAGATTTAGGTGTAAATTGTCATTTTTGGCTGAATCCACTATTTAATCGAATTATCCCATAAAAAGAAACATGCTGCGCCGGCCTTAATAGATTGGAGAAGGCCAGAAGGTCATAATTTTAACTATAACCTCACAATTGAAATAAGAACTTTGTTACCAGGTAATCTGCCACCTCCCGTATGGGCCCACAGCATCGTTCACCCTGTCGGGCGTAGTGATGCGCCACGACATCCCGGACATCGGGCCGATGAGCGAACAGTACCCACACCTTGTGTTCCATAACTTTAAAACTGATCTGGGTAAGTCTTAGTTTCTAATCTAATTTTATTATTATGGTTCGTTTTTGGCAGATGGGAATGAGTATAGACAATGTGTGTACATCTAAACTAATATTATAAAGAGGAAAGATTTTATTGTTTGCATTGAATAGGCTCTGAAAGTACTGGACTGATTTGAAAAATTCTTTCATCAATAGAAAGCTACATTATTCCTGAGTGACATAGGCTATATATTATCCCTCCACGCGGGCGAAGCCGCGATCGGAAAGCTAGTTATAGATATTGGAGAAAAACTAATATGGGGTTTTCACTGACGACAAAACATGTTGCAAACATCTATTTCTCAAAGAGTGAAATGGGATAGGTAGCTATTTGCAACATGTTTTGTCATCAGTTAACTGATGACAATACATGTTACTCTTGTAACAGAAGCCAAAATAACAATATATATTTAGAATTGTTGTCTGTATAGTTGTACAGGCGTCCGCAAAAACTGCTGCACGAAATTGGATGAGGTTTTCACAGTTGTATTGCTGGAGGTCTAACATAAAATCTGGTGCAAATGCATGTTGAAATGCCACCTACAAAACGTGATATAGTTAGAAAATCCTTTAGGGATGTGAATGAAATTGGGCAACAGCTAGTTTTAAATAAAACATTCATATTATTAGCAAATCATATTTTCTATAAATATTTTAATATCTCAAGAAATGGTAACCTACAAGTTCTCAACTGTCCGTTAATAAATAACGAGTTAAGAAAAAGTTTTGACATAGTATAAAAAAAGTTTTTTTTCTAGGTCTCAGAGCGATGAGTATACTGAAGTATTTGTTCCCGGTGCCGAAGCCTGACTCTAAGAGAGTGATTACATTCGCTAACAATGACGACTACATTTCTTTCAGACAACATACTTATAGGAAGGTAAGGATGACTGAAGGGTAGTTGAATGGTGTTTGATTTATTAAAAAACAGTCTTATATTGAAATAATAATTGGAATCGACTTAAGTTCCAAGCTCTTAAAGTTTTTTGGGGAATTGAGACAAGGGCTTTGTCCCTTTCCCACAAAACAAGTGTCAGTTTAGAATTTGTATGGAGGACGCACGGTGTGACATCACAACGTGGTATAGTGCGCTCTTTGTCCAGCATGCCTTATTGCCTTCCTCCTCTCTCCTAAATTGCCGTGCCCGACAGGGTCCATGATTGATACCTACTAAATTACTGTATAACACCTGTTAACATTGTGGAGTGCAATAAATATATTGAGTATTGAGCATACAAAATTAAAATGCTTATTACTGTCTTATTTTTGAACGGATTCTAATTTTGTTTTTGTTGTTTGGCTCTTTATTCTGTTCAACTATTTGTTATATAAGTTGCTTAAACATTTTAAGGCCTAATGGGACTTTTTATAAATAAGACGGAAAACCTTTTGACTTGTACTAAACAACTGTATTAAAACGAATTTAGCAAATCTTTGTGCTTTTTTTTCAGGCTGGCAAGGATATAGAATTAACAGAAATCGGGCCTCGTTTCCAAATGAAACTTTACGAGATAAAACTAGGCACTTTGGAGGCTTTAGACGCCGCCGACACTGAGTGGGCGCTAAGACCTTATATGAACACCGCAGCTAAGAGGCGGTTCTTGAGCAACGATGATGGATGGATAGAAGAGGAATAAATATATTATGCTTTTTTAAATTGTGTTTTATTTTTCATATAAGCTCTGCCCCACCGTTTACACGCTTTGCTCAGCTCCTAAAGGGCAAAGTGTGATGTTAAAAAACCCATTACCCTAAAGGCTAAACGTTCAACCGTGCGCCAAATTAATTTTATTTTTATTTTCACAAATTTTCACCTACAACACATTCTAGGTACACACAGCTACACATCAAGCTATACAAAACCAGTATAGGCTGGCCTTGAATTGTGCAGGAAGCCATTACAATGGGATGTCAGTTTAAACTGGTTTTGTATAGCTTAATTTGTGTAGTCGTGTGTACGTGAAAAATCGTTACAGTAGAATGTTTTGGCGCAAAATAGAGAATCTCAATTTACCCTAATAAATAATCGAAACAAAGAGCTTAACACGTCATCAAGAAAAAACATATCATGTTATCGACGATGACGATTGACCATATCACTCTTATTGTTAAGTTTATAAGGTCGAAAATTGACTACATAAATAACGATTACAGACATGCCCGTCCCAGAATTTTTAAAACAGCCGCACACAATATACGAAATAGCTGAACAATATTGGGACCTGCGCTGCTATCCGACGCAGTACGTCTTCTCTCTTCTCGCGCAGGTCTCCGACGATAAGCTAGAGAGAGACAAGTGTATTGAGCTCAGCTCTCCCGAGGGTCAAGAGGACTGGCTGAACTATTGTAGACGACCCAAGAGAACTGTGCTAGAGGTAACGTTTTGCATTGGATATTTAAGTACACCTGTATGGTAAATTTTGATGGCGCAAATTTATTTATTGAGATTTTGGAAGATTAACAGACAAATATAAACTTTAAGGCAATTAACATAAGTAGCACTGTGTCAAAAAAAATTTCACCGATAAGAGCAGGCGGCCCAGTGGTAACGGCCTTGACTTTGTAGGTCGTACGTTTGAACCCAGACAGGTGCTTTTCTTTGTGTAAATTATTTCATCACCATTGCTGATGAAACGGTGAAGGAAAAACCGGCATGAACTAGAACCGAAAATTCGAAGACATGTGACATCTACCAACCCGCACTGGGCCCGCGTAGTGGAATACGGCCCACTCCCTCTCACCGAGAGGAGGCCTGTGTCCCAGCAGTGGGGACATTATAGGCTGATTATGCATACTATGCTATGCATGCATACATGCATGCATATGCTAAATGTGGTCGAAGGTAAGATTATCGCCCGAAACTAAAATATTTCCGAATATAAAAACTGCCTCATTAGTCTAGTGGTCTTAAACGCGGCTGCTACTCTAGAGGCCCTGTGTTCGAATCCCAGGTCGAACAGTGTTATTAAGTTTTTCTATAAATTCTCAGTAGCAGCTCGCAGTCTGGATTTTGCCAGTGGTAATAGGATTGCCCTCTAATGACATTGGACCTTAACATACGAACTTTAGGTGTACATTTGTACACCACCGCTTTCGAATATGAACAGTATATTTTATGCTAACTATACAATTGTCTTCCTAGGTACTACACGACTTCCACAAATCGGCATCAAAGTTAACTTTAGAAGTGTTATTCGAGTTATTCTCTACAATAAAACCGCGGTCCTTCTCCATAGCGAGTAGCGCTCTGCCTTCTGAAGGTCGACACATTGACCTGTTGGTGGCCGTGGTCTATTACCATACCAAGCTGAAGAAACCGCGGCTGGGACTGTGTTCCACTTGGCTGAAGGGTTTGGAAGTAGGGGACAGAGTATATGGTTGGGTTAAAGCTGGATCTCTTGTATTTCCCACAGATTCCGTGAGTATTTTCTTTTCTATCCTAATATTTTAGAGGTATGAATGTGGAAGAAGCCAAAGAGATATGCAAGAGTCGTAGCAAGTGGCAGTCCATAGTTTCTGCCTACCCCTGTGGGCAAAAGGCGTGAGTGTATGTATGTATGTATTTTAGAGGTAAAGTTTGTGAGTTTGTAAGGGGTAATCTCTGGATCTACTGAACTGATTTTGAAAATTATTTTACCAATAGTAAGCTACGTTATTTGTACATACATACACTCACGCCTTTTTCCCACAGGGGTAGGCAGAAACTATGACTGCCACTTGTTACGACTCTTGCATATCTCTTTCTTCACATTCTTACATCTGATCTGATCTTTGATGGGATCATAATTCCTATAAGTGATAAGGTCAAAAATTTGGGAATCATCATGGACAGAACCTTATCATGGGGACCGCAACTGCAGGAAACAAGCCGCCGGATGTTTGCGTCAGCAGGATCCTTGAGACGATTACGCAACTTTCTTCCAACAGCCACTAAAGTTGCGCTTGCACAATCTCTTCTCTTGCCTGTCCTTGACTATGCCGATGCCAGCTACCTTGATCTCACCGTAGACCAATTTAATAAACTTGAGCGTCTCCAAAATTTTTGTATAAGATTCATATTTGGTTTACGCAAATATGATCATGTGTCAGACTTTCGCGCTAAGCTCAAGTGGCTCCCTATACGTCTTCGCCGGAATACTCATATTCTTTCATTACTTTACAGTATTCTATTTAATCCTGCTACACCCTCCTACCTTAAAACTCGTTTTGAGTTCGTCTGTGATACACATTTGAGATCCTTACGTTCATCAGAAAACTTAAAGCTAAAGATGCCTATGCATACCACTAAATTTTTCGATCAGTCTTTCACTGTTCAGGCTACTCGTCTGTGGAATGCACTGCCGGTTTCCATAAGACGTGCAAAAACTTTGGCATCATTTAAATTAATGGTGAAACAGCATTACTTGGCTGCTTAAATTGTTACTATTGTTCTGTATTTATAGAGTACCTATATTATATATATATATATATATTTATTTATATATAATTATATTAATTGTTATAGTATTATTAGTATAATATTTATTTTTATAGTATTATTAGTATGATATTTATCTTATTTGCATTTTATAACGCATTTACAATATTTATATTATATCTCAATCCAACATATCTATCTATAATTAAGTATATATTTACTGAATACCTATTTATTATGTACACATACAACAGCCCATTATCTTTTAACCAATCTTTTCCACCCAATGGTTGTCTGGAAGAAATTGCTTTTAGCGATAAGACCGCCAATTGTACCTACTTACTACGTTTATTTTGTATTTTGTTTCTTGTGTACAATAAAGAATAATCTATCTATCTATCTATCTATCTATCTATCTGTTCAAAATTATATTTTTAGCATATTTTAAATATCCAAAATACTTTTGATATTATAATTTTTTTTTGGCGTGTGCAGTCTGCCATCCCGAAGTCTAGACTAACGTGGCGGACTACAGCCCTAATCCCTCTCATCTAAGAGGAGACCCGCGCCCAGCAGTGGGACAATTTTAAGCATACATTTCTTTCAGAACACTCCCAGCATTCTTATCGGTCCGGGCACTGGTTTAGCTCCGTTCAGAAGCTTCCTACAAGAGAGGGAAGTACAACGCACAGCACACAAAGAAGTCCTGCACTTAGTGTTCGGGTGTCGGTACAAGGAGAGGGACTTCCATTGCAGAGAGGAGCTAGAGAGGATGGTGGTAGAGGACAAACTGACTCTATACTGCGCTTTTTCCAGAGATCAAGAGAACAAAATGTAAGTATAGCTTTATAAAACGGTGCTACACACTTAGTTGTTTTACACTTAATAATATTACTAGTTTTAAAAGTATTAACTAGTAAGGCACCATTTATTTATTACGTAAGATTGAAGGGGAAGGGGGATCGACCCTGTCATATAAGGGGATGGGAGGGAGTCTTGACAATGCTTACGTAAGATCACAATAATGATTCTTTTAAATTTTCTACAAACAAACCTATCGTTTATTAGCTGTCGCCTTTACATTGTTAGGTAATAAATATTGGGGGTCGGTGTGTCTATGTTTTAATTTTTTCACTGACGCACGTAGTTGCCTCATGAAGGCAAAACAATCGATTTTGTATTGTGTCTACAATATGGCGCTTGAAGGGTTAAATAGAGAGGGGCTGGGGCCCAAAAATGGCAAACATTACATAAGCGTAATAAATGAAAGGCATCTTATATGTATGTCTAAACGCCAAGTATAACAACAATTTCCTAACAACAGCTACGTCCAACACAAGATATCGGAGCACAGGGAGCTTCTATGGAAGCTGATCTCCAACAACGCCCACATATACATATCGGGCAACGCTAAAAACATGCCCGAAAACGTTAAAGACGCGTTCGTAGAAGATGTTATCAGCAAGACTGGAGGCCTCACCCTCGAGGCCGCGAGGGCTATGCTGAAACAAATGGAAGATTCTGGAAAACTCCAAGTAGAAGCGTGGTAAGAGAAGATTAGGTGTTTTTAGTAAAATTTTTGCGGCAAAGATTTTGTTGACGGCATGTGAAATTTGTCAATTCGCACCTCATGGATCCTCGTGGTCTCCTAGAAGCGGCAGGGTGTTTTGTTGTAACTACAATAAACTGCACTTGGCCTTCCCTTGCCCTATAGCTACAACTATGGGATTCGTAACTATCGGCTATAGAGGCTGTCATGATGATGATGATATTTATTTCTGTAAATAGATCTTTTAAAGACAATTGTACAGTCACCATCAAATATATCGGAGCAAACAGACTGTTCACACTTATCTGAGCAACTAGAGAAATTAAACCATATCTCAGCGACACAAAGGATGTTTTAAAATGAACACTTCACACGGTAGCTGACATTCTGTAATGTATTTTATCCTATCGAGATAAAGTTTAATTTCCCTAATTGCTCCCATAATTAGGAATATGCATGAAGTTTTAGTTTGACTAATATATTTTTTTCCGGAATCTTAAACATACATAAAGTATTATTGTAACAACATTTTGTTACATAATTGTTATTTATTTGTATAAAATAATAATTAAAAAGTGCTAATTATGCGAGCGAAATTCAAATTTTCAAAACGCGCTATCATTGGTCGAACCAAATGAAACGTCACGGGCCACGACATTGAATTTAATCACATAGTCGAAAGCTGGTAGAAGAGGAATTATCTTGGAAATATGTTTTAATTTGTGTGTCTTGAGCGATTTTCGTCAGTGGTGAGATGACCGAAAGAAGAAAAAAAATACTTTATCGGGAGTCGTTCTGATAGTATTTTTTCATTTTGGTGCTATGCAATACCGATAGAAAGGGTTTTTATCTTCTTCCATGGTAAAATCTTTAAGAATTAACCAAAACACCTGCAATAAACAAACACTTCGTGCGATGATCGCGGCCCATGACGTCATCTGAAGCGCGCGAAAAATGGCGGCGTTTAAACAGCTCAATTTTGGATATGTATGTTGAATAATATATATTTTTTTTAAATTGAACAACACAATTGAAGATATAATTATATCTTCTATTGTGTTGTTATGATGTATAGAATTAATAAAAAAAAAAAAAAATCGCATGCATGTTCCTGATTATGAACAGTCTGTTCGCTTCGTTAAATTTGATGGTGACAGCACAAGTCGATTTAAAAGAAAATTAGACATGATTGCGTCGACATTTCCTATTTGACGACCTCTGAGAAGAAATGTCGAAACAAACTCAGAGAATCATGGTCTCTTTTATAGTCCAGACAGAGGGCGATTGACGGTGTATATCCTGAAGTTAGGTTCAAAACACTACACCGCTGGTCACCTGTAGTTCATTGAGAATCTCGTAGCACAGATCTCCTCTAAAAATGAGAGGGTTAAGGCTATTGTAGGCCTTTAACGTGTTGGCAGATTTCACCCGCCGTTGAGAAAATATTATATATACAGGGTGGAAGGGACATCGACGCACCACCATACATGATTCTGAACCCCTTTCGCAGATATTTTTTGTAGGTAACAAAAAAAAATTGGTTTTTCATACAAAAGTGCGATACCTACACTGTCAAAATGTATGGAACAGCTGTTTTTAGGGTTCCGTACCCAAATGGCAAAAAACGGAACCCTTATAAATTCGTCATGTCTGTCTGTCTGTCCGTCCGTATGTCACAGCCACTTTTCTCCGAAACTATAAGAACTATACTGTTGAAACTTGTTAATTAGATGTATTCTGTGAACCGCATTAAGATTTTCACACAAAAATAGAAAAAAATGTTAATTTTGGGGGTTCCCCATACTTAGAACTGAAACTCAAAATTATTTTTTTCATCAAACCCATACGTGTGTGGTATATACATACCACACACAATACCACATTTTTGAAGACCTATCCATACGGATAGGTCTTCAAAAATGATATTGAGGTTTCTAATATCATATTATTCTAAACTGAATAGTTTGCGCGAGAGGCACTTTCAAAGTGGTAAAATGTGTGTCCCTCCTCCCCTGTAACTTCTAAAATAAGAAAATGATAAAACTAAAAAAATATATGATGTACATTACTATGTAAACTTCCAACGAAAATTGGTTTGAACGAGATCTAGTAAGTAGTTTTTTTTAATACGTCATAAATCGTAATGGTACGGAACCCTCCGTGCGCGAGTCCGAATCGCATTTGGCCGGTTTTTTTTTAAAAACCGAAGAAAATACCTGCACCGGGAGTCCAGAATCATGTACTGAATTCATGGTAAGCGGATGTGCGTCGATGTCCCTTTCTCCCTGTATATGTATGGAGGTTTCATTA
Source organism: Subacronicta megacephala (assembly GCA_958496365.1). NCBI lineage: Eukaryota > Metazoa > Arthropoda > Insecta > Lepidoptera > Noctuidae > Subacronicta > Subacronicta megacephala. Next base: position 9,413,329 of record OY292535.1, read on the forward strand.
CGATGTTTTCCTTCAGGATTTAAGCATTATTATGGTGTCTATTATTGACTAATTTGAAGTGGGTTTTATAAATATTAGTGTAAATTTTTAGTCATGTGGTATTGTGAAAATTTTGCTTAAATGTCAATTTACCTCAAATATTATGTATATTATTAATTACGTTTTTAATATTTTTATGAGTACGACTCTGTGATAACGTACCTTTAAAATAACAAATCTAGTAATAAATATAATAAACCAATATGTTTTTAACAGATATTTTATTACTTACTTACTTACACACGTTCACAAATATATTTACAAAAATACTTTGCGTGTATTCACCTATTTTCATACATTCTTAACATTAAAAACAACCTTTTCTTTTGGCCGTATTAAGGTAAAAACATTTTCACTACCGGCAAAATAACACTTTTCCTTTAGTAGAAGACGGTAGACACCTTAACTGCTACACTAAACGTGCAGTCATTTTCAACTCAATTTACCTAACTTAAGGTCGTTATTTCTATGTCATTAACCTTTTGCACGCCAGAGTATAAACGTATCGCCGTACTCCTGACGCCAGGCCACTTTTTTGTCAAATTCCACAAAGTAGTGAAAACACACTAAAGTAATGATTAAATTATTTATTTCATATTATGGTGCGACGTATATTTGTCATATATTTGTGATGTTGGCGTTCAGGGTAAGATTTCGTTTGTCACATGTATGTGACAATGGCGTTCAAAAGGTTAAGGAATTTTCTCAAGTTTTATTAGGCTTTTTAGCTGGTGTTGGGTAGGCCCCAGAGCTTAAGGTTGCCGGCATCCCGCTTCCTCTCGGAGGGCTCCTTGTCCTCACACGCGAAGGCCACGAGGTACCGCGAGGGGTGCCACGCTACTGTGAACGTAGACGCTTGCACCGGAATCTCTGCTACTTTCTCACCTGGAAATTGGGTGATATTGAGGGACCAGTTATCTTCTATACATAAAATGAAATTGTAACTGACCAATGTCTGGTGTAATTGAATTAACTCAAAACCAGAAACTAGTATGAAATGATGAAATGAAATTATATTTATTTCTGTAAATAGATCATTCAAAGACACTTTTACAAGTCAATGTTTTACAATATTTTTTTTGTTTGAAGGCGCCGATTTTTTCATTGTTGATAGTTAAATCATTGTAGCAAGTAGTTATTTATTTACGTAAATTATTATCTGAGATATAACCAGTTCTTAGTTTCATGCTTTTTCTCGCGGATTCAAAACTCTACATTCACATTCACAGCTACCGAAATTCGAGCGACGTAGTTTCTATTTGAAACGTTGAGAGAAGCATGGCATAATCTCACAGATTATACATGACAAACACTTCAAAGCTATTTTAAATGCAATCAGCCGTACAACATCGTGTTATTGCCATTATTTTACGATTGAGAAAGTGAGAGACATGCTCTACATAGTAAATAGCTAAATCTTTCTCACAACCGAAAAATGATCGCGTTAACATCCTGTGGTACGGCCTCAGAGCGTTTTATACACATACATATCATCACGCCTGTATTTCCCGAAGGGTTAGGTAGAAGTGTACTCTACACAGAGCGTTTTCACTGTTCTAATATTTAATAACTCACCAGTCTCGGTGTCTCCAATGTCTATGATGTGGTCTTCGCTGGCGGACGCGAGCAGGCGACCGTCGAAACTAAACGACAGTGTGCGCACAGGCCATTCTAATCTGTAACAACGTAAAACATCAATTCTTCCGAGTCTACATGGAATACACTATGGTTTGCCACTATGTAAGCCCGCCTCAACAATTTACCAATCTGTATTTCTAATATTTAATTCTATATCTTTCTGTGCGTCGTTTCGTCATTCCTAAGGGTCGCGCCATCCATTCATGATTTTCTCCTACACAAGGATCTTCCATTTGTTGCGATCTTTGGTTACGTGGATGGCATTAAGGATTCCAGTGACAAATGTGATGCGGATTTGGTCCGTCCACCGCATGGGGCTACGTCCTCTAGGCCTCCGTTCTTCGATTTTCCTGTCATTGTTAGCTTCTCGAGGTAAATATGTAATGAAACGATGTACTGGTAATATTTAATTACTGAGAATTAAAAATTGTAGGGCTTCGAACAAACAACCACATGATCGCAAGTCCGACGCCCTAACCATTAAGCTTACGCTTCGATAATGATCTTACCGAGAGAAAACTCTGAGGCAAGCGAGCTCGTTGACATCCCACAGCGACACTAGTGCGTCAGCGGAGCCCGTGGCGAAGTACCGGCCGGTCGGGTCGTGCTCTATACATATACATGTGCCCGGGTGCGCCTTCAACACTGTTTGTAGCTCTAGCGTTGGGTACCTGGGTCAAGTTAATTATGTTTAATGAAAAAAAGAAAAACGATTTATGGTCACAGTCATGGACAAAGAAAGTCTTAAAAAAGGCCAGGTTCTGAGCACCCTAAACCGATGGTCATGCATGAAGAGATTAATGAATTTAGATGAAGCAAAAGTAGTGTGCCAGGATCGTGGCAAGTGGAAATCAATAGTCTCTGCCTACCCCCATGGGAGGCAGGCGTGACAAATGTCATGGACAATGCACACAATAACATAAAAAAACTGGACGGGAAAGCTGCCTGACATTGGTTTCAACTGGATATACATTATATTGTGTGCAATGGTTTCTACTGGAGCTTCTCTTCCAGACATGTCAGATGGTCACAAGTTTCAGGATTACACAGGTTTTATATGTGCAAAGTTTTCTGGAAACATTTGTTGCTAAATAACTGCAAAAAGTCAACTGCATTTGATGGTAATAGAAAAAAATATATTAACAATTGATACTTACGATAAGATATGTACACAACCCAGTCCATTGGTCAAGTAGAACAAGTCTGATGTGTTATTCCAAGAGATCTCATTCACTTCGAAGTTGAATTGCTCTTCTACCACCTAAAACAATAAAAGGCTTATTGACCTAGACCTGAGAATTGAACCCAAGACCTCAAGCATAGCAGTCGCATAACACTGATGAGGCACTGTACTAAATTGATAATGAAATTGTTATAAATAAAAATGAATTGCTGAAATGTATGTAAGCAAATAACTTCAGAACAACTGCACCAAATTGAATAATTCTTTTTGTGTTTGTTATTATTAGGACAAATTTAAAATAAAATCAGATAAGGATATTAAAACATAAATGCAAAAGTAATAACTAAAGTGTAGCCAAATAAGATTATTTACTAATTAATTTTTAACTTACCACTTTATAAGTCTTAGTGTCTATAAAAGATACAAGATCCTCTTTGTTCCCCACGGCTATGGTGCTACCATTGGGAGACCATGCAATGTTGATGTTTTCTCCCTTTGTAGCTATGGTGGCTGCACATTTATGCGTTCTATAACATACACCATAGTTAAAAAATAGTGTAGAACTTTCTCAAAATACATTCACAAGATTATTTAATGTGTTAGGGAAATCCGCTATTATTTGTAAGACCTACTGTCCTTACAAAGAAGTTGTACAGTCACCATGAAATATATTGGAGCGAACAGACTGTTCATAATTATCTGAGCAACTGGGGAAATCAAACTTTATCTCAATGGGATAAAATACATGTCAGAATTAAATACATGTCGGAATTACAGCCACCTGTGTAGTGTGCATTCTAAAACATCCTTTGTGTTGCGGAGATATGTTTTAATTTCCCTAGTTGCTCAGATAAATTATGAACAGTTGCTGTTTGCTCTGATATATTTGGTGGTTACTCTACATAGAGAGCATTCTTTTACTTACCGTGTGTCCCAAATCCTAACAGATTTATCTCCGCTAGCTGTACTCAACAGGTCAGGATGTGAAGCATGCCAGCATAGCTGATCAACAGATCCTGTGTGGCCTCTAAATATAAAGTCTTGCACCTAAAAAATGAAACAAGTATGGCTTTACACAAGAATTCCTTTGCCTAACAACATGAAGTAAACATAACCTATAAATTATTATTGTCAACTTTTGAGTTGCGAAATATTAATTATACTTACAAGTCTATTCCTTTCCAATGTAAATATAGCAACGCTTTTGTCGAACGAGCCTGATGCGAGTCGTTTACCATCACAGGACCATCCCACAGAATGAACTTTAGAAGAATGAGCAACGTATTCTCGCACAAGATTGTGCGACGCGAAGTAACTCCGTAACTCAGCTAAATCCTCAATCGGAGTCTGAGAAGGCTTCGGTTCTTTCATATTGGAAATGCGTATTTATTGTTTTTCTGTTTATTTTGTTTGAAGCGGCAACCACGATCACGGCACAAGCACAACAAACAATTACAGATAAAAAACTGTATTTATTTGGCTCTGTCAACAAATGGAAGAGCACAGACTATTAAGAGACTAAGACTAACAAGACCAGTAGAGATGCATCTGCAGTTTTTAATACCTACTCCTTTTTCCTACTTACAACCTTCCTCGAAAGGGCTATCAAATCTAAAAAATATGTTTCTCGAATCCGCCATGTAATTTTAGATAAGGTATAAAACATTATTGATTTACAGTCGTAGTAAATTATATGAAGATATAGATTTTATAGTGAAAAAAAAACGATATCACGCAGGATTCGATCCTGTGTTCCAAGTATAATGGACGTTTTAAGCTACCGAGACAACTGCCTGCGATATCGAATTACTCTTCCACATTCTACGTCTGAAGGACATAGTAATTTATATTACACTAGCTTTCCGCCCACGGCTTCGCCTGCGTGGTTTCTCTGCTTTTCTGCATTTAATTTTTTCCCGTTTTTGCAACATTTTTCATTTATGCTCCGCTCATATTGGTCTTAGCGTGATGATATACATATAGCCTATAACCTTCCTCGATAAATGGGCTATCTAACACTGAAATAATTTTTCAAATCGGACCCGTAGTTCCTGAGATTAGCGCGTTCAAGTAAACAAACAAACAAACTCTTCAGCTTTAATATTAGTATAGATACCACACATAGGTACCTACACCAGTGTACAAATTTAAAGATTTTTAGTGCAGTCAAATTAACTTTATTATTATAATTTAAAACATCAAATTATCGCGTGCCGATGTAATCTTTTCGCCAAATCTTCAGTTGGGTATGGAAATATGCCACCGGAGAAAACCATATTGTGAACATAAACAGAATATGCAGACACTTCTCCTAAAAACAAAATACAAGAATCAGGTACACCGTATTCTACTATCGACAGGACAAAAACCAAAGACTAAGGAACGGGGATTTAAAGGTGGGCCAATTTATTTATAACATAACCTACCATCACGCCTGCATTCCCCAAAGGGTTAGGCAGAGGTGTACCAATGTACACCCACACTTCGCCGGTATGTTTAGGTTCCATGTCATAGGGGGCGAGCCTATTAACATTAACCAACCTGGCACAAATCCAGACTCCGAGTTGCTACTGAGAGTTTCATAAAAAATCCCAATAATACTTTTCTCGACCTGGGAATCGAGTCCAGGACCTCAAGCGTAGCAGTGGCGCATAGGACCATTAGACCAATGAGGCAATCTTCTTTGAGAGAATGTGTAATTATTTATTCCTTAGTTAATATTTATTTAACGCAATGTACACACGGCTACACATCGAGCTATACGAATCCAGTTTAGACTGACCTCCCATTGTAAAGGTTTTCCGTAAAATTCAAGGCCAGCCTATACTGGTAGTGTATAGCTTGATCTGTAGCCGTGCGTACGACGTGAGTGCACGAAATGTTACCAAAATATGTCGTGCTCTCAAGGGTAGGGCTAGTAGGACCTACTCATTACCCCTACTTCAGCGCACGAGCATAGCACAAATGGAACTCATTTCTAGCTAACTACGCATTGTATAAGAATGCCATACAATGTGAGATCGGTTTATACAGCGAATTTGTCCGAATAGGTTTTTTCTAGGCAAGCGCGCCATCGAAGACCACTTCGTTGCTTATCATCAGACAAGTTGTGGTCAAGCGCAAGCCTATTTGTGATAAAAAATATTTGTGACGGCTACACATCAAGCTATCCAAAACCAGTTTACGCTGGCCTCTTATTGTATAGAAAGCCTATACAGTGCGAGATCAGCTTAAAATGGTTTTGTATAGGTTGATCTGTAGCCGTGTGTACGTTACAAGTCGAACTTACCATAGCCGAACATTTGACTCTTGGCGGAGTGGAAATTATATGGCCGACTTGAGCAAAGTTCCGCTTCACTGCGTTATTCGGCAATATAACCAAACGTAGTAATCCAGGAAACTTGTTCATAATCATTTTGTAAATCGCAACAAAGAATAATCTCAATCGATTTCGCTTTGACAAGCTATGTCACGGTTTTTTTTACAGATTTTAAAATAGGATGTATTTTAAAGCTACCCGGTACTATTCCTAACAAAAGGAGGTTACATCCTCTATAATATTGAACCGATTTCGTATATTTTCCTTTTCTTTGTAGTAAGAGTACGAGTGCCGAATGTATACTGCTGCGTTTCATACGGTAGTTACGTGTAAAGCGCCAGAGTCCCAATTCCTCTATCAGACCCCTTCCCTCCCCTTCTCCGACAACGAATCTGCAATCCCTTTAGTATTTGCATATGTCCATGGATGGCGGTGACTTCTTACCATCAGGTAGCTCGCCTGCTCGTTCTCCGAATAATACCATAAAAAAAATGTCGGAGTTCCACAAATTCATACCTGAAATGATGAATTTTTGGATGAAAAACTTGGATGTAGAAATGATCCATACAGGAAATGCCATATCCACGCAATGATGATGATGACTATATTAGATACTGAGGTAAGATAATAATTATGCCTAATTTGTTAAGAGTCACATCACTAGATATGAACGCAATTTTCGGCGAAATTAGTGTTTTTTATTTGCAGCCCCGGTTGGACCTTGTTCGATATTGGCGCGAACGTTGATGGTCATCAAGCTGAGCCAATAGAAACGCTCCGGCCCGCTCTGGGACATATTATTTAGCACGGAATAGATAAAAAAGGTTGGAAAGGCCCTAGCCACTATTTTGTACTAGGACCAGTGTCGCCGCTTTACTCCCACTATTTCAATTCTCAAACATACGCAACATTATCTTTACAAGTTTTTCCCACACAATCAAATCACACACACATAAATCTGTGGGCAGCAATTTGTTCACACACTAGCGCCAAGCTCCCGTAGGCATAAGACACACACACGCAACAAGCATACGCTAGTGCTTGAAAAGCCGACTGAGAATTTATCGATATATATCATACTGTGTTCGAACGTTGTACGACTGACATCTGTTTTCAATTGTTCTCTAAAAGTATTACAAATCCATGCAAAAAGTGAATTTAAGTGGTGTTAAAGTTATTGATTGTTTAGTGTATTTTTCCTATAACAAGCCCATGACAATAAATCAGTGTATTAGTGCATAATTTATCTATTTATCGATATATATCATACTGTGTTCGAACGTTGTACGACTGACATCTGTTTTCAATTGTTCTCTAAAAGTATTACAAATCCATGCAAAAAGTGAATTTAAGTGGTGTTAAAGTTATTGATTGTTTAGTGTATTTTTCCTATAACAAGCCCATGACAATAAATCAGTGTATTAGTGCATAATTTATCTAATATATACCAAATTGAATACGAAAAAATATTCGAACTACCGCCATCAGCAGTGCATCAGTGCAATAAGTTAAACGAGGGCCTTTATTAGAGTGCGCTTTCGCCATTTGAACTGCATTGGGCCTTTAGTAGTGTGCGGCTTTTAATAAAACATTAAGAAATTATATTTTTTGGGTGGTTGAGTTGTGATACGTTCTAGACTTGAAGAAATGGCAACAAAAATGAATTGTGCTGGTTGTCGGGGCATTATTGAGAACCGCGAGTTTTTAAAATGTAACAAATGTATGAAAAATTATGATTTGCCTTGTGCTAATATTATTGAAATAAAGCAATATAATTCAATGAGTAGAGAGCAGAAAATGAAATGGATTTGCCAGGAATGTAAGAATAAACAGCCTAAAGTCGGCAATACCAATACCCCAGTGCGTAATATTAAGAAATTTGAGACAACCACATGTACTTCGATTGAGGAAGGCTCAGGAAATGTTACCACAAGAAAGAAACATTCAGATTATCAGAAAAAAAATGATGATAGTGCTAGCCCTCTCTCTGACGTGGAGAGTAAACAAGAAGTTTTCATATCGGCAATAACCGAAAGAGTTCTAGATGCGATTAAATCTGAACTTCCTAAGATGATATCAAGCTTATTATGTATGTATTGGTCTGTAGTCTGTTACTGTACCTTTTGAATAAAATAAAATAAAATAAATAAATATGTTTATCGATAAATTCTCAGTCTGTTATGTATTTTTATATTGAATGGGGAAAAGGGGAACATAAAAATCAAGAACTATTTTCATTTATTATAAAAAAATTACTGTCCTTGGAACGAAACGTAACCATTAAGCAAACCTAACATAACATAATAGAGTTTTATCATAACATTATTTAAATTAACTGCATAAATAATATGTCGAATAGAATCAAATATTAAAACATATATAAAATAGTAGGTATAGTATTTGACTTAGATTTGACTAGACTTTATTGTATATATTCAGTATTAAAATCTAAGTAAAATAAAATGAAAAATTCATTCAATGATTCATATAAAATAAAATACATCTAACTAAAAATATACTCTCATCAATTAAATATATAATATTTCAAAAATAATCTTCGTCAAACGTATATAGTTGAGAATTCTATCGATGCTTTTATTTAACTACACGGTCACCTCGATATCGATGGATGTACGCCGTGCATCACTTACGGCCAACCCCGGCAAACGACGAACAACGGCCAAGGTTGAAGTGTAGAGAACGCAATGCATGCAGTACAAAGAGTAGAATAATATACTAGGAAAAGAGAGCCCTCTCAGCAATATTCGTGTCACCACTCACCACAACTGACATTTGTTGAACACTAAGGCCATCTTTTGACGTTTCCCATGTACTGATTGTTTTTTATAGAGAGATATATATAGATATATGTACGTATCTACGTATATTATATATGAATATATATATTAACCTATATTAGGTTTATATACTTCTGTATGTGGTCATAGTGCATAAAAAACAAGTTTTTCAGAAATTTCTTTATTTCGGTGCTTTATAATATTTGTTTTTCATAATAAATTTACGCCATTACAATTTACGTCCATTGCATTATTAGTCCTCATTTTACCGCACAGAATTCGATTAACACTTTTGCATTAACTGTAAATCAATATATTTACTTTGTCTTTGTGTGTTTCACATCGAAAACTTACAACAAAACACAATTTCTGAATAATAACACACAAAATATCACGAAACAGTGACTGAAGTTGAGAGAAAACCACCAAACTTAACAACCGCCATATTCCACATAATGTCGATAAAACAGTAACACTAGTACCAATTCTTGGAATAAGCTCCATCTATGGCATTATGAGGCACAACGCAATGAAACTTATTTTTGTTTTATGGGATTTATCGAGAGATAGCGCTACTGCCTACACAATAAGTATCAAGTATAGAAGTGTCCAGCCCCTGATGCAGTACATTGCAAGCCGACTAGGTCATCGCGTTGATTAAGCGAGAACACATCGGGCAATGTATTTTATTTGTAACTTGTTGCAATAATATGATTGATGTTTGGAATTTCATAGTGATCAGTATATTTTTATGTTTTTACCAATTATTCTGTAAATAAATGCTATTTTTGACTTACAGATGGAAAGATATACCTCCTCGCTATATACTGGAGGTCTGACAGTTTGTCTATCACGTAAGAATAACACAAAACGGCATTTTAAAGCGGAGCTCTGTTCGCTGAAGTAATCCTAAGCACACTAAACGCGGCGAATGTATGATTCGGGCGAGTTATGATTGTCTAAACATGACTGTGGCGCGCCTGCCCCGCCCACATGGCCATTCCAATCTTATTTATCTCTTCCGTGTTATTTAGCGATGCGAGAAACCGCTCAATGAAAAGAAAAGAGAGATATAAGTCTTTCAATCAAAAGAAATGTATCATTCTCTTAGCTCTATAACTCATTTAGCTCAAATTGAATCCTGAGTCAATGAGTTATTCAGTGAGCGAGAGATAAACTTACATTCCCTATCAATACAACATGTGAGCGATCAGCGAGCTAGATATGTTAATATGCTAAAGCATTTTCTACTTTGTCTGTATAAAAATAAAGATCGATTTACAATGAAGATTCATTGAGCGAATTGAGCTGGAGAACTAGATATGTGGATATCCTAAAGCATTTCCTACTTTGTCTCCATTAAAATAAAGATCAATTTACGATGAAGATCCATTGAGCTAGATATGTAAATATGATAAAGCATTTCCTACTTTATCTCCATTAAAATAAAGATCAATTTACATTGAAGATCCGTTCAGCTGATTGAGACAGAGAGCTAGATATGTAAATATGACAAAGCATTTTCTACTTTGTTCCAATAAAAATAAAGATCAATTTACAATGAAGATCCATTGAGCTAATTGATCCGGAGAGCTAGATATGTAAATATGATAAAGCAAAATAAAGATCGATTTACAATGAAGATTCATTGAGCTAATTGAGCCGGAGAGCTAGTCTCTCAGCGAGTGAGAGCTAGATTGGAAGCAAACAGCTAGCTAAATTTTATCTCTCACTAGCTTTCCGCCCACGGCTTCGCCCGCGTGGTTTCTCGGCTTTTCTGCATTAAAATTTTTCCTCTTATTGCAACATTTTTCATTTATGCTCCGCTCCTATTGATCGTAGCGTGATGATATATAGCCTATAGCCTTCCTCCATAAATGGGCTACCTAACACTGAAAGATTTTTTCAAATCGGACCCGTAGATCCTGAGATTAGCGCGTTCAAGCAAGCAAACAAACTCTTCAGCTTTATAATATAAGTATAGAAGTATAGATTCGCGAGCTACCCATCGTTAGTATTATTTTCTTTGGCCGATTAATGTGGAGCCTAGTGCAAAACGGCCAATACTGGCCATAGAACCCAAAACTTTGAGCGCTCTATACACTGAACTGCACTGAACCTGCTGGCGCTTCGCATAGCTGCAGCCGTACTTGCGTATCTATCTACTACACCAAAAAAACTGACTTATAGGTACATTACTAAAAAAATATAATGATGTGCAATAAATTTATTGTAACAAAACATGATTATCTCAATTTGTCAACACTTAGCTTAAAATACGGTACTATTTGAAATAAGTTAACACGTCATCTCATACACTACATCTATGTACTGAATTCATGATTTTTTACCATAAATAGTATCACTGCATGGTATGTACCAACTCTACATCTACTTAAAAAACTTCAACACTGACAAAATTATGTAAATTCCTTTTAAAACAATGGAGGCGGAATTTCCCGAAAATCGAAGTACGCACGGCTACACATCAAGCAAATATTTGCAATATAATCTGACCTCTCATTATAAAGGAAACCTGTATGCGAGCTCAACTTATACTGGAAATGTATAGCTTGGATTTCGATTGGAGCCGAATGTACGCACGGCTACACATCAAGCTATAAAAAACCAGTATAGGCTGGCCTTGAATTGTATAGAATACCTTTAGAATAGGAGGTCAGCCTAAACTGGAACATGCTAATCGAATATGGAATATGCCATATGACATCGGTTGATAAACGCTTATACAGGTCGAATGAAAATATATTTTTTTAAGGATTGCGAGCCAGCCGTATACTTATTTAAATTAAGATCACATTATAGATCACAGGTTGTTCTTACCAACTAAAAATCTAACCTTATTACTATTAAAATATAGTAATACTAGCTTTCCGCCCACGGCTTCGCCCGCGTGGTTTCTCGGCATTTCCGCATTTAAATTTTTCCCGTTTTTGCAACATTTTTCATTTATGCTCCTCTCCGTTAAGTATTAGCGTGATGATATATAGCCTATAGCCTTCCTCGATAAATGGACTATCTAACACTGAAAAAAATTTTCAAACTGGACCCGTAGTTCCTGAGATTAGCGCGTTCAAGTAAACAAACAAACTCTTCAGCTTTATAATATTAGTATAGATTACTTCTGTATCTAGAAGTAATGCAGAAGAAACGAATATGGTTTTTGTACCTATGTTCAGTATTGTTTCTTATCGCGGGTGATAGTTGATCATTTGCGTAATGTATCAACTGATACAGTTTATGAATTAAAAAGTTATATAATATGCGAAAAAAGGCCATTGCCGGCCGTCACGTAAGTCAAAAAAGTATTTATTACATAACATAACATACCACGCCTATATTCCCGAAGGGTTAGGCAGAGGTGTACAAATTGTATACCCCTGTTCGCCGGTATGTTGAGGTCCCATGTAATACGGGCCGAGCGTATAGCCATCAACCGGGCACAAGTCCAGACTCCGAGCTGCTACTAAGAATTTCACAAAAAACCCAATAACACTGCTTGACCTGGGCATCGAACCCAGGACCTCTAGCGTGGCAGTCGCGCTTAGGACCACTAGACTAATGAGGCAATCTTATATAGTCATCATTATTAACTAATCTGGATTTTTTGCCTTAGCAATAATGTATTGCTCCAAATTCTGCATATGTTTGTAAAGATGGAAAGTGGTCGAATTTATAATATTAGCACATTCTCGTATGACAAAATAGAAACTAGCTGGAGTGTTCTCTTTCAATTCTTCATCAAACTTTATGTGCCAATCTACTGATCGCGTCATGAAATCCGGATCGTAATGGCGGAACCAATATTTAAATTCTGGAATATTTTCTTTATTAATCAGAGGATCAAATTTTTCTTCCCATTCCATCATTTCTTGTATTTGTTTTTTCTCGTCCCGTAAAACATTTAACGGTATTTCGTCCTCTGAATCACTTTCGAATATCGTCTTAACGGGTTTTGCAATAGGATTTAGTTTCTCAAATTCAGTATTATTTTTACATTCTTCGATCTTTTTGATAAGTAACGGTTTTAGTTCAGAATCTATTGGTATATCGTAAATTTCTTCTTTCTCAACTTTTACTTCCAAAAATAGTTGGTTAATATCGTATTTCTTTTCGTCAAATCTAGGATCAGTTTTCGGGATTAAATCTCCAATCGATATTATTTCATCATCTTTGAATAAATCCGATTCTAAATTCTCATCGATGTCATCTTCTTTTTCGAGATTTTGTTCGTTATTTCCAGTTTGCTGTAAGTCACTATTCTGTGGATTAATAGTTGATTGATTTTCTAAATTCTCATTGCAATTGGAACTTCTTTCAACAGCATCTGATAAGACGCCATTAGGTTGATCTATATCTGTAGGATTCAATGAATCATTTTGTGTTCCATTCAACAGATTACTAAACTGACTGTTTTGAATAGCCAAGCTGACTTCTTGCTGCATTTTGGTAAGTAAATCTGAATGCATGTGACTGTAGTAATTACGAATTAATTCCTCTACTTTCTTTTTGCTTTCACCGGGTTTTGTTTTAGTTCTTTTATTAGTACCACTGGTTCCTGCTTCATTATTAAACATTTCAGCTTTCCTTTTCCTAGGTCTTGGAGTTCTATACTCAGATGGGACTGGGATCTTATATTTTTTACAAGCATTTAATATCAATTCTTTAATAGTTCTCTCTCTGTCAAAAGTATCTGGATTGAATGGAGCAATGCCATAACCAGAGTCTGATGCATCACTTATACTGTCCCGATCGTCATTGAGAGAATTAATATTATGTAATTGTGGGACTTCATCATTTAATCCTAGCTCCTCAATATTATTTTCTGCAATTTCATCCTTTAAATCAAGCTCTTCAAATGAGTCATCAAATATGTTTCTATCTCCATCTTCTTCTTTTATTATCACTTGCTTTTCATCTTTTTGGTTTTGGTCCAAATCATCTATAGTTTGTTCAATAATGCTGTTAATTTCTTTTTCACTGACCGGATTCTCTGAATCTTTGACTATCACTTCATTTCCATCTTCTGTTATATTTTGGTCTGAGTCATCTATAGTTTGTTCAATAATGCTGTTAATTTCTTTTTCATTAGACGGATTCTCTGAATCATAACCATGATCACTTTCTTTATCATTACTTTCATTTTCTGTTTTTTTCTCTTCACAAATAACATGTTCCATAGTTGGAGGTTTAGTTATCATCCAATTTCTATTCTCACAATTTTTTACATAAACCATCTCAGATTTACTCTTTTTAGTTACTATTGTACCTAGAATAACATCTTTAAATATTTTTCCGTGTTCACTGATACCTTTGATGAGATTATCTGTATTTGTATCTACTAAATTTAAGTATTCACAAGCATATTTAAGAGAATATTGAGTAAAGTCTTCACTAAGAAGGAGTCGTACATCTGAATCTTGAGTATGATCTATAATTATATCTGTGTAATCAGACATAGGTGTTAATGACGGTACAAACAGTTCTTTTGGAATAACTCTTCCTTCATTATCTTCAGGTATTTTGTTAAGTAAATCCATTGCTGTTTCGTCTTGTAATTCTTTTTTTTTCTGTGGTCTTTCTGGCATATGTTCCATATAAACATAATCATCAATATCTAAGCAATGTTGCTCTGCCATGTTTAAGCTAGACTTACAAAGTAAAATCTTTCTAAATTGCATATAACTGCACCACTCTCTGAATGAAAACATTCTGTTGCTTGGTTCTGAGTACTTGCCAATCCTATGTGATTTCGATAGATCTCTTTCTTCATTTATATAATCAATAGCACATGAAAGTCTATTTTCATAATCACTATCTAATCCAAAACACATTTTTACAGCAACAAGAATATAAGACATTACTACACCTTCATAGTCAGGGAGTCTACAAAGGAATTCTTTGTTTTTATTATTAATATCAAGACGGTCACAGCAATGAAAATGCATCAAGGAGTAGATCAATGGTTTCATATCATTAGGGAGACAAAGTTCTGTCATAAAATTGTCAACAATTTTACGCAAATCAGGGACTTTGGGAGTTCCTAAATTTAGTATTCGCAGCAAAGATAAAGCTAGTGCGCGAACTTGATGCATGTTACAAATTTTGCTGTGCAGAAACTTCGTCCATTCAGTGTTACCTTTCATATGTATATCCTCAGGCACAAATCTTTGGAGGTTTGAAAAATTCAAGTGTTTCTCTTTCAGGAACCTGTATATGTGTGAAAGTTGTATTTCACTTTCATCTAAATTCAGTGCTAAGTACAACATGGCCAGTATAAGGCCCTGTGATATAAACTTTATGTCTCGTCTTGAGCCATCCAGTATAACATTTTTGTTGCTCTTCTTTTTGGGTGCTTCAACTATTTCCTCATCATCACCTTCATCTGGTGTGGAGTTTCTTGAAGTTTCTTCCACCATAAAGCTAGTTAACGTTACATTTTCATTTTCTCCATTTTGAGTTTTTTTTGCCAACCTGTAAATAAAATTTGTTGAATATATAATGCCTATGAGGATTTGCCAAAGGTTGCTGGCAGAAGCTGGATGCAAAAACCAGAGGACAGGGTGAAATGGTTCACATTACATCAAGCAGTGGACTGATAGGCTGATAATGATGATGAATTTATTTATGGATAGGACTAAACATATATGAGTAAATAGAGGCAACATGGCATGAACAACTTGATAAGTCGAAATATTTTGTTAAAGAAATTTGAATTTAGAACATAAGTCTAATGGTTTAATTTTGTTCAGACTTTACTGACGACTTATAAAGTTATTCACGCCATGCACTATAATATAAGGAATTTTATATTTTTTAGATTATAGTTACAAAGGTTACAATATGATTATTTTTGAACAACAAATAATTATCATATAACCTTTTTGCATGCAAACTTACCCTAACTCCTCTTTGTTCTGATATTTCTTGATGTATCTTGTCCAGATCCACAAGAGTTTCAGTTTGAAGGTGGGCTTGGCACCAACAGCTACCATTTCATCTGCCAAGCCCAATATTATGAAGTTATAAGCATGCCACTTATACCATTCTGCACTCACTGAAAAAAAAAACAATTTCATTGAGTTTAAGTACTATGTATCCAAACTAATAATAGTATAAAGAGGTAAGTTTGTGATGTTGTAATCTCTGGATCTACTGAACCGATTGTGGTAATTCTTTCACCAATAGAAAGCTAAACTATTCCTGAGTGACATCAGCTATATATTATCCCATACACAGGCCTCTTCTCGGTGAGAGGTAGTGGACTATAATCCACCATGCGGGCCCAATGTGGGTTGGTAGATGCCACATGTTTTGGACATGCTGGTTTCCTCACAATGATTTCCTTCACTGTTCACCACCATCGCTCCAAAGAAGACTATTGACATAATGGCAATAAATGACGGTGCAGAGAAAGATTTCAAATATTATAATAGAAGTGAACTTTTGGTGGGATGCGAACATATAATAATGAATTACACTAAACATGGTTAAAGCAAAAATAGTGTGCCAGGATCGTAGCAAGTGGAAATCTATGGTCTCTTCCTACCCATAGGAGATAGGCGTGAAGATAATATTTCATGTACGTATGACAGCGGCCCACGTGCTCCTGCACTGTCCTGGTGTCACCACATACAGGGCAAAGTACCTCGGCAACCCGAGTACTCTCTGAGAGGCCGTAAGCAATATTGGGCGCTTGACGGCCTTTCTCGAGGAGTTGGGGTGGTTTGATTGAAAACCCAACATCGTCCCACCCACACGCAAAATACGCGCTTAGTCGTGGAGTTGCGGAAAAAAGCCCGCTTTACCAATACCAAAATTCATGTACGTATGAGAACATTATTATGTATAGGTTATTTGAAAAAATATGGTATAAAATATGTTACTATGTAACCCAACTTACTTTGTATCTTACTGTCGTCAAGTTTAACGATTTTCCTCTTGTTGGATATTGCAAAAGTACCATCTCCCAAGGCTTTATGCTCTACCACAGTTTCCCTCACGTTTGTATTTTGTGTATCACATTCAACACAATAATAAAACCCATCTATCAGCTTCAGTTCGGTGCCATTACAAACGGCGCAGGGTTCAGCACGCATTTTGAAAGGATTCCTTGGTATTTAATTCAGCCAATGTGGAATTAAATAATTTAAATGAGTCACATGTTTGTTCATCACAGTGTACCCGGCACCTTTGTTTTTAAAACTTTTACTTGACATTGACAATTGACAATCTTGACATTGACACTTGACCGGAAATATTATTAGGTTCTTCTGCGATAAAAGCCGATATTCATAGATTTAAAGGGACTTCATAATAACTTTGATTGTTGTTTCATATTATTCTAATTTTCAGTTAAGATTTATATGCATGTAGGCAGAACGTCATCTTTAGTTTTGTCTACTTGTAACACTTCGTTGACGTATAATTTATTGCCAGTTTATCAAAAACGTATTAATGTAGACGTTTGTTTGAAGTAAACAAATTAGAAGAACTATTTGAACCAAAATAATATACCATTTATGGATCTGTCAGAAATTTTCTGCTCATAGGGTCACGAGATGCAAAAAATTATGTTCCTATACTTCTTATTTAAATTGCCTTTGCTTTATGCATATTCGTTTGTAATATTGATAGAATCTGAGTTAATAGATACACAAGTGCGTTAAAAATTTATATGGGTCAACCGGACTGATGAAAAAAAAATACATCATACATGCTATAAAAGGATACATGCTCAGTGCTGACCCACACAGGTAGATTTAGATTGGTAGATTTATTTATTATTTATAGTTATTACAGACAAAACAAATAGACAAACACAACAGCAGTAGAGACTAAAGACAGATAATGAAAAAGGTAATCGGTAAAATAACTTTTATTGTATAAATACTGCTGTACATATACACGGCTACAGGTCAAACTATACAATTTCAGTTTAAACTGATCTCGCATTTTATAGGCTTTCCATGCAATAAGAGGCCAGTAAAAACTCAAACTGTATAGGTCGACGTGTAGCCGTGCGTACAAAAATATAAATCCAGTTTAAGTTGATTTCATATTGTATAGGCTTTTTATACAATAAGAGGCCAGTGTAAACTGAATTTGTATAGCTTGACATGTACAGTTTGTTCGAAATAAGTAAGCTGACTGGAAGTTGTCTGCAAGTGGTTTAGAAGAGGTAATTTTTAATAGAAAGAGTCGGCGTAAAGATAATTATTGGAGTCGTATATGTTTCACATTTCTAATTATTTCGTTTACTAATTTCGATATTTATGTATTAAAACATTTAATTAAACGAATTTACCACCGCGGTAGTTCGGAACGACTAACTTCCGATCGGCTTATTTCGAACAAACTGTAGCCGTGCGTACAAAAATCTGGTAAAGTGGTAATATAAAAAAATGGTAGTTATTGAATACCACAGCATGGCAACTGGAAAAAAGAAACATTGTAAAAGTGGTAATTTTCGTAGCGTACTGCTGTCCGTCATCAATAACTCGCGTAATTCGGGCGTGTGCTCTGTATACGTGTTTATTGAAAGAAACTAACCGTTTTACACTACCGCCGACGCACGCGAGCGTTCGCGCCGTTGTTTACCGCCCTAAGACTGTCATGATACCGTCCTTTCCACCACACCCTTGGGTATCGTGAATCGTGGACGTGAACTGTTGCGTGTTTATTGCCGTCGGCAGCGTTTGAAGCTGTTCCACGGGTTTGATTACGTTAATCTGTGTACGGTGTAGTGTTATGTGTATAAGTTAGCGAGTTTTGAATAGTTGTTGTTGAAGAGCGCGGGACACATTGATGGGCAGTGTCGTGCGCGTCTGGCAGGCGGCTGAGAGGCCGCAGCGGCGGGTTTTTGCTTCCTGGAGGGTCTACGATAAAATCAGCCACACTGGAACTGATGGAATTAGAGAATATCGTCGCGAACACAGTTTATTTGAAAGCCAGAGAGGGTAGGTACCCGATTCTTTAACACTTTAATTTATAGTATCCTATTTTCAGAATATTGAATAGTAACACATATTGGAAGAAGAACCAGCTATAATTTTTATGTTATTCTAAATTCTAATACTACATTTAACAAAATGCATACAGCTTGTCCTGGAAACCCACATAATAATATTTATTTTCATACAAACTTCTAAAGAAGACTTGTTTTAGTTATAATTAAGAATAAATAAAGTTTTTACTGATTGTCAATATCACAAAACTCCTTAATTAATTCCACATGGAAGATAAACTCTCACACAACTTTGATTTGATAAAGCAGGCATGAATGCATTAGCAAATCTATTAAACATCTATGCAAAGTAGCATATTTACAGTAAGACAATAAAAAACTTCATAATTTCTTCTAGGTGAGTTTCCTTCATGTAAATTTACACCTTATCCATACAAGAATAAAGTCAATTATAAACTTGTTAGTACACTGGTATGTGTATTGACTTGAAATTATAATAGAAATCAGTCGGATGTTACAAGAATTATTCATGTGTGACTTAGTTGCTAAGGATTCAACATTCAAAACATTTATATTTACGCTAAATCTATACCTTGTTATTAAATGTATAATGATCACATTACGGTTGTGCAGTTGAGGAAATTGGACAGACTAATCAGTAGCATTCATTACTAGGATTGGTTAATAGATTCATTTGTATAATGTTACAGACAACCATTAATCAAAAATTGACTGACATTATAAAATAAATTTAAAAATACTACATTAATATTGCTACACTATAAAACAAATTAGGAACCAAAATTATGGTAACAAAACTTGTCATACTAAAGGAAATGTTACAATATATAATATTCTAAAGAGCTGCGTTTTTTTATTATAATCTGTTATTTAAGTGCTTATGTTTATTAATTATCTGAGGAACATAAAATAAATAATCATCATAATTTTATTCTTGGACAAGATGCTAAATGTTAAATGGAAAACAGGTTTAAAGACGTAAAACCTGTGTCTAGTATTATTACCAGATATTATCATAAAATATAACTATTTATTGCATATCTTCTTTATAAGATCCTGCTACGGATTGAGTAGTAGGTATTCTTGTCGTCATCCTTTTTACCTATGATTTAATATACCTACTGGATATACTGAATACTGCTGAATATCCATATTTATATGAAGCTACTGCCATCAGACCTCTGCAAATCAATTTCAGGGCAATATTGATATTCAAAGAATAGACTGGTCCTCAAGCTTTTGACTACCACTAACATTGTCATAGGTGCTTGTAAAGCCATCGGTCCCTTCTCTGAAACATGGAGTGGTCTCTATGTATTAAGAATGGTTACCCATCTACTGACTGATTGTGACAGATGCAGCTTAGTAATGCAGATCTAATAGACAGTGATATAGCTTAGCCGTAAGCCCCTCCCAACATGATTACCGCAAATATTTTTTTAAACATAGGTGTCACCAGGTTTTGATTTTAGAGATCTTTGTTAGGATTTGATTTAGGGATGGTAAGGTACGAAAAATAAGTACTTAAGTAAAATAGGCAAGGTTAACTAAAACAACAGGCAAGAATTTATAAAATGCAACACAACAAAATATAATTTGCAAGATAGGTAATAAATCATGAATTTTTAAAACAGGATAACTGAAATAACATATTTAAAATTATGCTAAAGATTGACTGATAATATTAAGGGTATTACATTGCCGAATGACCTTGAGGATTCGGGTTTTTGTGCTAGTATTTGTTACTTCAGCGCCATCTATCGACATTTGATCGTACTCAATAAAAGGAACTGAAGATTAAGCAAGAATACAGATATGTCGCAGTGTCGTCATCGTATTTACCTATTTTATTCGTTCTCTGAAAGATTTAAGACATTTTGTTCCTCTAGATAAAAGTCTTGTACGAGTTACCTACATCTATAATTATTATAGGTAATTCTTGATAATTTTGAAATAAGGGATACATACACCTTTCTACATATTACTTTAGTACCTAATGAATATAACTAGGGTGACCTGGCTTAAAACATTTATTTATATTTACATAGAATTGAATACGGGTGCCACTATAATTATGATATATTCTGAGGGTCTGATGATGATCAGGTAAGTGCTTATAGGTTCTCAGAAACGGAGATAGCTAGGATGAGCTGGCTTTCAACATTCATCTAATTGAGTGTGGGTGCTACTACATGATACATTCTGAGGGTCTGATGATGATCAGGAAAGTCCTTCTAGATTCTCAGAAACGGAGATAGCTAGGATGAGCTGGCTTTCAACATTCATCAAATTGAGTGTGGGTGCTATTACATGATACATTATTCACTTTACTTTTTGGAACGAAGTTCCTTATCGCGCGTTGCGAAAGGGGACTAGACGGAAAAAAACGACACTTAAAAGTGTAACGACGTGCATGTTTGTTTCTCTTTACAGAGAGAAATGCAGAAAGTTTCGTAAGTCGAAGTCAAAGTCAAAGTCGAAGTCGAAGTTGATATGGGTGTCAATTTCAAGGTTTATCGGGATGCTAATTACGAAAATGACATTAATTTTGAAATCCAAGATGGCGGACATTATTTTTCTTTATAAATTGATATGGGTGTCAATTTCAAGGTTTATTGGGATGCTAATTACGAAAATGACATTAATTTTGAAATCCAAGATGGCTGACATTATTTTTCTTATTAAATTGATATGGGTGTCAATTTCAAGGTTTATCAGGATGCTAATTACGAAAATGACATTAATTTTGAAATTCAAGATGGCGGACATTATTTTCTTTATAAATTGATATGGGTGTTAATTTCAAGGTTTATCGGGATGCTAATTACGAAAATGACATTAATTTTGAAATCCAAGATGGCGGACATTATTTTCTTTATAAATTGATATGGGTGTCAATTTCAAGGTTTATCGGGATGTTAACTACGAAAATGACATTAATTTTGAAATCCAAGATAGCGGACATTATTTTTCTAAATAAATTGATATGGGTGTTAATTTCAAGGTTTATCAGGATGCTAATTAAGATAATGTCCGCCTTGAAATATATCTAAAATTAATATCATTTTCGTAATTAGCATTGCGATAAACCTTGAAATTGACAACCATATCAATTTATGTAGGTATTTAGAAAAATAATGTCCACCATCTTGGATTCCAAAATTAATATCATTTTCGTAATTAGCATCCCGATAATCCTTGAAATTGACACCCATATCAATATTTAGTAAAATAATGTTCGCTATCTTGGATTTTAAAATTGATGTCATTTTCGTAATTAGCATCCCGTTAAACCTTGAAATTGACACCCATAGGTATTATCAATTTATAAAGAAAATAATGTCCGCCATCTTGGATTTCAAAATTAATGTCATTTTCGTAATTAGCATCCCGATAAATCTTGAAATTGACACCCATATTAATTTATAAAGAAAATAATGTCCGCCATCTTGGATTTCAAAATTAATGTCATTTTCGTAATTAGCATCCCGATAAACCTTGAAATTGACACCCATATCAATTTATAAAGAAAAATAATGTCCGCCATCTTGGATTACAAAATCAATGCCATTTTCATCATCAGTACCCCAAGATACCTCGAAATTGACACCCATATCAATTTATTTAAATGATGTGCGCCATCTTGGATTTTGAAATACGTCTCGATAAAGAGGGGAATAACGACTTTTGGTGACATGAAAATACGCAACTCCTATTGACCTGATCTCGCATTGTAAAGACTTTCCGTACAATAAAGGGTCAGCTTGTACTGGTGATTATGTATAGCTTGTTAAACCTAGGTATCCAGTATAAGCTGACCTCGCATTGTATAGACTGTCCGTACAATAAGCGGTCAGTTTGTACTGGTGACTTAGGTATAGCTTGTTATACATATCCAGTATAAGCTGAGCTCGCATTATATAGACTTTCATACAATAAAAGGTCAGCTTACTTACGAGGTCAGATAAACTAGTATCTCAGTCGGTACCTACTTAGGTACTCCGAGGTTCATTCAAACTTTGGATAACATGATTATTATGTATAATTGAATTAAAATTATTAAAAAAGATTGTCGGCATTTAGAGCCAGACAAAGGAGTGCGCCCGTAGATTTCATTACACTATGGTTAGTCTATGATAATGATCAAGAACAAAAACAAAATTATAAACTACTTTAAATATATTTACAAACTTAATTTCTACGTAATATTTATATTTGTACTATTTACGATATTGCTTAATTCAAAAATCATTCAAAAATCATCACTTTTGTAATTTATTTGCAAACAATAACGCACGTACAGCCCACCCGTCGCAAGAGTCGTCGAGACACTGATATTCGCGTCCTGAGTATTTATCACGGGCATTGCGGGGGTGCTTCACGGGGGGCGCTAGTGAAGTTTCGGGTTTTTCTTTATTATTTAAAAATATTCAAAGAAATAGGAAAAATTAAACAATACAAGTTGTTAAGTGTGTCATTACAAATTTTTTGGTATAACATTTATGACAAACTATTAAGCGGTTAAAGAGACAAAATGCAATTTAGTTTGGAAAAGGACTATTTTCTTGGATTTATTTAAAAAAAATGGGGCAATTTTATGAAAAAATTAAACAATACAATTTATTTGTGATGACCTTAAGTATAACATATATTTTTTATATGGCAAAGGCACATAAGGATTCATCTAGAAACTTCTTTAAACCTAGGGTGTTTTTGGGATTTGAGCGATGTAATACCCTTAATTAGCTGATATGGTACAAAAATCACTTAATTATTTATGGGTAGATATGTTAATTGAAACAATATCAAAGGATTCATGCCTCAAATTGTAATGGTGTTCTGTACAGTGGGAAGCTAAGTTATTCTGGTTTTTTACAGCTTGATGTGTAAACATGCATACTGGATTGTATGAGTTGCTAAATTTAAGAGGATAGTCTCTGCTCTGAGCTCCATACAAAATAGTTTGAAGTTAAAATACAATATATCAGTAAAAAGTTACATGAACTCAATGATTGGTAATTTTCGATAAAAACAACCCAACTTTATGCTAGTATCTCAAGATAATGTATCAATACAAAACCATTTTGTCTCATGGGGTCCTCAGATAATATAATGAACATCGTTTTACAAAAATATAATCTATGTATTAACTACATATATATCAAAGACTAAACTCCAAATTTCGGAACAAGAAATACGCGCAGAAATGTTGCAAATGTATTGTTGTTTCACCTCTCGGGCATGCGTTGGTATCGTGAGCGACAGAGACGCGAGGGACACTCCTCTTATGGAATAATTACCAACAAAAACTTTTTTTATCCTATGTCCAGAAAAAGCACTTTCCAGCTTATAGCCGCATTCCACATAGGTGCATCATATATAACATATGTATCAAAACTAAAAACATTTTTCAAATATTAATCAATGAACCTAGGTATTATAAATCACTAGTAAACCTTGACTTGACTAAAATGTTTAATTAAACAAACGTCCTGTTTTTAAACAATCCACACAATACATTATTAGCAGACATTCATATACCTACATATTTATTATGTTATGCTAGTTTTACCTGCATTGTGTTGCTATGGTATATTTTTATATATATAAACATATGGCATTGACGTAAAGGAAGGAATGTGTCGTATTTAAAAAGCTCACATCGCAAACTGTAACCTAACGAAAAGCAAGTTTCTTTTTCAATAGCGAATCGTATTTTTCTGCGGGGACAAGACTTGGAATCCCCACAAATTCCAAATCCTATGGTTTTCTTTACCGGAAACGCTGCGCAAACGATTTCTACTACAAGAGATCCAAGAGATAATATATATCTCAGTATAATTTGGGGACCGATGCATCAATACATTCCTCCCACTCATCAGATTTACGGACAAAATTCTTCTTACAATATTCGGTTGAGTTTTAGGGGAGCATAATTTATTGCTACTTTGAAGCATATTGTGTTCTAAATATAACTGTTGATGTGATCCTAATTCTACAAAAGGCGAGACGAGATAAAACGCTCCTATTTTTAAACATAAAGTTTGAAACGAATAAAATACGTAGAGTCTATCTAATTAGATAAACAGCTCACAGCTGTAAGTTATTAAATAATACGCTGCCCTTGGATTGCACTACATCCGAAGTTTTAGAGTGGGCAGTTACGTGGGTTTGACCGTGAATCTGAATGTAATCGCTCCGACACACACTGGTGACCCCCTAGGGGCTTCAGATAATCTAGATCGCTAGTTGCCAACCTTTTTCGTGTAACTACTGATATTTATTATAGGTAACACGTTTCAGCGCGACAGGTATTCAATTAATGTACCTACTGCGGTACAAGAATTAGCATACATAGAAATAGCATACTGCGATAACATGGCCCTGTTTGGGCGCCACTTTCATGTGAAAGTGGTGTGGTAGTTATTTTTGTTCAATTATTCGTTCTTTATTACATGTTTAATCAATCTTTTAGACGACGAAAGTTCCGTAAATGTACCTGTGACCTGGACTACGAAAACTTTTTTTTAAAATCGTCGAAATAGGGACGCGACAATTCAACCCTACGCAGCGGAAGTAGCAGGCGGAAGGTATAAAAGTGTACACAAAACTCAGCTCTCTTTATAATACCGCTTATGTCCGCCAAATTCTTTGCCAAGCATATATTTCTCGCTGGCAGCATTTTCGCTAACACTTCGCCAATGCCAAACTGCCATTGAATACTGCTGAGCCGGATATTCTGCGGATCAACATGAAAGCGCGGGGAGTGAGATATTTTCTCAATGTTTAACTTCCGACAGTTTGGACATGTCGACAAAGTAGAAAATTCGGTAACAGAGGTTATTGGCATCCGAACTTGCATTTGAGCGATTTGAGGACAGTATGTAACCGTATCATATCTTTACCATCTAAGGTAAGAGCTACCATATTTCGCGGTTCAAAGACTTTGTGTCCCTGTCTGAAGTCAGTTGTTTCGCTTCTTGAAAAATTATCCTTTATTTCATTTTGGAACGAAGTTCCTTATCGCGCGTTGTGAAGGGGGCTAAACGGAAAAAAATCTTACGAAAAGTTGTCACGACACTTTTTGCTATAGTAAGCTATTGTATTTTTTTAAATTTGGTTTTTTTTCTACATGTGGACACGTTAACCATAAAAAAACTACAATAAGCAAATTCTAGATCCCTTATGATATTTAAAATCTTAATCAATGAAATTATAAAATGATTGTTAAGTTCTTTTGTTTTAGTTTCGTATAATATCTTAAAAAATCCAAGTACTTAATAATAATTTAAACAATGTTGTGTACAGTTATAACTGGATTTCAGATATGAAATGTTATATTTTAAAATTGCCTGATAACATTCTGTAATCTGTTACTGTGCCTATTAAATACATAAATAAATTTAAAAAGTAGTGCACCATGGAGCTCCTATAATATTTAAAAATACTCTTATTCAAAATGTTCAAAGGCTAATTAGGCTGAATTCGATTAATTATAATATGGCCCATATTAGGGAATCGCTAAGGCTGCTGAAATTCTAAATATTCAGTACTTATACATTACAGAGAAATTTCTCTTATTGCTCTGTGCCTTATTACAGCCCTGGCTGACGTTTCAACGTTTATGGCACCAATACTGAAACATAATGACAACGACTTGAGTTCTGTGCTTTTTCTTTATGATCTACGATAAAGACATTTGGATTTGTTTTTTTTTTTCGTGCCTAAATGCTCCTTAATATGGTTTTGTTTTGTTACTGCGTTCGAAGTCGTTTAGGTACAAAATCGTATGTTTACGATTAGCAGTTAATTATAATACCTACTCATTAGTTGTAAGTTACTAATTGATTGAGGACCTCATTTCCAGTCGCAGGCGATGCAATAACTACCTGATCACTAGAAAATTCATATCTTTGTGAATATTTCGCATTATTTATTGCAAAAAAAAATTTAAAAAAAAACAGCAAAAGGATAAGACCAAATCCTTCGACATTGAACTGAATGTAAAGTAAATCGTAGGTTGAAAATCGTTCGTTGAAAGACGTCGTTATGACTTCTATAGATAGTTGATGTCACCTGAAGACATAAATAAAATGTGGAAGAGAAATTCGACATCACAGGCAGTGGTCTCGGTTGCTCAGTTGGTAAAGCGTTCGGTGTATTAAACCGGAGAGACAGTTCGAACCCTGTCTAAGGGCGAAAATTTTCATTCACTAGAAAATAATCATCTTTGTAAATATTTCGATTTAATTATTGCAAATATACCTACCTATATTTAAAAAACATCTGATCGTCTATATTATCCACCGAATTCAATTGCAATCAATTTAATATTATAATTATAGTGTAGGGCTAGACAGTTATCGAGGCATTTTTTCTTTCACTTTTTTGTGTTATCTTCTTGTAAAGAGCACTTAAGATAATGTTTCATGTGTCACAGCCATTTGTTGGATCATGTTATTGAACTTGTTCCATTTTTCCAACTGGTAAGACCTTGTCCTAACTTCCATTTTTACTAAAAATCATGTGAAAAATGTGCATTTGCCAATAATTACAGCGGATAATCACAAATGTATTAAGAGGATAGTATCCGCTCCGCGCTCCATACAAACGTAGTTTGGTCTTATCTTGAATATTAACAAATGAAAGTCTTTGGAATTTTGCAGTAACAATCTTATCATTAAAATACGTGTTCCTGTAGTATACAATTTCATTTCAATATACGGTTAAAAAGTTACACGAGCTCAAAGATTGGCAATTTTCGTTGAAAAACGGCCCAACTTTATGCTAGTATTTCTCGACAATGTATCAATACAGAAACATTCTGATTCGAAAGAAACCCAGATAATATAGTGAATATATTTTTACAAGATTTTTTTTTACGTATTAACAATATTATAGGAGTAATCTCCAAAATTCGGAACATAAGAAATACGCGTGAAAATGTTGTTGTTTCACCACTCGGGCACGCGTTCGCATCGCGAGGGATAGAGACAGCGACAACTGTGCAACATTGTTTGAAGCGTCGGTAGCCTAATGGCTAGGGCGTCGGACTTGCGATCATATGGTTGCCGGTTCGAACCCCACCCATTGCACTACCGACGTGAACCCACTCGTAACACAAGCATTTAGCTTAGCACGAGGGGTTAACAAGAATACTAGCAATGTGTGACCCACATCGCTAGTAAGCTTTTTTTTTAAAAAAAAAAAAAAAAAAAAAAAAAAAAAAAAAAAAAAAAAAAAAAAAATTGTTGCGTTCGCGAGGGACACTCCTCTTAAGTTTCCGGCAATGTGTCGTCTGATAGGCGTATCCTGTCCCTATCTGCTTGCAACATGCAAACAATGTGATATACGTATTCAGTAAGGGCCAAGCCACACATGGACTGTTTGGAAAAATAATGCAGGAATGGAAATGGGATGCGATCGTCCCATTTCCATTCCTGCATTATTTTTTTAGCTTGAATCCGAACGCAAGCTAAATGATCTAATTTAAACTCTTCTCCATGAAAATAAATTTATTTTAAACACTCGTCCATAAAATTTACTTTTTTTGTTACACACTTATCCATGATAATATAATTTTTTATATAATGAAGATAACATTTTTTGTTTTACACATCCATGAAGAAATTTTTTTTTTTG
This sequence comes from Subacronicta megacephala, assembly GCA_958496365.1. Lineage (NCBI taxonomy): Eukaryota > Metazoa > Arthropoda > Insecta > Lepidoptera > Noctuidae > Subacronicta > Subacronicta megacephala. The sequence continues at coordinate 9,441,954 of OY292535.1, forward strand.
TTAAACGCATCTATGCAAAAAACATCTTGTTTTAATACTGCATACGCATACGGGCTTCTGCAGCTTATAAATGCTAGTAATGATATTCGTATTGGAGCCTACAGCCTTGACAAGAAAAGGATCAACTTGTTCTTAGCAACACAAACAATCTTAGTTGTTAATATTATCTTTGGCTTTTGCCTAAACAAACGAAACTTACCAAGAGAAGCCGAGCAGTAATGCGTGAATCCTATACCAACAAACAAAAGTTTTGTATACTATTCGTCAATTTCGTAAGGGAATTTATTATCACTCAGTGTATCCAATCAGTATGTCCCGTTTTGGTCCAGTGCCAATGGTAACACGAAACCGGGAAGGGTGGTAGATTTTCCCTCCACTTACTAACCCATGTCAATGAACAAAGCACTCTAGCTACTTTCGTAAATAGAATAAAAATCAAAGCTCCTTCATTCTGTAGATTTTAGATGACAAAGGAACAAAGAACATTTGATTCTTTCCATTTGTAAAGTTCCTGTTTCCAGCCATTTTTTGAGCAGGAATTAACGTTGAAAAAACATTTCGACTCTTAAAACAAGTAAAATTAATTATCACCTATGTTGTTTGTATGTGGATTTACCGGATAACTTAATGTCATAATGAAGGTCGATATGAATAATTTGTTGTAGGTAAGGTACGATGTAAAAACATTTAATATTATTAAGCATGTTTAATCAATTACATATATTAAGTAAAAACCTCCTTCCTTTGACTTTTGTAATAAAACTGAATCCAAAAGGACCAATGTCCTGCTTCTAGCACACTTAAATATTCTGCTTGGCATAGCAAACTAAAAAGTGAAGCTACGTACCTAGACTTGGTAGACTCTGACAGAAAAATAATTATATTTTTCTGTCATACATGAACAATAGTACTAAGAGGTAAGGATCAAAGTTAAAGGGGATATTGAACATTGTTTTTATTTTTATAAGATCACAAATACGCATACCTATGGCCCACCAGGCAGCCAATAGACGCCAGCAACACAGGCAGTATCACCGATTGTTGTCATCCTGGATTCCAGTTGTAGTCTCATATTCGCACAGTCCTTTCATTGGCAACATTGCCCTTAAAACTGGAACACCAGTTCAAGTGTTTTTATTTCAAATAAGCTTCTACAACCGTTTATAGAACGTTATTGATTCTAGTCGCACGTTTCCATAAAGTTCATCTTATGAAGAAGAATCTTTTAAAATTAACGGTGTTACATTATCCACTGGCACATTTTTTTTCGTCAGTTACACAAAAACTCGCAGTTCCACGTAAATCAAAGATTGATCCTTTATAACTTTAATTTTCGTAAGTAAATAATGAATGACTTAAGTAATTCTAGACAGTGTTATTAAGAGGAGTTTCCCTCGCGAACGCAACAATGTTGCGCTATTGTCGCTATTCCAAATTTTGGAGATTTCTCTTTTAATATAGTTATTACGTAGATTATTTTTTTTGTAAAAGGATATTCATTATATTATCTGGGTTCCCCATGAGTCAAAATGGTTCTGTATTGATACATTATCTTAAAATACTAGCATAAAGTTGGGTCCTTTTCATCTAAAATTACCAATCTTTGAGCTCATGTAACTTTTTAACCGTGTATTGAAATGCAGTTTTACGTTAAAGGAACACGTATTTTAATGATAAGATTGTTATTGCAAAATTTCAAATTCTTTTATTGGTTAAGATTCCAGATAAGACTAAACTACTTTTGTATGGGGCACGGAAAAGATACTATCCTCTTAAAGCCGGCCGTTAGTATTTATAATTAACGGCAAATACCAAAATTCTCACAAATACCAGGTAAACTAATTACCATCGAATCCGAGATGCCAAAATATATTTTTTTTTCATCCATAAATTTCCTCATCTTTTCCTAGAAATTCATTTAGATCTACCTCTTGCGGTTGGCTCAGCTCATGAACGAAACATGGTCGTTGTAAATTATATTTTTATGACTGATCTCGTAAAAGGGATATTAGGGATGAAATGAAAGCTTTTATTATGCATGAAAATACTGAATTAATAGTAGATAAAAAACTTTTACTTCTGGAATTAATTGAGCCTTTTTTATACCATAAACCCTTTTTTACTGAGCTCAGAAATTGAGTCGGCAGTATTTTAGACAATTTCTTGATGAAATTTTCTCAACTGACCAAGTTAAAGCGCCTACGTTGGTTTATGCTATCATTTCTATGTAAATTGTTTATAGGTGACCCTAAAATATCTTGGTGGTAAATGGAATTCTTTAACCCTATAATACTCTGAAATTCCATTTACTAGTCCCTTCTGTGACGTAGCGAATTCCACGTGTACGTGGTATGGTTAACTTAAGCCAGTAGCAATTTCAAAGCAAATATATTGAAAATTGCATTATTTGGTTATTAATATGCAACAATGTGCATATGTAGCGTAAATTTAAATAAAAAATAACTAGGAATGTTGTGTTTTCGGTTGACGTAACCTTCATAATCATCATTATCTGAAGTCCGACTTCACCGACTGATGGGTTCTGTGAAAGTTCTTTTGTCGTGTCAATCTACATGGTCCTGTGTCAGTCTCATCCATGTTACATGTTTTTGGCCTTCAAATGTTGTTAGATCAATAGCTTTAACTAAGGGTATGACATATATTAAATAGGTCTTAATAATTCTAGCGAAAAATTTTTTTAACCTCAATCGCCGTGGTGTTTTCAATCACATAAACTCGTTGGAAATAAAAAGGTTTTTCTCAGAAAAAACCTTGCAAAGAACGCAATACATAATCTGTCACTTTCAGCTATTTTGACCTTTGCCTACGCTTAAAAATACGCAAATCACTTTGATATTTTTCTCTTTACAACTTTTTCTATTTCGAATACCACTCTGATTCGCATCAAAGGAAAATACGATGGAAAATACGTATTTCAAAGACTGCTATGTGAATGGGAATGTCTCATTTATGATTTCACCTTCATTTGATTTGTATTTTCATACCGTCATCACTCACAGAACAGTAATTAACCAATTGATTACTTCACCTTTGGAATTAGGAAGCAACAAGGGCCGGCGTGACCTATATTTACTTTCAATAACATAATAATTGCTAGAACGTAATTTCCCCGGAGATGGTATACGAACCTTCAATGCGTCATCAGCTTTTACATTTTATAGGTGAAGATAATTGCAAACATTAATTGTTCGCATGGCAATGGGCTATAAAATGCCAGAGAATGTCACGGGAAAACTTAAATACATTAAAATTAATGTCCCACAACAAGTGTTATCGTTATTGTAATCAGGAAAGAAAGAGACAGAGATAAAAACTATATTGAAAGCGCAACACATGAATATGAAGGCACGATAAACGAGACGAGGGAGATAGATTAATATAATTGCTTCTATGAAAGATCATATTAGTAACAGAGCAGTAAATTCCAGCAAGACAGAAGAAATAAATATTTGGGAAAGTATAGGCTATGTAAATCATAATGGTGTTGTTCCATATTAATAGGTTTATCTCTGATTGGAATAAGCTGAACAACACGTACTTAATATCTTTCTAGTCAGAGCTTCCCGTCCAGAAAAAAATAACCATCTACCACATCATGCATGAGACTGACGGTACTTGCTTGTTACTCAGAAATATTATCACGCCTGTATTCCCACAGTTTGCTGTTGAGAATCAATGCTCCAATCTATCTTGTTCTTTGAATTAGTTTTTGGTGTGCAATCAAGAATATTCGATTCGATACTAAACTCTACCAAACATCTGTCAATTTATGCGGACACGAGATTCGTTTTTAATATTCAGCAAAGTGACATCAACCTTGTAGCCTTATTAATATTAAAATGTATTCGAATGAATAAATCAATAGACGCATTGGTCAAAAATCTAAATACCTATCTGAAATCAAAATTTTAAGATACGCAGAAGTTTTATTGCGGATAGTTGTTCTATTGTAGATATGTGTGTTTAATCAACTCGTCTAATAGCGACTACTATGATAGTCCTCGGTTCGATTACCGCGTCGAGCAAAGTGATATTGGGTTTTTATAACAAATTCTCAGTAGCAGTTCGAAGTCTGGATTTGTGTCCAATGAATAGCAATAGGCTCGCCATCTATTGTATGGGACCTGAACATGTAGGTGAACTGTGATGTACATTAAGTACACCTCTGCCTAACCATTCGGGGAATAAAGGCGTGGTAGCATGTGATGTTAAAAGATTAAGTTGTCGTGATAAGTCAGTCAACTAATCGTGAGTTATGTAAATTGAAACACAAATTTTTCAAACGTGTAATTAAAATTTGTATTAATTATAATCAACATTCGGAGCTAGGCTAGATCACAGAGCTCGTATTTGTAAAAGTTATTAAAATGATATGAGGTTTTAATGTGCTTCAAATGTCAGCGGTTTATGATCTCAATTGGCTGTTCGCCCATTTGGTACTGTGATCGAAAAAGTTTTTAATTCGTACTTATACGATAATGATCTGTATCGTTCTCATTATCGTAAAAGTTAGTAGGATAGGTTTATGCCAAAAGTTTGTATTTAGCGGAATATTTACATTATCGTTACTTACACTTTGCATTTTAGGAAACTTCTTGATATTTCGTTTTTCTTTTCTATTAGTCTAGTGATCCTAAAAGCAACGTAGAGAGCAACCGTCCGAACGGCACTTGCGCGAATGGCATCTAGCCTAGTCCATGAAAGGCACCTACCAATATTTTTGGCAGGTCCTCTTCATCATCATCATCAGCCTATACTCGTCCACTGCTTGACGTAGGCCTCTCCTAGTGAACGCCACAGAGCCCGATCTTCGGCTTTCTTCATCCAGTTACTGCCGGCTGCCTTCCGCAAGTCGTCGCTCCATCTGGCTGCGGGCACCCTACACTACGTTTGGTGCTCTTGGTAGATTTAAATATATTTTTTACATTTATCCCTATGACTATGACTCGACAGCCTTGTGCTGGGATGTATTTGTTATCAGGACAGTAATAATAAGAGTGTACCTTGGATATTTTGTCCGCCATTGTCCCTCGTCTACGCAGGTTCTAATACTGATTTTGCAATAAAATAAATTATTATGGTAAGTATCTATCTATACTAATATTATAAAGAGGAAAGAATCCTTAGTTTGTTTGTAATCGATAAACCCTGAAATTACTGAACCGGTTTTTATAATTTTTCATCATTAGAAAGTATTTCAGATATATGCGGGCGAAGTCGCGGGCAACTCTAGTCTTTCATGAAGACCCTCATATATAATTTTCTTAAATTATCTTCTATACCGACATCTGCGTGCAAAAATTTGACTATACCTACTTATTCATCGCTTGGATTTTCGAATTCGAGTGTACGATATAGGCTTGCTCAGTTCGATCTGTGAAAAAAAATCTAAATTAATCTGCAAAGGCCACAAATTCGTGTGAGATCTGCTGAAATTCAGAAAGTCAGCGTCGTGGATAGTTAATTTCAATTTGCTCTATAATAATATAGTAAAATATATGTTTAATTTAAACAGAATATTAATATCATTTTACTAAAGACAGACGTCTGGAGGTCATACAGTTACAAGGGTCTCATTACTTATTATAAAACCAATTGAGAAACTCAATACTAGAGCAGCTACGTTAACAAGCGTTCAAATATGTTATAATACCTCAATGTTTAGTAGACGTTAAAGTGGGTTGTTGTTATAATAATAATGTACTCACATTGTTTGAAAAAGACTCGAAAGCTTATGACGAGGACTATCTATACCAAATACATTCAGGCCATGTCTGTACTTTATAGATTTTCAAGATAAACTAATAAAAGCCAAAACAACAGTTAGATTGTTTTCTCTCAGAAATAAATATCATTTAATTAATAGAATGTGATCAAAGAAAAGAAAAAGTGCAGTGATAGATAGCGTAGCGATATGACCATTGAACTGCCAAGTCGAAGGTGTCGAGTTCAAATCCAAGGCACGCACCTCTGACTTTTCGAAGTCATGTGCGTATTAATAATTAATTCTCACGCGCTTAAACGGTGAAGGAAAACATCGTGAGGAAACCTGCATGCATGAGAGATTTTCTTGACGGCGTGTGAAGTCTGCCAACCCGCAGTAGGCTAGTGTGATGGACAATAGCCTAATCCCTCTCGTACTAAGAGGACACCCGTGCCCAGCAGTGGGACAATGTAATGGGTTGATGATGATGATGATCAACGAAAATCATCGTGTAACCTTTCTTTGGACAACAAACAGGGCTATCAGATTGTTGCAGAACATAATATGAGTGCCCAATGTTAGTCGTCACTAAATGATGAATAACGTTTAAGGCAGTTGTCCCACCGCCAACGATGAACGAGAAGCGATTAGAGCTAGGAACGAGTCGGCGAGCAGCGACAGGCGAGTGTGTAGTTCCAATACGATTACTGAATTCATAATAATTATGTGCAGTCAGATCCGCACTTTATGAATAAATGACCGGTTGGTCTCTCGGCGTGAGCCTCGCCGGCAGTGTGAACAGTCAGCGATTAATTATTAATATAATGCATCTCTTTTGTTTACACGGAATGTTTATATATTGATAGCCGATGGTCAATCGCTTCTCGCCGGCGGTGGGACAACTGCCTAAAGGCAGCAATACACAAGTAAAAGCACTTAGCAAGCAGTTGCTAAGTGCGACTCAGCTTTTACCCATTTGCTGATTGATAGCTGGCCGCGCCCCGCGCCGTTATATGGGCGAAACTGCTACGACACTCGCCCTGCAGATTTTCGTATAGTGTTTATTGATAACTGTGTGTATGTGAAATTTATGTTTGTGAACGCACCCATGATACACGCGATAAAAGAAAATCTAAGTGTGGGATGTATTTTTTTAAAACAACGATTCAGAATGTTATACCGTAGTTCAGGGAGAATATTAAGTTAATTATTAGTTTACAAAATATTGGGTTTTGTTTGAATAGTATTGACTTAAATAAGTGTGGTAGGGGAAGATGGGCTTAGTAGTAGACTGGGAATAAGTTTACGGAGAAAGTGTTGAGATAAATAATATCATTGGTTTAGATGTAAAATTGTATAAAATTATTAGAGATGGCATGTTTACTTGATGCAGGATGTATTTTTCTATATTTGGTTTGTTATTTATAAACAAGGTAAGTCCATTCCGCAGTAAAACCCCAAGCTGTAATTAAATTCGACCCTTTTTTGACATTAATAATAAATAAACACATAATTTTTTTTTGTGTAGTTGACTTGTCAAATCAAACAAATCAGTCAACTGTCTGCCGATAAAAAATTAGCAATGTGTGCTTCATCATATCATATGAGCTAAATGAAGTTCACTGCTGACCAAAGGCCTCCCCCATAGACTTCCACAACGACCGGTCATATGCCGCCCGCATCCAACGAACCCCACCGACCTTTATGTATATGTATACTAGCTGACCCGGCGAACTTCGTACCGCCTAACAGTCAATGAATGTCGTGTTACCTTTTAGCTGAACTAATTTAGGCTTTGATGAACGTAATACAATGATACCAAATAAAAATACAGATATATATCAAAAAGTATTTTATTATGATAAATAATACATACAGAAAGAGAATTAAAAAAAAATTTAGTACTTCAAACACGTGTCAGCAAAAAATGACTGAATTCAGGCGCTCCATTTCGATTTTTCACATACATGTCAACGCAATATTGTTGAAGCAGTCGACGAAATCGCAATATACTTAACCTTATTAATATACGAGGATACCTACGGAGTTACATACAACATTTTAGTGAAACTACAGTCAGTATCAGTCTTAATAAGTACTTAACAATAGGCCATATATATATAACCATTTATAAGAACGTAAACAGACTGCCTCATTAATCTAGTGTTCCTAAGTGCGACTGCTACGCCAAAGGGTGTATATTAGTACTCCTCCGTCATGCAGAGTCCCATGTAATAGGGGGCGAGCCTATTGCCATTAACCGTTGTTGTTTTTACCATATAGAATAGAATAGAATATTCTTTATTGCACACCAAAAACGAATACCACGTACAAATGATAAAACATAATCATGGTACAATGGGCGGTCTTATCGCTAAAAACGATCTCTTACAGACAACCTTCGGATGGACTCGAGAGAAAGGTAAGGCGACAATTAGGTAGTCATGATAAAATGTCAAATCACCTTTTTATCCAACGTTTATAATCTAAATATTACCATAATGTTATGTATCTGGCAACTAAATCAAATAGGTAATAACGGTCAAATTATTGTTAAGAATTTGACGAAAATCATTCTCTGCTACGTCAATTGCTTGTTTACCGACCGCTTTTAAGCAATTATCATTATGTAATGATTCATTTACGTTAATTGACATGTTTGGTTGCGGCAGTACTTAATTGTCATTAAAATGTTCGTATCAGTGCGGCATTACTCACGGTGATATGATTTTTTTAAACTTTGATTTTATTTTGCATTGAGCTTGAGGCGTTAAGTACAGTCATGTAGAAAAATGCTTAGTTGACGTTTGATTGTTAAAAAATAATGTTGTTTTGGATTTTGTAGGAATAGAAGATCGGGCTCTGTGGCGTTTACTAAAAGAGGCCTACGTCCAGCAGTGGACGAGTATAGCCTGTAGATGAAAAAAAAAAAAAAAACAAATAACTGCTTAAGTGTTCTAGTGCGTAGGAATGCAGAGTGTGGGATCTTGTATTCCATTTCCCATTATTTTTTTAATGAAAATCTCAATATCACCTCCAAGGTAGGATTTATATCCAATTAATGGCAATAGGATCGAATCCAATTACACGGAATCTTAAAACTCAATTAAAAACAAAAACAGCATTATCAGCTTATTATGCCTACTTGTGGCAAAGATATGGAATAATACTTTGGGTAATAGTGTTAATATTCAACAATCATTTATACAAAATAACTTAATTAGAATCTTTTTTTTTATCATAGATAGGCTTGTGCTTGACCAGAACTCGCCTGATGTTAACGATGTAGTCTACAAATGACAGACAAGAGTATAAACCCTACTGTCTGGAATATAAATTACTCCCCCTTCCATCTATTTCAATCGGCTAACATTCGGCCGATTAAAAAAGCAATTCAATGTGTGCACCCCCTTATCTTGACTTAATTGTCATTAAAATGTATGTATCAGGTCGCATTAGTCATGTTTGCGTTTGTCGCGTGATTTATTATTAAACCCCGATAACATGCCTTAATTGCGGTCTTTATTTAGAAGGCACGACCATGTGCTGTACTATCGCCCCATCTTAGGGGTAACTGGGTACACATGATTGACAGTAAGCCTTAGCCTTATGTATATGTAAAAACAAGTAATTTGAGTTGCTGTTACTTTGCCTGTCTAGTTTGACAAAAAGTAGGGTTTTCATTCTGTAATGAATCCTATAGTCGATGAGATTAGATTAGATCCACTCGCCAGCAATGGAAAAATGGGTGTCCACCGACGTGCGTTTATCAAGAAACTTTTCACCTATGACCATTCTATTCTGTGGAATCAATTACCAGCGGATATATTTCCGATCCGGTACAACATGGCAACCTACAAGAAGCGAGCCCATCAACGCACTTTCAACCCCTCCGGTGTTGTGGGTGTACATGGGCGGCGGTGATCACTTACAATCAGGTGACCCGCCAGCTTGCTTGCATCTTCTAATAAAAAAAAGGGAAGACAGATGCGCATTTCAGTCGGTACAATCCAACATACTATGCCGCCTCCGCAGACGATCCAGGAAGATTTCCAGACCACAAAAAGAGGTGACATTTATACTATAGCTTATATTTTTTCAATTAAATTTGAGCAACTGCTGAGGTCGTATCCTTGACGACACATCAACCTATACAGTTTGGTCTTTAAGTCGTCCGTATACCGTTTCAATAGATAAGCTTTTTGTAGAGCAACTGTATTGAAATGTTGTTGTTTGTACTAGAATCTTTAACATAGATTGTTTTATAGGCGAAGGATCCAGCTGTACAGACCTTGTCTCAATAAATGTATGTCTTAATTTCCTTAATTGCCTTTATAGAACTATAGGAAAATTAGCGTCATTCCGGCGTCCTCTTGCGATATCGCTCAAATTTTCCTTGAAAAATGTGTAGGTAAATAAATGAAAATTTATATACATATTTAAAATCAAAATTAAATTTATTCTCTGAGTATACAAATACAAAAGTGTACACATTATTAAATTTCAGATCACTAAAGAGTTATTAAAGTAAACTAAGCTTTGTTTGAATTTTCATAAAATTCATTTAAAGTTGTTGGAAACCAAACATTGTTTGAATTTTCATGGAATTCATTAAAATTCTGGAGTACCAATCCAGATTTCCTTCGAGGAATAAGTGTGTTAATGACAATAAAACAAAACCTTAGGTACCGTCAACATAAAAAGAATCCGTCCATATATCTAGTCGCAAACAAATAGAAGCCCGACTATTTCGATGCTAATACAATAAACTTTTACGCAACCTCTTCGGGCAGAAGGGTGCGTGGGCTGTGTAAGCCCACGCACCCTTCTGCCAGTTTTAGGTGTTTCTGTGTGTCAAAAATAGTTTGGGGACGGACGTATGTATACCACTGCGGGTCGATAGATCCGTGCCGCAATAACTCTACAGTCCTTGGCAAAAATATACAACATTTCTGTTTTATTTTTATTGCCCTTTATTGCTAAAGTATATGCCAAATATGTGTCTGCCCCAGCTAGATATTTTTCCGATACTGTGTAAAAGAAAGGAAGAAATACATTCAAAGTTATCATATTCATGCTGATTTCATCATAAAATAAAACATAAAAATGAGGAATATATTCAGAATAGACACGAGTACACAGACAGATGGAAATGGGTATTCGGAAATTTCAAGAAAAGTTCTTACTGAGATATTTTCTAAAAACAATTTTTGGTCAGCTTTTTTGGACAACTGTTACCGTTTATTTTACTGTTATGAACTGCCTTTCGCCCGTATTTCCATCCGCGCGGTGCGTAGGCGGAAATTAATTTCGAAATCACAGTTTTTTCCGGCCAACGAAATACCTTAGGGATTGCTATCTCGGGATCTGCGTGTTCAGTTGGTATGAAAATTACTTTCTCTGTAGATACCTATATTCGACAAAGTACATTTGCTTAGTAAAAGCCCATGTCGTCAAAGTAAGAACAGAATCAAAATATTCTTGTATCACGCAAATATTTGTCTTGGAAATTGACTAATTGACGTTGCACATTGCAACACCAAACTTGCAAGCACGAAGACAGAAGTTGTTATTTAAACTAGCAGGCAAAGCCCTACTCATGAATGCTTCTAATAACTTACAAGTTGCAACTAGGGAGTTCGGAACAAACGCGTTACGTAACAACGTTGCACCGTTACCTGTGTTCATAATCCAAGCTTGTTACACCATTGCATCATAATCTGCGATGTTATCGTTATGTTTGTATTGATCTGATTTATGTGCGCATTGCCTGAAGCTTAATGGTTAATTTAAATTAATTCAATTTGTATCCGCTCTAACCGCAAAAGGTTACTGATAAAGACCAGTCTTGTTTTTTGCTGTATTTAAACAGTATATAACACTGCCAGATTAAGTCTTTCTCATAACACTCCACCCTCTTTATCAATCCTTTATATTTACCTATAGAACTAAAACTTGTTTGTCTCAAAATCTTCATCCAATAGCAAGTTATTTAGGCTTTTACTAACTGAATTTTGAAGAGCTATGGAAGACGAGATTTGATCCATTTATCATTTGTTGGGAATGTCTCAAGGGTGTCCTCCGAAATGTTCTAACAATGGTTTCAAATTAAACTTCTCGAGTTCATTAAAACGGCACAAACTATAACAAATAGAAAGACTAAGATTTGTTCTTGCTGTTTGTAAGTACTGTTAGGTCTCGCTAATTTTAATCAATTTAACAAAAGAGTAACTGTTAATTTATGTTTATACAAATGCCTATATGCCCTAATAATTTCAAAGGACCATGACGTAAGCAACCATCTCTTCTATTATGTAGGAATGTCAACCTTAAGTACTGCCGCGATAACAAGGCGGCGGGGAGGGATTCTTGGCCAGGAGCGGGGGCTCGACTCGGTCGGGCACTCGCCCCAGGACCGTCGATTAAGACGTTTGCTTGTAATTTGTTCACTAGTCCATGGAGACTGACAGTGTATTAAAATGTTGTAAAGTCAACTGAGTTTAACTTCTCACAATATCCCAAGTAACCAGACCCTTTTGAGAATTGTAACGTCTGTAACCGCTTAGAGCTAACATATCAGAAGTGAAGTGCAACCAAAACGTAAGTACACGCCCAATTATTATAATTACTAGTTTGTGTGATGTCATATCACTAAGGATGTGATCGAAGCGAGTATCCTTGTGACGACGAGGACAAATCTCCCCGGTATGACACACGCCTTATAGGATATCATTTTATATTGATTCGTTAATTATACATATACATGTAGGTACGCTCTTGTTTTTAGTTTTGCCAGCAGTAGTAATATTGAACGTTATTCTCGAATTCAAATATAATTTATTGCAAACTAATTGGATTTACTTATGATGGTCTACTTAGTAGGTACCCTTTTAAGCAGTGTAACAATTTCCTTGAATTATTTCAAAATCAAATCATTTATTTGCCTGAAATATGGTGGATATGCGAGATGTTAAATCGAAATGTTAAATCGAGATGTTTCATCAGTTGTTAGACATTATTCACATTATATTTTATGACTAGATAGATCATGGGTAAAATTTAGCGCTAGGGTATCTTCTTTCATTTACATTATTCCAATCTTACAACTGGGAATGACGTGTGGCTGATAACCAATTGACCTGGCATGTGTTTCGGGTTCGAATCCCGGTCAGTAGCCAAAATTGAAGATCTTGACGGATTGAATAAGGTGAGTGTCTGACTGTGACTAGTACTCGTACTCTAGCACGGATGTCAAAGTACGCGTAAACGAATTTAGTAATCAACAAGGAAACTGTGTTGTAGCTTGTCGTTATAGCTCTCTTACGAGTAGATTATCGCTCCATTATCAGAGTTTGTGGGCGCCTACCAAACAGTGCGTCACCCGGTAACCCAAGCATAGCACTTGAAACCGCATTCTTTGGTTGCGGGACCCAAATGCTTACACTTAAAACAAAGGTCCCTTGTCTATTTTTAGAACTGGATGACTTCCGTCATTTGTTTGTATAATGTATCAAATGCTCCACTGTAACAAAGGAACCCTATGAAATACGTAACTGTACAACAAATAAGACATTGTTATAACGAAGGAATATCATGGATATAATGTTGACATAATTACCGTACATAAGTAGTATATCTATAACGAAAGGGATTAAATGGAGGGTTAAACTTTTGTCTGCCTGCAAATACAAAACTCCCAATAGATTGCAGTCCCGATAACTGAATAGTTCTAAAGTCCTTTTGCCACGAGATTTCAGACAATCGGGATCGGCGAGCTATGACAGCTCACAACTCCCCCCTTCGAGCCGAAGTTGACTGCGAAGTGGAAACTCCTAAGAGGAAGTCGAGATGGCAGTGAGCGGCCATCGGCTTCGGATGCAGGAGGATTGAAGCGAGAGCAAGAGCATGCTCGTCGCTGACGACCTGCGTCGAGCGTCGCATCACACCAACGAGCCGCGAGTGGACAGCAGCTGTCGTCGCAGCACATTCACGTGTCGGCGAGATGCGGAGACTGCGAGCTTCATGCGGAGCAACGTGTGGAGGGCAGTCTACCAGCTATGTGCAGAGCGACGTGCGGAGCGCGGCGCAGCACGACTGCGATGCACGGATTAACAAGGTCACGTAGCCCTTCTTTTTCGAGAAAGATTTTAATTGATATCTTTAACAACTTTAGGGAGGGTCATTGTCAACTGTGAACCAAAACGCACCACAACCACATACTTTGCGTAACCTGGATCCTTCGGCCAAAAGGCTTTAAATAAACGTGTGGTCGTATAAAAAGGTGAGTAAGATGCGTTTCGGTATACAGTTGCGATTAAAGAACCAATACTTGTCTTTCTATGTAAAAGACCCTACAAGGGGTCTGGTGGTCCAAAGATTAATACCATTCCATCAACTTTGAAAGATATAGTTATAGAGCCCGCATAACAAATAATTATTATGAAAACTAAGTGTGCCTTGCAATTTCATCAGCTTTGCCCTGCTCCTAAGGGGCCATAGCGTGATATTAAGTAAACTATAACCTTTTTTTAAGAATTGCAAAGGTTTTTCATATCTGACTGGTAGTTCTAGAAACTAGCACGTTTAAACAAATAAACTTTTCGGCTCTTTTATATCAGTACAGATGCGATGAGATATTACTATTAGATAATACTCCTAATAAATCATGTTAAACGTTTAGGAGCGTGACATATTTATGTACCATAGCTGTCAATACATTCTTCTACAGCAAGTCGGTCAACCGCAAATGTCGCACAGAGTTTATGTATTAATTACTATTCAAAGCAATAACGTTTATGCATCATTAAGGCCAACAACGGGTCTACCTCTTTTAATTATATTATGTACATATAAATATAAGTACCTTTACCAATGTGATGTGGTAGCAATATGCATGATTCATGATATTAAAGATAAAACATCTTAATCAGCTTAGGCACGGATCAGATCAGGTTAGCATATTGAGTGTTACAGTATATTAGATGACAAAACTATCAATACTAGTAGTGCAGTACATAATCTAATGGGTAATAAATCTAGTTCCAAAGTTAGGTAACATAAAAATGCTAGCAGTTATGTTTTGTGCACGTTACTTTCATTTGAGAATAAGCTACAGGGAGGTCGTGTATCTAACAATATTATCCCTATACTTAGGACTTCATTATACAAGCAATGTTTATGCAAACGTACCGGTCGTGCCATGCTTAAGTTTCTGTCTTTTCTATTTAGTCTAAGGTAATCTTTAATCGTTCTGAGTGAGACAACGTCGTGAGTTGACTTAGTTCTGAACCGTAAGTGAGTCTCAAGTTAGGCAGAGATTTGATAGAACGATGGTGCGCGTAGGTGGTAAAAAGTATCAGCCGTTGAAATCTTACGGCATGAAATCCGCCCCATACTCGTACAAGGTCAGTTTTAGTATGTGCTTAACACGAAACACGTGTTTAGTATTTTAGGTAGTCTATGTACAAAATTTCAAAACTGCATCTTGAAAAATATCGAAGTTATACGGTTGATTTGCTATCTGGTTGTCTGTCGCATGAATTTGTAGCATTGACTTTGGGCAGCTGACGGGGTTGTTTTACCCTACCCTGCATCGGCCCGCGCCTAGTGAGTCTAGTGACGCTATGACCGGCAGTGACCTGTGTTGTGCACGTATGATTGCGGATAGGTACTTAGTATAGGTACTTAAAATTTTTGGGACAAAATATGACATGCTGTAAAAAAATATTGGAATTGATTCAGATACATCTTCTGAACAAACTTTATTCTGCTTTCGAATTATACTAAAAATAATGTTTTATACCAATGAATACATTAAAGTGCCTGATGCCTAAGAAGTACTAGTATTGTCTTGCATCCTCCTTAAAGGTCCTAGGACATACCAACGTCACCGAGTAAATAATAATGACATATATTGTCCCGTGGCTGGGCACGTGTCTCCTCACAGATTGAGAGGGATTAGGTTGTAGTCCTGTAATATTAATAAATGATAACATCTAATTAGCCCTTTGTTATTCAGGAAATCTAAAATTCAATTCACAATTTAAGGAGGTTCTGTAATCACGGATCACATAATAAGAATAGGCGGTGATCCCAAACTAGAAGGGCGATCTTGAGAGTCAGACTTGCATCGGCGATATCAAATACATTAAACTACATATTTTAGCAGCTTTCGTTCTGATGTAACAAACATAAGCATAAGTATATTTAATGCTGCGGCATAAGTGTCGATTAGAATATCCGCGGCGCGGGAGTTAAGTTAGCACGCCTCGGCACTTAAGCAAGCACAGTACAGAAAAATCGTCCTTCAATTAATGACTATAAGATGTTCTTAAGACTTACAATTTTTTTATATTTATGAAACGATAGCTTACGCGAGTAGATAGTAGGAATCGGTGGAATTCCTTCACAGCGAAAGCAAGTCTTCTCTCAAAGCTCGGAGTTTATTTAGGGATTGTACCGCCGAGTGTGAATGGGCTAGACCTAAAACGAATGATGTTAACGCATTGCTTCAAAATCTTGTTAGATTTTTAGAAGATCAGTGTCAGTATCCATTAGCGACGAATAGCGTCATACTTCTCAAATCATTAAGGGTTTTAGATGGTAAAAATAAAGGCTTAACAATAAGTTCGATAAATAAACGGGAGTAAGAAGAAAGACGGAAGAAAGAAAGGAACATACATAAATAGACAGGTATCGAATAAGTATTAATAATTAAAACTATGATTTAGCTTAAAGTAGAATTAAAATAACTCAGATTCGTGAGAACAAAAAGAGGACCCTAGCTCAGCACAGGCCATGTTGCTAGATTCTCGAGCGAAATCACGGACATCGGACATCTACAGGTGATACCAAAGGGGGGCGAGGGAAGATGTCCTCGTATGTAAATTCTACCAATGTAACACTGGGCATGAGTATTGGGACTTAGAATCGAAGAGGCTTTGGAAAAACCGCAACAGCAGGTTCTTTGAGTAGGAGGTAGGTAATATGGGAGTTAACATTGAGTCAGCATATAAAAAGAAAAACAACCCGAACGCTCGCGAAGGATTAGGTGCTGCTCTCCGATGATGGGGTACACACGGAGATCACTTTAAACCCTTGGAAAAGGAAATCAGAATCATACCTTCCTATGTCTGGTTTCATAATATAGATTTATAAGCTTTTATTAGGTCTTAACAAAACTTAGCGAAGGCACTAGAAACATCTTCTCTAGATCCAAAAACTACAGTCGCCTCATTAGCGATCGTGTAAGCTGTTTTAACTCGCATACATTCAAGCTGTTGTGATCAAACAGAAACCATAAAATACGTTTAAAATACGGGGCTAGGCCTAAATCTAATGTATAGGTCGAGCGGTACCTTCGCAAGATTTTCGGCTCCCGAAAAGCATTAATCTGCAACAATGGTAAAAGCAGCTGGACGGTATTTGGGTAACATTCAATAGTGCCTAAACAATATCATTCACAAAACCAGAGAGAGGGCACCATCACAGGTGACATTTGGAAACTCCATGAATAAACAATATGAGTATAGATGAGTGAGAATAAACTCCATGAGTATACAATCATATCCCACGTATTTATAGAGAACTTCCTACGACAATATTCAAAAACAAATTAAAGCAATGGTTGATTGTTAATTGTTTCTACACGATTAATGAATTTTTCAATTATAAGCACAATTAATGTAAAAAAAAAATGTAACTTTCGCATGCCTACTATGGGTGAGATGTCTGTGTACCTTCCCAAAATGTAACAACAGCTTTGTAAAACCATATCTCTAGCGAATAAATGATTCTATTCTCTATTCTCTAAAGAAACGAATCCTATGCTAAGTGTCGCCACAGTCGCCACTCACGATGACGATAACTTAACTGACATGTACACGTTGAAACTAAGGCTAGTTATGTCATAGTACCCAAGCTGGGAATAATCGGGCACAGAAAGCAGACGCCTGACAACTGTCATGGCGGACCACGTGAAACTATGGATTCATGTCACCACTCTAGAAATCAATCAAAATTATGCCGCAAAACAGTTGCGATAGGTATTACAAAATATCAAGTACTAATAATACCAAATTAAAGCATGTTTTGTATTTTATTGTGTCACATTTCAAAATTGTTATGCTAGAGACTGTTTATGTACAGAATATTATTATTCATTGTTTCAGATCAAGTTCGCGAGAATTGATTGGTTCGCGACTTGATGAGATGAGGCCTCCCGACTCGCTCCACGGGTGAATTGATCGCCACGTGCTGGTGTCGCTAGGCGTTATGACATCTACTTGGTTCTATCGAAATCAAGTTCGCGAGAATTGCTTGGTTCGCGACTTGATGAGATGAGGCCTCCCGACTCGCTCCACGGGTGAATTGATCGCCACGTGCTGGTGTCGCTAGGCGCTATGACTTCTACTTGGTTCTATCCATAAACTCGATTGCCTATGGATATGTACCTTGTTTGATCCATAAACTCGTTTGCCTATGGATCTTCGTGACCTCTCCATCAACTTGTTTGACCGATGGATGAACCCTCGTGACCTATCCATCAACTTGTTTGACCGATGGATACTCACGATATTGCTTTATGGGTCTCGTGACTCATCCATCAACTTGTTTGACCGATGGATGTTCACGAGATCTTGTTTTAGTCCATCAACTTGATTGACCGATGGATATTAATGATTTGTCTTTACTATTGTACTTATAGACCGTCAGTTTGTATAAAACAAAGAAATTAATGTAATCACTATTATTGTAATAAATTCCTAGCAACTGGCCAAGAATCCGAGTGTTAGGTTTCCACCTGGAGTCGTATGCGGGGACGCACACGATGTCAGGACGGACGAGTGTTAGGTCTCGCTAATTTTAATCAATTTAACAAAAGAGTAACTGTTAATTTATGTTTATACAAATGCCTATATGCCCTAATAATTTCAAAGGACCATGACGTAAGCAACCATCTCTTCTATTATGTAGGAATGTCAACCTTAAGTACTGCCGCGATAACAAGGCGGCGGGGAGGGATTCTTGGCCAGGAGCGGGGGCTCGACTCGGTCGGGCACTCGCCCCAGGACCGTCGATTAAGACGTTTGCTTGTAATTTGTTCACTAGTCCATGGAGACTGACAGTGTATTAAAATGTTGTAAAGTCAACTGAGTTTAACTTCTCACAATATCCCAAGTAACCAGACCCTTTTGAGAATTGTAACGTCTGTAACCGCTTAGAGCTAACAGTACTTTGTTTATTCTACTAGAGTACACAATCTGTATTATTCACTATCATAACAACCAATTTAAGACGTATTTATTCGTTAAGATACTGTATAAATTAATGGAGAATCTGTTTGTATTGTCCATTATTGATTGTTCAACACAATTTTTGTGGTCTTTCCTTTGCCAAATTTTAATTGAGTCACTACCAATGTATGTGCCTATTATGTTCCCATAGATGTCCTCATTTCTCCCTCCTATTATTCCATAACTTTCATTCTTGACTTTGTATCTATATTCAGTTCTCATTTTAAACATGCAAGTCCCAACAACATTTCATTTCTGTACGCACAACAAAACTATTCATAATTAAAACGCCATTATCAAATACGGTTTGATTAATTGGTGAAACGTTGAACGGGCGGAATCCAGTTTTGATTCAGTTTGAATTAAGTTATAAATGATGCCGTTTAAAGTCGGACACGCACGGCGAGTGTGGTCGCGACTCACAAACTAGTTATTGTTGTACATATAAGAAAGTGGTACTGATACTACTCACACATGTTCGATTTTATTAAATTCCATTTGCATTTTTAATTTAGATTTTGGATAGATAATACTGCCTTGGATAATATGGCTAGATTTACTATAGTGTGGAGTCCACAACGCGTTAGACGACGCCTGAGACCCAGGTGGATGAACTGGACTCATATTTGAGAAATTAGGCTGAAAAAACATTTACCCGTGAGGAGTGGTAGGGTGACCTATAGCGGGACCAACAGGGCTGATAAAAATACCTATTATACTTAACACTATTCTTTACATACCATCACGCCTGTATTCTCCGAAGGGTTAGGCAGAGGTGTACTAATATACACCCACATTTCGCCGGTATGTTTTTAGGTCCCATGTAACAGGGGCGAGCCTATTGCCATTAACCGGGTACAAATCCAGACTCCAAGCTGCTTCTGGGAATTTCATAGAAAAACCCAATAACACTGCTCGACCTGGGGATCGAACCCAGGACCTCTAGCGTAGCAGTCGCGCTTAGGACCACTAGACTAACACTACTATGTTTATTTTCATCATTTATACAAATTAATATCGGTATCTCTATTGTGTAGTACCGTAGGGCGTCTTAGTACTTACTATTGATTCCGGTTCATTTTCATTCTTGAGTAGTTTCAATTTCATCGACAAGAGTTTCAATGGCTGAAACCGAAACCATAGTTAATTAATTATCCTACGCCGTAAGCGCCATCTTCGTCGACGTAGTTACCTGTTATAGATTTATTAATTATATGTTTAGCTTCAACTTTCGGGATTGTACAACCTAAGTACAAGTAGCAATGAGTTTTTAGTCAATTGAGTTTGATATAAACTGGTTGTCGTCTTTATCAGATAGTGGATCATGGACAATTTCTACTTCTAGCATCGTCCGCTTTACTTTATTTTGGACTAGCTCTCCACCCACGGCTCCGCCCGCGTGGTTTGTCGATTTTTCTGTACTATAATATGTATGAATGAAAACCACATGAAAATCGGTGCAGTAGTTTTTGAGTCTATCGCGAACAGACAGACGCGCACCTAAGAATATCACTTGCCATAGTATGGGGACTAAGACAAAAATATTGACAAAATAAAATATTTATTATTTAATAAGACTAATTTTAATTTCAAAATTATTTAGTTTCGTTGGAATAATGTGATACAATACTTGTATTTTTTATTATTATATAAAATTACAGATTAATTCAGTCTGACCTCTAAAATAAAATTTTCTTTATGTATTTATTATTTTTCTGTATTTTTTTTATTGTTCTCTTAGTAATCATTTTATGTTTCATAATTATGCAGTAAAAAGTTGGACTATTAATCAAAAACATTGTAAATACAGGTTTCCATATAGATCTATATTGAAGTTTTCTTATAGCTACCTGTTTAAAGTGTCGTAATTTTTATTTCTTTGTCCCCGCACTATGGTTAGTAATATTTGTAGACTAGAAAATTAATTATTTTAAAATGTTTATGCCCACCTTTGGGTGTGCTAAGTGGAATACTTAAGGTGTGCTTCGTCTGGGTGTGCTTCGTGGAATGCCTCAATAAGCGGGCTAAATCATCAGTGTCAAATATAAAGTCACGTGCATGTATCGTCTCCAACACGTGATCTTTTCCACCTGTGCTGATAAAAATACGAATATAAAACGTCATTTGAATATTTAACAAAAAAATATACCTATTATTAGATGATTTTGCTAATTTATACAATCCATTGACGTCAGTACATCTTCGAAAACGTCAATTTTTTTAAATTGATTTGCTTTGTTTATTATTTTTATGTTATAACTGGTATTTTAATAGTGAAGGTTATCTAGTCTTGACTTTGGGTTTTTTTAAACATTCCAAGTGAATGTAGGAATTGTGTTGATAAGGCGTAGTGTTCAGAGCGCATGCTTATTGCCCGAAAAAACGAGGCCCGTCTTATTATATTATATTATCTTGCAGGTTGCTTATAGCTCTACCAACAAACTGTCTTGATTAACAACACGTTTTTTGATACGGTGAAGACTGAAATATAAAATGATATTTAAAAACTTTGTGCCTAAAATGACATACATGGTGCACGTACCTACGTCGTACACTCAACATTTCATAAGTGCCTAAATTATTTGTATTTCGATTTTGACAACGGAACTACTATTGGTTTTGCTGGGTCTAAAGACTGCGGTTGCAGACGTATGCTTGTTTGTCATCTGATCACAACGCACAAATATTTAATGTGATTGTTAAATAGCATAATATTACTACTTATTGTTAATTTAGCGGTAAACGCGTAGGGCATGTAAGCTAGTCAAAATAATAATAATTTACTTTATTGTATTCAAATGATTGTTGGTAGAAAAAAAAGTTGCGTCTCAAAGATCACAAGCTCGTAATATTCTTAATCGAGTGAATAATCAGCAAATCGCCGAAACCCAGTTTAATGAAGACACCAACCAAAAAAAGTAGCAGACATGTTTATTTTTCACTGCGTATATATTTCAATTTGGCAATAAATTACATCGTTTGAAGTGTGCACATTGACCGCGAGTGTGGTCGTAAAGACGTGGTCGCGTACTCGAACGACCTAAATTATGTGGTTGCATACTTTTGGCTAATTTATTGGTCGTAAAATCGTAATTAGTGCATCAAAGTTTACTGTATTTGTTGTTATTCTTCCAAATGCATATATGTACTAAGAATAAGATAATACCCGCAACCGAAGCAGATGGCGTTCTGTAGTTTCTGCCTACCCCTATGGGAAAAAGGCGTGAGTGTATGTATGTATGTATGAATAAAATTATATATTTTTTTGTTACTTAACAATACTGAATAACTTATATGTTATGTCTACGCAACACTTGCTCGTGTCCTTTGTAGGGTTGCCAACCGATCAGTTAAATAATTTTATAGTAGGTATACAGGTTCTCCATAAAAACGATGGATAAGGATGGAAGGTCATAATACTAACATATAGGTGTACTAATTCTTAAAAAAAAGTTTTTTTTTTTGTAAATTTGTGAGTATTTATCTTATATTAATGTACTTATGTGTGCCTACGTTATCAGAAAACAGGTAAATACAAGTTAAAATTTAATAACAATTAGAATTAACTACATATTTGTTAATACAGTTCATTGACGCATATACTCGTATTATAATATTAAACTAAGACTATAAATAACAACCATTATAAAGTTATTATAAACTGGTTATTGTTACTTATTATTTTTTATTTACATAACTGTCTAATTCAGCAGTAGTATAACCACTATAACCAGCTTAGGCTAACATATATGTTTAATATGTCGTCGCTTATCTCGAGCCGAAACTACGACAGGAGACGAGATGAAGTGACGACAAATTCATGTCGTGAAACCTAGTTCATCATGTCACGTCCACAAAGCTTAAGATAAAGTGCTGTAAGTATTACTTATCGATAAATGAAGCCATCTGTATCGACAGTAGGTGTATTCCTGCTTCGAAACAATCTAAATGATATATTTTTGATAATCAATAATGATTAGCTATTACTATGTTACCAAGTACAGAGATCGTATCGATATAATAAGTACCACTTTATACATGCCACAAATAGTACTGTCCCTTCGTGAATATATTTTAGTGCTGTACCTACTTATTTCCATGGAATATGATCTGTCACATAATGCTTAAAAATGGATCATCCTACTTGATACAAGAAACAAAAAAACTGTAAATTGTAAAACCCAGAGCTTTTTCCTTTTAGATTTTTCTACACTAGATGGAGCTGGCGTTTCCATATTGACCTCTGAGTAGAAACGCCAAAACAAACTCAAAGAACCAAGGGAATCTTTTTAAGTAGACAGTTCTAGATATGGAATAGGAAAAAACATAATATAGCATGTAAATAATATTACATTAATTAATGTATAGGTAACCTAATCACACAATTTTCAATTACCCGCACTACACTTAAAAATAATTAAAAACCATTCAAGATAACAACATACGTATACTTTCTCTTAATATACACGAGTTAGTATCACGTAGATAACTATCGCATCTATATTAAAATGTGTTTTAATTAATCTATGATCTTTATCGATGTTGGGAGTGCTGAGTTGCAACACTAATGACTTATTTTTTAAATTAAAATGACGTAATCGTAAAGTCATACGATTATGACTCGTCAAAGTTATGTCGGTTGTCTATCTATTTATCTACCCAGTATTGTCCAAATTGTCCCACTGTAGGGCAAAGGCCTCACTTGTCCTATTCTAAAATTATGCAATTCTAAAATTTGCTTACATAATAACAGCTAATAATAATAATCGATTATCAAAAATATATCATTAAATATTGTTTTTCGATACGGCAGGGCTGATTTTATCGACAAGTTTTACTTACAACACTTTATCTTAGACTTTGTAGACGCTTCATACGGTTTTCGTCGCTAATGGAAATTTTATACATTTTTGACATTTAACGCAACTTCATCCTATCTTTTAAAAAAAACTGCATCCATCCTCGTAATTTTTATTACGTAATAAAAATTACGAGGATTAAATTATAAGAATATGTAACTGTAACTATGTAGGTACACACGGCTACAGGTCAACCTATACACTACCTAAACCTATACAAAACCTGTTTAAGCTGATCTCGCATTGTATAGGCTTCCTATACAATAAAATATAGCTTGATGTGTAGCCGTGCGTACATGACAAGAAATAGGAGTGTTTATTGTGAATTTACAAGCAATTAATCATACAAAACTTAAGTTGTCGGGCAACCTAAATCCGTATAACAGCCACCAGTGCAAAAACGAAACAAGTTTTCTTTGAGAATTCAATACTTATTTATACTTTATTGTAGTATTAAACGTGTATGCCTTTTGTATTTAGAGACTTACAATATTGTCGCCTTTATCGTGAACTGCGATTTCTTTCAGGCAACGTTTACTAAGTTATGATATTTATTTGTTTCAGGAGGTTCCGATAGCAATAAGGGCAAAAGCAAGAAGTGGCGGAAAATCCTTCAGTTCCCACACATATCACAATGCTTAGATATAAAAACAAAAATAGGTAAGTCCATAGACATAATTATTTGCTTATCGTAAGATACGAAGATTCACAATCGGCGAAAATGTTCACACACAAAAAAAAACAGTGGAATTGTAACTTGTTTATTGCAAGTCTGCCTTTATTTCTTATCAACGTAATTATTTTCGGAAGCAACTTGCTTTGATTATTCCAAAAATATACACATGATTGGTACTTGCGAAATGGTAAAAAAAATGGTGTAAAACGGTGAGTTGTATTAATGCGCAATTTTAATTTTACGACTGAATAGGCTAACATTACCCATCCCCATGCCAATCACTAATTCATATCGATGTATTACTATTAAAAGGAATTCTCCATCCCTAAAATTAAAATTAATTAGAAGGTCGTAAATTTGCGAGTTCTAAAACTTTTATTAGAAGTACGATCGTGTGGCGTCCTTTATTCTATATCGAGGACCTGCTCGAGATGATAAGCAGCTTAACTATTCCATGGCTTCTAAAACTTCTAGTATTCGGCTTTCAGCATTGTTTTCGGCAGTCTATTGTCTGTTATTAAAATTAATTTTACTCAAGGGTTATTTTGTGGTTCAGTGAAGAGATTTTTTTCGCTCTTTTAAACGTTTCCCCTCACTAGCATATTCTCCTATATCGTAACCTGTAACCTGTTACAACAAACTGTAGGTCATACATATATTTTTCCGTGTAGTAATCGAATCCACATCCTGTGATGCGGTTGTCCATGGCTCAGCGATGATGTCAAACGCGGTAAAGTTGACAGAACTGTGATTATTACCCTAGGTATGAAGCAATCGGACGAGTAGGTCCGGTCGGTCCAGCTCGGTTCTTACATTAGTGCAATTCGCTACTTTGCAATGGTTCGCGTCCAGTCGCGAAAATAGAGAACGATTTGCCGTCTATACTTGTCACGGACGCGATGAGTCGTCCTAGGACAGTGTAGTTTGTTTTGAGCACAGGCCGAAGCAAATCTGTAATGATTATACGATGTGATAATCGATTGACGTAGAAATAACTACTGGTACGCCGTAGCATACTAAATGTGTGTGTGGATAAGGTCTGAGATAGATTTCGGCTAGATATATGTATTTTAGGTAAGTCTTTTTTGTGAGATAGTTCATAAGTCAACAAGTCCATAAATATTTTTATGTGCTGAGGCAAACACTTCAGTTTATAGAGCCTTCTGTAATTTATAACTCGACTGACAGAGTGATCCTGACGAGAAAATTATTCGCTAGAATGAATGTTTCATTGGATTCCGAAGATTGATTAGTTTCCGATGTCGAATTGTTTTTTGATAAGGCCGAATACTTAATTTTTTGGCCTTCGTCTACAAATTTGGTATTAGGCCGAAACCGAATGATAGCCGGTAAACACTAGAAATGGAACACACTATTTTCAACATAGAGTACCGAATGAGGCATCATGTGCTGATAAAAGTAACGTGCCTTCCGAATAAGAATTTAGGTATCTACTTAATGGTAAATTTTAGTCAAGACATTGGCTTTGAAATCATAAAAGGACATCCAATATTTATGTAATTGGACTTCCCCCAAACCACCTTATGTCCATCGGTACCTATTACCTACGGGATAATGCCCCTATATTTAACTAACGACCACAACGCTATAATTAAGTTTTTACGTCATTATTAAAATATGCAACATACATATACAGATAATGTTAACGTAAATACAAATGACCTAAATGGTATGGTTGGTAAGTATTCTATTTTTACGCGGTACCAAAATTTTTTGACGTCACTTATTTCGAACTAACTGTCCACTGCTGGCTATGGGTCTCCCTCAGTTTGTGCCATTCCCCAGTCTTATGCTACCCTCATCTGAGAAGCCCTCCAACTTGAATTGGTGTATTGTCTGCTATCATCATTTCGATTAGATGCTAAGTGCTTCATGACTTTAGTAGCAGCAAGCACGCCGATCATGAGGTCCCAAGTTGTTGCCATGTCGAGCAAACGTTCAATACTCGAAAGATTTGACTTTGATTACATGAGATATAAAATAAGGTTCTATTACAGGTATCGACGAGCCGTAGGTGTTTATCAGCACGTCTCTAGACAGGTCCCTTTAGTGAATACAGGCGTGATGGTGGAATGAACTATTAAAAAAAAAACACAGTTCTTTTATATTAATGATGAAAGAAGGGCGTGCCCAATTCGTCCAGGCTCCAGTATCGATCACACGACAATTTTAAGATGGTTTTTCAATTCGAATTGGACCACGATGGAGTTTTAAGCTTCGCTTACGAAACGATATCAATTTCGGTTGGCCGCAATTAAAATATAATCAAGTTTCTCAGAGATTTGGTACCGTATTTCATTTCCATTGTACTTTAATTTTCCGTTTATACATTGTTCCTTTCATTAATTTTTAACTTTAGGGAGAAAGTTTATTCAACAGTCTTGAGATCAAGTTTTGTTACAGGGGTGTCAGTTTCATTATTAAAAATCGAAGGAGGTTCAATGTTCGCCTGTATTTTATCACTCGTGCCTCTAAGGTCTACATCGATCAATTTAGTCGTCTTTTTAGACTTTTGAGACTTGTTTTAGCAGGTGAATACTGTTGTACATGTTCACACACATATCACTAGTATTTTTTAGGTCCTATGACAGGGAGGCATTGAGCTATAGAGGGGGATCCTTTTACTGATAATTGGAGAGAAATCTGAAATGATGCAACTGAGAATTTTCTGATAACATCTTATAATGAAATCCGTCCCTGGACACACGAGAAAAGGTAAACTAAGATGAAGAAACTACAATGAAGCCTCGTGCAGTCCTTTGAGTAGTGACGCTATTGGAAAATCAATGGTATCCATTGTCAAAAGGAGGTCCAGCATTAATTACCATAAATTATGTAGATCAGAGACGCGTCGTATGATAATGGCCTTTTAAGCTTATGTAACTAGGGTTTTTGAAGGCCTATGGATGTTTTCTTAGATGGAGTGTAGATTTGTGGTTTTAAACTCACCACCACTACGTGATTTTGCGATAGAGGGATTCCACTTTATACGTTAAATAGCGCTGTTTCTTTCTCAAAAACTAAAAATGTTAGCAGTAACACGAAGAATAGCAAAAAAATAGAAGAAATTCACATAACAATGTGTCATGTCATGGGTGTGTAAGTTGGGTAGCCAACAAAATATCTTCAATATTAATTTGTCACGGCCGCCGAACTGAATGTGCAAAACTACATAGATCACGCGTATTCGTCCATTTTGTCGCAAACAGTTATAATAATATCATTATGCATCACAAATCAACCGATAATGGTCTCTTTGACAGCATGTAAGACCCTCCAAAGAACTTTTCAACTATGAAGGATATTCTTCAGAAGGTTCCAGGCACACTTTGCCCAACTTGACCAAGATATTTCAGGAAACCATTAAGAATTCCTCGACGTGATTTAATGCAAGACTTGCTTCAATAGGGTATTGTAAAGAAAATTGGTTCAGAAAATCTTACGCGAACAGGGTAGACAGTGTTTGTTCGACCGAACAGCCGAATCAATGATCTGGAAACTAGAACGCAATTGAAGTAATACAAGACTTGTAGGTGCTCGGCTTCACTTCATATTAAAATAGCACGTTCCCGACCGAGGATTCGTATTGCAATCGGCAGCATTGAAAGTAGATCACTTCACCTCCTATAATTAAGAGTATAAGGTCGAAAACTGGTTAACCACTAACGTAATTCATTTGTATTCACTGTTCATATTCAACTGGTAAGTTTCAGTCAATCTTCAGAGTCCATTTCAAGGTGAAGGGGGGTTGCTAGACCGATGTTAACCCTTCAAGTCCTATATTATAGACACATTGCTAAATCTGTTGTTTTGGTCCCACTTAAAAAGCCAGCTTGCTCGACCAACATCAACATGGCAAACCATAGATCGGACTGACATTCTCAATTACATAACACAAAAAGCGACAGTATGTTTCTGCCGGGCAATCAGACTTCAATTGATGCCCTTATAAGATCTATAGCTACTCTGAACTTTTTCTAATTACATAAAACTTATGAATATAATTAGTTGAGACATTATAATTAGACTGGCTCATTAGTCTAGTGGTCCTAAGCGCGACTGCTACGCTAGAGGTCCTGGGTTCGATCCCCGGGTCGAGCAAAGTGTTATTGGGTTTTTCTATGAAATTCCCAGTAGCAGCTCGGAGTCTGGATTTCTGCCCGGTTAATGGCAATAGGCTCGCCCCCTATTACATGGGACCTTAACATACCGGCGAAATGCGAGTGTACATTAGTACACCTCTGCCTAACCCTTCGGGGAATACAGGCGTGATGGTATGTATGTATTTATATTATAATTGGTTATCGAATACAACCCGGTGGTGATTCATCCACAAGGACTGAACGTCAGAAGCTTTTGATAAGTCTGCTCATCTCGTTGCAGAACAGATAACGATAGGAGCGACATACTTACCCCTATCACTTAGATGTGTGTAGTTTATGTAACGTAAATCCAGAAAATTGGACTGAAGCCGAGGTCTCTGAGAATGTTCCAGCAAATTGCTCCAACAAGGTCGAGTTGATTCCCTAGTTCCTTAAACATAATACTTGAACGGAACATTTATTTTCTCAGCGAGTATTGAAGGAAAACCGACGCTTATTGCTATGTTTCTCACGTTCAATGCCAGAGTACGAGTCGAGGATCGACCTGATATCGAGTCTAGGGTTACGGTTTCTTATTAGTTTGCCTGTCTGGGGACCTACCTGTATTCCACGGAATTGCTCCTCAGATTTGGGAATAAGATGTAATTTAATATTGTTGTAAGACACGTAGATCGAAGGAAAATATTACAGGATCAATTTCAATATTTGATATGAATTTGTTTAGGTGTAGTTTTAGCATTTATAACGGCCTTCCGAATTGGATCCAATCGGGATAAAATGTTGTGGTAATCTGTGTTAGTCCAGGTTATAAAATACTAAATTTCATAAAAACGTATTACCGCCGATTTTGAGTGACTAAATAAGAAACATCCAAAACTTTTACATGTATAAACACTAAGAATTTCATAAGATATCCTTACAACGACCGTTTGACTCCTTACTCGGACGCCATTGAAAGAAGGAAAAATTTTATTCTCACTTCGTAAACTAAAAAATACAAAATAATTAAAAACGTAAAACTACAGTTACCCTGCACGAGATAAGAACAGACTCCTATCTCAGCATAATGCTGCGACATTAGAAGCATAATGCCGCAGCGCTGGTTTTCAGATAGGACCATTGCGCCTTGAGTCACAGAAATGAAACAGACATCATACTAATTAGCAGATGGAATCCTTGACGAGGTCTGGTTGTGCCGGACCAAAGCTTGTCATGATCAGTTAAAGCAAGATTGGTTATTGGCAAATTAGGTTTTTACTCTGTACGAGTCCGATATACTGCTACTCCCCAGGTGGAAAATGAGGATTTTCCACACTCAAACACATAGGTACCTGATGGAATGGATCTAAAAAGCACTATTTGAGCTATTGGTACCGAAATACCAATGTCTAAATGTGACTTTGTTGAATTAATGTTATTTTCCTATAGGTATAGGTTTCCTAGAGATAGTATGTTGTTAACTTGCGTCATTTGACCCCATTGTTCGCCGTATCTGCGGACATCGGAACACTCCATTGTAACCAATTGAACGTTTTAATATTAATTGGTTTTATATCAATTAATTAATTCGGGGTTGTGGTAAAATTGTAGGTTTATTTAGGGTAGGTAGGTTTATACTGTTATTTAAAGCTAACGGTGAGGGTATTTCAGTTTTAGGCTAACGGTCACAAGCAATACTGTTGATTTTAAAAAAATCTACTTATGTAGACTCCATTTACAATATGATATTGTAGTTACTAAAAGTAAATTAAAGACACAATCCATTCATTGATTGTTATTATACTAATACACAACATTGATGTTTTATTAACTAGCAATGAATGAAAGAATGAAAACTACGCTTTATTAGACACAACAAGCATAAATGTTTTTACTACAACCTACAATAAAGTCTCAACATTCCTAAACTTCATACGCACATACAAGCGAGTCTTTGTCGTGCTTGATGTTTAAAAAAGAAATAAAAACTAACAATTAAAGCTCTCCCATGTGAAATCCGGCAGGCGTGTAGGGCGGCCATGTTTACAAGGTTTTAAATAGACTTGGTAATCGGTAGCACTCAGTGATTTGGTGATTTGAGTCGGTTTTATGGGGTGAATGGTTGAGGGTTTTTTTTTGCACCTTTCAACATTAGACAAGCACAAAGACCGCCTTTCAGTCACGTAACTTTAAGCGTAACATTAATAAATATAATACTTATAATATCTGGCAATAAATTTGAGATTGACAAAAATTTCAGACTCCCACTACAGACAAACATGGATTCCGCCATTCGTGACTTTTTTATTACTTTTATTTCTTTGGACTATATAGGCCGCTGTGTGACCATAATCACTACATAGTATAAAACAAAGTCGCTTTCTCTGACCCTATGTCCCTTTGTATGCTTAAATCTTTGAAACTACGCAACGGATTTTGATGCGGTTTTTTTTAATAGATAGAGTGATTCAAGAGGAAAGTTTATATGTATAATACATACATATTTTAGTATAGAAAAGCCGAGAAACTACGCGGGCGAAGCCGTGGGCGGGAAGCTAGTGTTTAATAATTTGGCTTTGACAGTTCTATATGAATTTAATTAGTCAATCCTGTTATGAATAACAGCAGGTAACTGATTTTATACGATGCACCATACAGTAGACATGTAGAATAAACACAGTAGTACCTACCAGTATTTCGAAAAATTTCGTGATGACCTTATTCCCATTATTTTTTCCTTGCTTTATAAATAAAAAATGACGAATCGTAATTGCTCATAAATATACAACAGTCCAGCCGTTGCGACGCACATCAATATCTTCAGATAAATGTTTTATAACTACTTTGACTGATGTCACGAACCAATGGCTAAAGCAAGGTCATAAAGATAGCGAATTTATGGACACGACCTCTTATTGATTTTCTTCTAACCTTTATATCCTCCCCTGAGAACAGTACCAGCTACTTCCGTATTCCGGAGCTTTTGCTAAAATAACTATCGAGCACGTTCAGATTTGGTTTTATAAAAATATATATACAGATATCGTTCGAATACAGTGACAAAATACATATGCCATAACAGCTCTCGTAGTCGAGCATGACTAGCATACAATTTAAAAGGCATGTTTTAATAACGGTGAACCTAAAAAGACTTCGTAAATGAAGTCCCTATCTTCTTCTTCTTCTCATATATATAAAAATTAATTGCTGTTCTTTAGTCTCGCTAAAACTCTAGAACGGCTTGACCAATTTGGCTAATTTGGAATTTGAAATATTTGTTGAAGTCCAGGGAATGTTTAAACGGTGAGAAAATATGGAAAAATTGGACCCTGTACGTGAATTACTCTGTAGATATATAAATCTCTAATAATAGACCTACTATTCAAAAGTAAGGTTTTAAAGGACGCTTACGTGAGCGATATCTCATTCTGTGGCCCATTTCCCACTAAACGTAAACAAGACTTGTAAGTCAGAATCCAACATTATACAGTAACCAACAAAAACATTAATCAAGTACGCTCATTAAGTCCCAGTACGCCGAACTGTAAAACTTCCAACGATCTTCATCAAGACCTTTGTACACAAATTGCCACACAAATTGTAACTAATGTTTGACACTAATTTTCTTCCTCTTGTCACTTGAAGAGGGAATACCGCAATAAATGTCTGTCACACTGGTATTAACGTATTACGCATGTATAAGCTATCTATATGACGATCTAAATGGCGACGCCAGTGTCTGTTTTCAGGGTTATGAGCACAATTATCACATTTGGACGAAAATTTACTGTTCTATCCCTAAATTCTAACAAGATCTAGATAATATGAATTTGTCACATATAACTTGGGGTCTCATTTCGCTTTCCTGTGGGTTTTGTCAAGCGCGTTCATGATGGATGATTCACGTGTCGAGTAGTGCCGACAAAAATTGCGATAGATTCGCTCTCTGCTACTTGGATTATTGTGGAAATGCTCATTGGTAATAGCTTCTCAAAAGGCATAGGGTAACTCAAACTCAGCACTTTGGTAACCTATCTCACAAAATTCTCGTAAGACGATCATAAATATCTAAAACGTTGTCTTGTATAGGGGTTTTCAATGAGAGAAAATTCCAAAAGTAAATAGAATTTATCATTATATCATTCCAACCTATCATTCTTTCTAAGATTAGACGTGATGTTATCCTAATACGTTAATCCGCTACATCTGTTACACCCGTATACTTAGAAAGTATTTTCTTCCTTTTGTTTGTGCCTGTGATGTATTTGTAATAGCACTCACGAGTGCACGACAAGGAATCCTAGTGTGAAACATTTATAGACACAAGTGTACACAAACAAAGTCTATATCCAGTTTCAGGAGCGGATACTCGCTGTTTACTTGTCGCGAATAAGAACGGGGATTTGTAAAAAATTGTTCCGTACCCTCGGTACGGAACAGTTTTTGTTGTTTTTGGTATATTAAACCTTTAGTTGGCCTTTGACTTTTTAACTGTTGTGTCTCTGTTAATCGACATTTTAGTTATAACATTTTATTAGCGCTTACGGTATTTTTTTAATTATTAGGATTACCACATTACTCCTTAATAAAAATTCTCGCCCTTTGAGATCAAAGCATAATTTCCTAATTGTCGTAATCATAAATGTTTATATTGCTATTGTTAGACGTAGTGGTCGGAGTGTCCCAAGGACCTGTTTTAGGCCCGAAGCAAAATTATTTAGATGAGGAAACCTGAGGAGGAAAGTAAATTAGTTTCCTTATTGTGTACGAATGTAGGAAGCAAAGTTCAGATTTAAATCAATACGAATCAGGCTGCTCCTTTTGCTATTTGTTTATCATCTCGTTTTAAAATGAAAGTACTTTAAAGGCATTTCTGGATTCGTAAGCAATTCAATTAAAAGGCTCTCTCTTAAAATAAAGTTCAATTTCGTTCTGGACTATTTACCAGCACATATGTTTTATATACATTTTCTCATATAAAGTTACTTTTGCGTAAACTACGTACTTACATAGAATTGTTGCGTATACCCAAGTTTGGGGTATTCAAAAAGCATTAAGCATTTAATTTAAATTCTTATGGCCACAGTATCTAACCGTAGTGGGAGGATGTCCCTACTTATTACATCGCAATGGGTGCTCCAGGGCGACGCAGGGCCGTCACATCCGAAATAAATTGTAACATTATAAATGATCCCTGACGGAAAATTAGAATTATATTGAATTTCTCGACGAATTTGAATAATGTCTTGATGGCATTTGTACATTTCACTTTTTAACTGTCAGGTTTCTAATTAGTACTATTATCCAAATTAATTTAATTGGCAGTTAATTGCAGGAAGTTATAAATACTTACACGATTTCGAATTTTAAATTGTGTTAAACGTCAATTATTCCGCAAGTATGTTAATATATAAGGAAGAAATATATTTATGACGCAAAAGTAAACTCGTATAACAACTAGTGATTTCTAATTGAACTATTAGCTCGTGGTTTTAAATGCGAAAATGTTTCTTTGTCATTATACGGTTAAATAAATTTATTTACATAAAATACATAAGTCACTTACATGCGATTAAATATAAAGTAAAACTAATTTAATCGTCGTGCAAGCAAAAAAATAAACACTAAAAGATAAATTATACCATTATGATATCCAAACTGAAGATAGGTAAGCTTTTCCCCGGCGTGGTTGTGTACGTTAACGGCAAATGTGAACTTTATTTCCTAGGCAACAGTGATTATATTCTATCAGCGTGTAAGCTACATGTATATACATATATGGTTTTTACGTGATAAAGGGAATAGGATTGATAGTGGTGTGACTGTCCTAGATGATCGTTCTTATTTTATTTTGATGTAACTTGGCACAGGAGATGCCTTGAGAAGGACAACACGAAGCATTCCAATTAAACCCTTAGATCCCATCGAAAGGTGAGGTCCCTCAAAAAGGTCGGCGCGCGTGTATGACAAGATGTATGAACGTGGATGAAGGAATATGCAAGAATCGTAGCATGTTGGCGTTTTATACATAGTTTCTGCCTACTGTGGTGAAAAGTATACACTATAACATAACATACTATCACGCCTGTATTCCCCGAAGGGTTAGGACCACTAAATAAATAAGGTAGTCCAGTATACAGCATACAACGTGCAGATTAATAATCCCAAGATATTAAAGTGTTTAAACAATTTTCGCTTAAAAACCACTGTAATCGATTCAGTATTCGATTTTTAACACACTACTTTCAAGTCTTGCGGTTGCTATACACGTTGTATAATATATCTCAACGAAAAACAAGGCTGAAATACGAGTATACAACAATAACACTACCAAATACAATTGCGCCTACCCTCACAACTCACTTTAATAGTTAACGATACTAGCAGCCCTACTTAGGTTTTTTTTTGTCGCAATCGCTCGCGGGTCGCGACCGTCAAACGTGGTAGCAGTCGTTGACTGTAAACATTCAGTTTTAGTACACAATTCTGTTATAAATAGTCCGTAGATGGCAGTGAAATGGGGCCACCCCTTCTTTGTGAAATGTTTTTTCTTCAGTATTGAATATGAAATCGTATTGAGCAGGCGTACCATTGGGCCTGCTGTGGTTGATTGGATTCTTGATGGCTTTTTTGTCAGGATAAAACTATATTTACTTTTATAAAAGACAAGTAGCAGTATGCATGTTGCGTACGGTGAGTATAGAGCGCCGGAGATCCGATTTCTCCCTCAGTCCACTTGTTTTGATCCAATCCAATCTAGCCAGATGATATCATAATTTTAATGAAGCCGCTATTACAGAGTTCTGTAACGTGACCTCCGCTACCCAATTTCTGGAGCTTACCAATATTTTTAGGGTTCCGTAGTCAAATGGCAAAAAACTGAACCCTTATAGATTCATCATGTCTGTCTGTCTGTCCAATCGTGTCACCGACACTTCTTTCCGAAAGAACTATGCTGTTGAAACTTGGTAAGCAGATGTATTCTGTGAACCGCATTAAGATTTTCACAGAAAAATAGAAAAAAAACAATAAATGTTGGGATTTCCCCGTACTTAGATAACGAGATCGGGTAGTAAGTAATTTTTTTAATACATAAATCGTAATGGTACGGAACCCTCCGTGCGCGAGTCCGACTCGCACTTGGCCGGTTTTTTGTATATAGTGTGGTCGTAGCATATCAACAATGCTTTCGAGGTGGCTAAGTTTTGGGCAAAGAGTATATAACCAAATAATAAAAAAAATACGTACCTTCGACACGAAGAAGAAGAAGCATATCAACTTTCCAGAAAATGACAAATTAGACTAGCCAAGTTATTTTGAACGAACTGTACAGAATAGAATCGCTTGGCACGTCCCTATAAGCCCTATTTTCCAGGATCGTAGAGCCTGTTCCTTCTACAAAATAATTTTACTAGAGTGCCAGGTTATGAATATTTTAGTTTTAAGACGTGTCATAAACGTGAAACATGATTATGTAACATCGTATTCACGTGTATCGTTTGTACTCTGTCTTAAACCCTCCTGTAATGTGTGAAGCTATTTAACGTTATATTCGTATAAAGGCGCGCACAGTATCCCTTTATAGTTTGTTCGAAATAAATGTGTGTCTGAATTTCTAACATTTACGCGAATATTAGACATCGAAATAAAACTACTTTTTTACGGATTTTATCGCGTTATATTGATATTTTTAAAACGTTGAAACGTCGGGAATTTAAAAATATCAATATAACGCGATAAAATCCGTAAAAAAGTAGTTTTATTTCAATGTGTGTCTGAAGTTTGCCACAGATAGGTAAAATTACTTAGAGAGAGAAATTGGTTAGAAAAATAATTACGAATGCGAAACATTGACGTTCCCAATTGTCATATTAAAACTAGCTTTCCGCCCACGGCTTCGCCCGCGTGGTCTCTCGGCTTTTTTGCATTTACATTTTTACCGTTTTTGTAGCATTTTTCATTTCTGCTGCGCTCCTATTGGTCTTAGCGTGATAATATATAGCCTATAGCCTTCCTCGATAAATAGACTACCTAACACTGAAATAATTTTTCAAATCGGACCCGTAGTTCCTGAGATTAGCGCGTTCAAGTAAACAAACAAACTCTTCAGCTTTATAATATTAGTATAGATAAGTAGTAGTAGTTTTGAAGTGGTCAATCTATTACCACTTCAAAACTACTTGCAGACAACTTCAGCCCGCATTCGTCCACTGCTGAACATAGACTTATTTTCGTGAACGTCACAGAGTCTGATCTTCCGGTCTCTACCAGCTACCTCTCAAGTCGTAGTTCTTGAACCATTAAAATAACAATATGAAATGTAACAATGGTTAAAACGAACTCCCTATAAGCACAATTTGTACGCCAGAAAGCATTTGTGTCACGCACTTAGATGTACAGTCACCATCAAATATATCGGAGCGAACAGACTGTTCAAAATTATCTGAGCAACTAGGGAAATTAAACTATACCTCAATGGGATAAAATATATATCAGAATGACAGCTGCCGTGTGTAGTGTTAATTCTAAAACATCCTTTGTGTCGCTGAGATATGGTTTAATTTCTTTAGTTGCTTAGATAATTATGAACAGTCTGTTTGCTCCGATATCTTTGATGGTGAGTGTACTAGTCGTATTCGAGGAGAATACCAATGTTAATGAAACGCGTGCGAGTCGAACTCGCGTACCGACAGTTTCTTACAAATATGTAGGTACATATTATAAGTATGTAGTTCAGAAATCGAACTGAACTGCCTCATTAGTCTAGTGGTCCTATGAGCGACTGCTACGCTAGACATCTTGAGTTCGATCCCCAGGTCGAGCAAAGTGTTATTGGGTTTTTCTATTAAATTCTCAGTAGCAGCTCCGAGTCTGGATTTGTTCTCTATTACATGGGACCTAAATATACCGGCGAAATGTGGGTTTACATTAATACACCACTATAGTAGGTATGTATGTTCAGGAATCGAGTCTCGCAGGTTTATGTATAGTTTTCAGATTTTTCTCTATACTTGTAGGTAGTGTAAGACCGTATTACTTGCCAAATTTCATAGTTCTAGGTCAACGGAAAATACTCTATAAATTTTCATAAACGGCCGTATCTTTTTTTACTTTAACTTAGAAGTTTGATTTTTTTACAATTTCAAGCGACTTTACGACCTGAGTATATAGTAATAATTTCAACTCGATGCCTCCACGCGTTCCCGAGATAAAGAGTCTTGAATGACTGACAGACGGACAACAAAGTGATCCTATAAGGGTTCATTTTTTTCCTTTTGAGGTACGGAACCCTTACTACTTTTTTATCCAGTTTTCCACTTTTTACCCCAAAATTCGTATTACTTATACAAAACATTATATTGTGGATATAAATAACAAAGTATTTGCTACAATATATATTTTAATGAATATTAAATAACTTTATGACCGGGCTCTGTTTACATAGGCACCGCAACTTCTACCACAAGGGATCGTATCCGAAATAATATACTTACTAAAATAAAGGTTTTGTTTCAAAGTACACAGAGTAATTTAATCAGTATGAACAGCCATGTTTTCTTAATAAATAATTACCATGATACCATTACGCCTGTGATCCCCGAAGGGTTAGGCAGAGGTGTACTAATATTCACCCAAGCTTCGCCGGTATGTGTAGGTCCAATGTAATAGGGGGCGAGCCTCTTGCCATTAACCGGGTACAAATCCAGACTCCGAGCTGCTACAGAGATTTTTATAGAAAAACTCTATAACACTTTGCTCGACCTGGGAATCGAACTCAAGACTCAAAGCAGTCGCGCTTGGTACCACTAGACTAACGAGTCAGTCAATAATAAATAATAATAGTATAGAAAGTCTTTCTGGGGGGAAGACATCAGGTAATCAAGTGCAGGACTTCTGACTTCCAAGAGTAAAACCTTCAGAAGGTTTCCTTCCTAAGTGATGCAGCACCTTAACCTTTTAACCCGCGCCTGACTGCCTTATTAGTCTAGTGGTCCTAAGCGCGACTGCTACGCGCGGCAGCACGACTGCTAGAGGTTCTGTGTTCGATCATCAGGTCGAGCAGTCTTATTGGGTTTTTCTATGAAATTCTTAGTAGCAGCTCGGAGTCTGGATTTGTTCCCGGTTAATGGCAATAGGCTCGCTCCCTTACATGGTACTTAAACATACCAGCGAAGTGTGGGTGTACATTAGTGCACTTCTGCCTAACCCTTAAGGGAATACAGACGTGGCGGTATGTTCTGAACGCTGCCTGTAATGTCCATGAATATTGGGCACTGATTTCTATCGCTTTTACTTCAATGGTTCTTTCTCTATTAAAGATGCCAGTAACCGTTAGGAAGAGTTCAAAGAAGTACGGAATAACATTTACTTTCAACGTATTCCAGGGAATGTGTCTCGTTATCCGTAACGACTTTAATTAAAAGAAAAAACGGCGACAGTACTTATCTTAATCACCTTACTTAGAGCATTCTCTGGAAGATGAGCTAACATAACATACCATCACGCCTGTATTCCCCGAAGGCCTAGGCTGTCTACCCACAGTTTGCCAGTATGTTTAGGTCCCTTGTAATAGGGGGCGAGATTGCCTAATCTAAAGTCCGTGTTGCTACTGATAATTTCAAAGAAAACCCCCAATAACACTGTTCGACGAAATCGAACCCAGGCTCTCTAAAGTAACAGTCGCGCTAAGGACTTTATAATGAGGCAGAGAGCAGAAGATGAAGCTAATAATATATATTAGTTAGCTGGGTATAGGATACAATAGCTTAAGGTAGCAAAATAAAAAAATAAAGTTCCTCGGTCGGTGGTTAAGAATGAAACCTCTTCAACAGTAGAAATACTCATGTCTAACAATGAATAGACGTCTGATGTCACAGTCAATTAGTCAGGCTTAATCGCTGTCTTCAAAAAGGGCATTTTACAAGAGGCACTTCTCGACCTTTCTTCTCGGCATTTATCTGTCGCATACACGAGTTTTCGTTGTTTTTCTAAAGCGACTAATGCAGAGATTTGGGTTTCTGAAGAAAAATTTAGTGCTCTTGTTCTGTTGAGAAGCTTGAGCAGTCTAACTATAATTTCGTCAGAAGTAACAAAGGAACCGCAGCAAACAGCTTGTAATTTATTAAACGAATTGATACGATGGGAAGAGGTAATAGTTTTAATTATGCAAAATGCGCACAACGTAATTAAAAAGAACAACGTTTTTTCTTCACGTACTATCCCCAAAGTCCCCCACGTCTGTCTGTCTGTTCGCGATAAACTTAGAACCGATAGGATTTTCATGTGGTTTCACCAATATACAAAGTTATTCACAAGGACGGTTTAATTGTTAAGGTTTTCTGTAAATTGTTTAAGTAACTTAAGAAAGAATACATTATTTTTGTAATTTGCAATCAAGTAAATTCCAACATCAGGACACTGAACCAATCAAGTAAAAGTTTATATTTTGTTATATTTTAGTCTGTACTTGTACAAATTCCCGAGAGAATGCCGCAGTAATTACAACGAAGCTTACACTGCGAACTCATCTTGTCAGAGAATTACAAGCTACGTAGAACAGGAGAACTTCGTTTAATTGGGAGTTTGTAAATATTTACTCGTATATTTTGGTTACATGTGCGGTTAATGAGAAAGATAAGCCGCCACCCTTCACCCCCACGTGTCGTAAAATATGACTATGACAGTCAAGGGGTTAGGCAGTACATAGCAGATGCTGCTCAAAAGTTTAAAAGACAAAATCTGATGATGAAATGTTATGATTATGTGAATATTATGACATCGAAGAGTAGAAAGTTCTATAGAAAGTAAGGGATAATCGATGCAGAATCTCGTCTCTCATATTAGTTCTATTCCATAGTAAAACCCAATAGCACTGTTCCACCTGGGAATCGAAACTAGGATCTCTAGGGTAGCTTTTTTCTCAAAGTGGGTGATAACGTCCATTTGTGGGCGCTGGAGGCCAAGAGAGGGTTGGTAAGAGGCCACGAGAAAATTGGGGTTAATATAGCACATTATAATTAAATTAGTTAAAGAAATTAATGTTAATAAAGTGAAGGAAAAAAACCGACTGCAGGCAGTATTGGAACCAGCGTCTTCTGGTTAGGTACACCGCACGCTTTGACCACTAAGCAACTGCGAGTCCCAACCGCCAGGTTGAAATTTGCCTTCACATTTTTAATTTACGTCTTTGGGGTGTGTTCAAAATAATCTGATATAATCTTAGCATGAAAAATGCATAACAAAATACACTAAGATAGTAAGCGGTAAAGTAACATTAAAATTGGGGTGCGCTGAATAATAATTGATTTTCAAAATGGGCGGTAGACGAAATAAGTTTCAGAATCAAGAGCAATAAGGCAGTTTTTCCGCAGTTAAAAATTATTAAGCAAATTGCAACTTGCAGCTTACACGCGTCGCCTGAATGACGACGCGACGCAATAGCCAGCTAGAACAAGGCCTTATGAGCCAGGCTTCATCAATATACAATGGATGCTGTCCATCAATTCATAAGCCCTGACCTGATTCAGTCTACGCGACGTACGACACTGACGGGGACCTTGGGATGGAATAACTTATGGCGCTTAAACACCCAAGCAATCTGTTCCCCTTATTATTCTGGTTATATTCATGTTTTACTTTTTTTTCGCGTGTGTAATGTATATGAAAAGATGTATGAATGGAAGAAGCGAAAGAGATATGCAAGAGCCGTAGCAAGTGCTGCCTTCTGCCTACCCTTGTGGGAAAAAGGCGTGAGTGTATGTATGTAACATCAAATATTGTTTAACGCACATAAAATATATTTGAATAGGCTTACCAACTAGATTCCCAATGTACACTCTTTTTAATTCTTACATCCCACAAACCCATCGCAACTCACTCACTCACGCACTCCTTTATTTCTCGAATAGTTAGGTAGAGGTGTATTAATGACTCACCACATGATCCCATGTAATATTCTAGCCTATTGCCTCATTAACCAGGGCACAATTCCGGACTCCAAACTGCTGCTGAGAATCGAATAGACTTCTAAAGTAGCAGTCGCGCTTAGGACCACTTGACTAATGAGGCAGTCAAACCCAAAGTAGGTTGAGAAATAAATACTTTCATTGTCACTTCATCACTCAGCTCTGTTCTTAGATTTTTAACCCCTCACACAAGTAGAGGGGTGATATAAGTTTAAGTGTGTTTTTTTTGTATTTGTCTGTGACAGCGCAGCTCGTGAACCAATGAATTGATTATTGATTTACTTGTTTTAATTGAAAGTGTTCTAAGCTACTGGTAAAAATCTGTTCAGCCTTTGAATATCATCAGCTCTAGTTGATGAAGGCAAAATAATATAATGCACAAAACCAAATTCCAAAAGAATTAATTGAGACCGCGTTCAATTCTAGATCCTTATCAGATTCCGACTATATGATATATGAAGACATTCATTTCACTTAAGACAAATGGTATTTGTCTGCTTATTCTCATTCAAACTAGCTTGCGTGGTATATGGGTATTTACATTATGCAACGGCGAAGCCACAATACAATATCTAAGATCATCATCATTATTCATAACCTGTCTTATTCCACTGCTTGGTATTAGTAATCCTACTTTCTTTTACGTCCGTCTGTCTTATGTTTATCAAAATCTTCCTTATGTCACCTATTTGTATGGCCACTGATATAACAAGATTACAAACATTACATACCATGACGCCTGTATTTTCCGAAGGGTTAAAAAGGGTTGTGCTCACAGCCTCATCGGTATGTTTAGGTCCGATGTAATAGACGGCAACCCGGGCAAATCCAAACTCCGAGCTGCTAAATACTGAGAATTTCACAGAAATACTTAATAACACTGATCGACCTGGATTACAATACAACCTAGGATCTCTAGAGTAGCAGTCGCGCTTGAGACACTAGAATAATGATGCAATTAACAAGAGTAATAAGTATTCTGTTGAACCTTTCCAACAGGTTAAATTAAATATTACGGCCTATCGTTTCTCTAATAGTATTAAAAAACCAGATTATCATCATCAGAGCGTAGGCGTGATAAAATCATTTACACGTGAGGTCAGTAGGTCAGTGGATCATAAAAAATTCTCACTAACAGAGGTCTCAGGGTTCAATTACAGTAATCAAATAAAACGGTAAGTATTAATCTTGAGGCATTTTGGTCGTGATGTATGGTCCTAATGTCCGCGGTCTTCCTATTCGGGTTTTTTAAGTACTTAGAAAAAAAAGACCAACTCCAACATTTTGTAAAAGCAGTGCACTGTTTGTAATAACTACAAGTTACTACAGAGCACTGTGACAATCTATGAATGTATTTGTGTATACGTTGTTGGAGAAACATTATTAAATAAAAATGATGT
The DNA here is from genome assembly GCA_958496365.1 of Subacronicta megacephala. Taxonomy (NCBI): domain Eukaryota; kingdom Metazoa; phylum Arthropoda; class Insecta; order Lepidoptera; family Noctuidae; genus Subacronicta; species Subacronicta megacephala. The sequence goes on from OY292535.1 coordinate 9,484,977, forward strand.
TGTCTTTGACACCAACCAAATTTATATGGGAACATTGAAGTATATTAGATAAAAAATGTTCCCATAAAATACTGCGTTCCATTTAATATCGGTAAAAAGGTCTTATAATTCAATAAGTGCCTAGGTAATACGAGTATGTCCCGTCGTTTATCATCCAGAGATTATAAAGCAGTTAATGTGGTAAATGAGTTAGAAAAATAAGCTAGATCTACTTTTTGATTGATGCGAATGATATCAGCATTAAATCGCGAACATTTTAACCTTTTTCACTACAATATAAGCTTAGAACTGACATATTCGGTACTCATCCAGGTGTTGTAGTAGTTTACAGTTAACTGATTTATATTTACTGAGTTTATTATCTTTATCACGGTTCTCCTCTCATAATGAGACAAAGCATGTCATGTTCGTGGCGAAGTTTGTGAATCCCACGGCCGTTACTCTAGGGAGAATCTAAGGGAAGGGAAGTGTGGTTTTTAAATGGTACAAGCCCGAAATAACTCGTCTTGTCGCCTCCCCAGGGGGCAGACGACCCATGAGGATTTTCCATAAAAAAGGGTGATACTTCTTTCCTATTTCATTACCAATTAAACACCTATAAATACAAAATGAGCTTTTCCGCCTTCGATGAGGTAAGTAAATATCCACGTCTAAATGGGCAATATATTCGGATCTAAGCGATCAAACAGATACGTCGAAGTAAGGACCAGCCTACGAGATGGGGCACTGAAACTAATATGTAGTTAAAAGTTATGTTTGCCGATAGGGTAACGGTCCGTATTAGGGTACGGACGACAATGATGTTTAACTGTTTGTTCCGGTTGTATGATAATTAGTTTTGGGGACGAGACCGTCTAGCAGTCGTAGCTAGACTGCTGCTACGCTACAGGTCTTGATTTCGATTTCCAGGTCGAGAATTGTTATTACGATTTTCTATGCAATTCTCTGTAGCAGCTTTGAGTTTAGATTTGTACCCAGTTGATGGCAATATAATCGCTCGATAAATAGCTGGTTTAAACTGGGTACAGATAACACAATCTAGAAAGGACCGTCAATCTGTGGCGGAGTCCTGCACCTGTAAAGGGGTCCTTACGAAAAAAAACTAAAACATTCATTGTTATGTACCAAACTTTTTTATAGTTATTTATAAATTGGACTTTTCAATTTAAATATTGTTTTGTAAGTTAGTTTGTAAGCTATTTTGCAAGGGATAAAATATGGAATAAGGAATAAAAAGTCTTCATTATTATTATTATTAATGGCAAAATTACGTAATATATTCCAAAATATTTTAAGTCAATTTCAATCAACTAAATAACACTCCCCTAGTCACAGTTATTAAATGTTCTATACGAAAGATGTTATAATTGTATGCCTAGTTTTGTATTGCTTGTTTATTGAAAACAATGTTTCAAACATAAACATAGAATATTTGTTGCTGCATGATTAGACCTTTGCCAGCAACGCAATGTTGCTTACCTTAGTCAATTCGTCACAGTGTATGTAATACACTGACATTTAACTTAAATATCTTAGGGTCACAAAGGCGGAATTAGTGATAGCACCGTCTTGTGAAATGAATGCTATGCCGCGAACAAAGGTATTTTATTACGGCACTATAATTACTTAATTAATATTTGCAGCTAAATATTTCTCTCTTACTGATCAGCAAATAAATATTCCTATTATTACGAAACATGCTCTTTCTGGAATCGTATTTGATAAATAGGGATTGGGTAACCGCACTCAACACGGACGCCCATTTTGTTATCGGAAGAAATAGCATAAGAAACATGTCACTTTTTCAGGAAAATACCTAATTAAATAAAACAATAATATTTTCCACATATCTCTATGAAGTTCATAGACATATGAGCCTTGTTACTTCTCACCCAATTTTCGCTCGTTTTACTACTGAACATCCATTTTAGCATAGCTAATTTTAATCTCTAGTTTTTGGCAATAGACTGAGAATCTGCGATGTACGGAACAACAGTCATACAATTAGGAATGCATAACTAGAAGTCGGATGTTGTGAAATGTAATTGGTAATCATAGATCCTACGCGTTCAAAATGTTTGACTACAATTTTACTACCGGCCAAGCTGTCTGCCAGACAGTCGCGGATTTGCACTTAAAATCTTGTATTTGAGTCGTAGAATATTAACGATTTAGAATAAGCTTGCAATGTAATTTAAAAACATCGTTCATGGTGTTTAACTATGTTGTCTGTTAAGAAATCAATGACTTGTCTTCACACAAATGTTTTTTAGAAGTAACTCGTATTACAACTATTGATTATGAGTTTAGGACAAATGCGAAAGTGTAACACCATCAACGATGTAGAAAAACAATTCTAATTAGGAATACGCTAAGTGAGTCGGAAATGTAAGTAACGGACACCGGACCTCTACCCAATATTCCTACGCAAAAGAAAACTATGAAATGCGGATATAAGGACCACGTTTCCAATATAATATTTAGGAGAGCTTTCTATTATATTACTGTATCCGCCGCTCCGTGGTCCAAGTACAGTTCTCCAGTAAACCAATAAGCTCGATCGATAAACTTCCCTGACTTTTCTTTCGGATCATAATAGTTTTTATTTCGGTCTTTGCCCCCTTTTCCTCTACACTTACTTTGTGTAACAAACAATTTATGGCGGGGCTTGGAAACTTGTTTCGTGTCTTGTTTTATCGAAAACATAGCTCGTACTCGTGCATATAATACGTAATATTGTTTCAATACTTTCTAGAGACGGCAGGTCAATAAAACTTTAGGTACGCAGTGAACTGTCTCATGGGGTAAAGTATAAGATAACAGCGGATATAAATAAACCTATAATATCCAAATACAATATAGATTGCCGTCTAAGATTAGCCTACACAGTACACTGTATATCCTTTATTACTATGGGACCATCTTGCTTCCTGTTATACTCAATCTCCGGTATGCTGTGACCAAGCCAGGACTGGCAGAGAAGAGTAAGATAGCACAATAATAAATATATATACAAACTATAGTAAGTAAGTAGGTAAGTAAGTACGATAAACTATAGTAAGAAAGTACTTAGTCGGTACGAGTCCGACAGATCCGTCAAACCCGGGTAGTCGATATCACTAAATCACGGCAAAGTGAGTACTAAGTAGTCTAGTTAAATCTTGTACTTTGACACGGTAGCGTCGTGCGATGGGTCGTGGAGTTACCTATATAATTGTTGAGCTACACGAAAAACGTGCGTGCTGTCAGTTAAGACAGGTCAACTCGAACTATCCTATGGCTCTTTCTTCAAAAGCCTGTTCGGACATTGCCCTACGTTCGCCCTACTCGCAAATATATTTGATAATACAACTGTCTAGATTTTAAAAAAGACCATGATTCTCTGAGTTTGTTTCGACGTTTCTTCTCAGAGGTCGTAAGATAAGAAATGCCAGCACCTTCTAGTTTGAAATAACTGTAAAATATCGACTTGTAAAAGGGTCTTTACGAGATCCATTATTCAGATATAAATATCATTTAAAGGCTACAAAGCATATTAGTCATAAGGGGTAGTATAATTTTTAAGCGCTCTTTTATATTCGCAGCCAATTGCCTATTGTTTCTAAATGGACTATAAAAATAAAGTTTTACATAATCTAAAGATTTTACTCACTAAGTTTGAAAATTTACGAGACCCAGCGTGGTCCTTTTATACTCAGATAACTTTAATACCACTAAAAAGCTCCTATTTATTATTCGAGACAGCTTTTCAGTATAGTTTGTTGATTTTATCTTAGTTATGTCCAATAACTGGAATTGAGTAAGTTTATTTATTGCCCATTTCACTGTTTTGTGCCGATTACATTGCTAACTCAGATATTCTTTATAAACAAAGATTTATAGCTTTTAATTCATTTTCAGAAATGGATTGCCAAAGGGTTAAAACAGCTATAGAAAGGTTATATTGAATAGTCACGCTGCAATGCAGCCTCTATGCTATTTGTCCTTTTTACTATCGTGTACAACTGTTAACGGATTCATTTTTATTTGTCTAGCAAAACAACAGTTTATCTTACTTCGACATCCATGTTTAATAGCTTTTATAAGAATTACAACGAAACAGCATTTACGCAAACAGACGCAGATCCAAACAACAGTTTCTTTCCATGCCAACCGTTTTACCAAATTAGGTAACTCATTAGATTATCGCTCATATCTCGTGGCTTGGTGCGCCAGCGCCACCGGTTCGCGCCTTGAATAACTATGTGATGGAGATAAATTGATTTGCGACGTCTTTCTGTTTTCCTAGTTTTTATTGTGTTACCCGCTCTTGTGTAAGGGTACTCACTCCGAAATGATCCTTTGAATAACAAGACGAATCTAATTGGTCCTTCTATCCGAAGGACCAGTAATTAAGTTCACCTTTGTATGGATTTTCTCATTGTTGTTAGTAATCGCAAACATGTAAGAAGAATGTGTAGCGCCAATCACTGTCAAATCTAAAAATGCGTTTTTTTTTTCAAAAGCATGCGCAATGGATATAACATTGTTGAGTTAAGCGGGTTAAGGGGTTACCCATGTTATGCAATAATTTGTATCGTCACCACGTCCTCTCTAGACGTGCCTTGCATGTCATTGCATTGATGCACCCAGAAATTTTAAAAACCAACTTCAACAGCATTCATACCATGCACTCCGAACTAATGTACCAACTCGGTAACTTAGCAACTGAAATACATAGTCACGTTGGAAGCACTTTCTCACACGACCTCTTCTACAAGCTGTAACTGAAATGGATTCTATAAATGAAGATAGATTGGCCCCATGGGATTAAATGCCGTCATCGGCGGAGAGTGGCTGTGATACACGATACACGTCTACTTAATCCTTAGAGAATAACGTGCGTGAAATTTCTTATATGTATTGATATTCTACTCTAGCGAAATGCCCCGGAATCGCACGGTTGCAATGCCCTAAGAATTTGCATTAAACATGTTGTTTACTGGGGTGAATATTTTGGTATGTTTGATGACGATGCAGTTAAGTCAGCATTAACCTGCTTATCTAATTGTTAGAACAGTTAACTAATAGCTCTGAAGACTTTTATTAACGTTTTAAGTTTATAGCTTCTAAAGTACCATCATACATTTCCACTTGCTAAGGATCCTAGCACTCCACATTTGTTTCATCTATGCTCATTAACCTCATCAAGAGGCTCTTATCCTAACCTAAAGTACCGACCAGGTTTATCATAGAAACATCTGGAAGGCGAAATCGAAAAGGAAAGTATTTTTTGTGCTGATTTATGTTCTGTTTTCATATTTTTATTGGCAACCATTATGGCCAACTATGGAAAACTTTTTATCGTTTTAGAACACGCGAGGTTTGAATCAAAAAGAAGCTGTCTTCAAATATAGAATACCTACGTTATTCCTTTTTTCTTTTTAAAGACGTTACATTACATTTATAGGCAATGATATGTATTTTTTCATGTTATTCCACTGTTGTTACTGACTTAGATTTTTTTGTCAGGCTCTCATTCATTCTATCGTACCACTGTAACCAACCTGCACGGGTTTCCTCTCAAAATGAGTTTCAGAATGGGAGGAATTAGGCTATGGTCCACCACGCTAGCCTAATGCGGTTTGGCAGACTACACACGCCGTCGAGATAATCTGTCAGGTGTGCTGGTTCCCTTCAATGTTTTAGCGCATTATAAGAAACTTTTAATCCGAAAAGACAGAGGAGCGCGAGACCTTTGAATTGGCAGTCCAATGGTCATATCACTAGGCTAATACCTACTGCACGAGATTTATGAGTCCAAATCAGCATGTATGTTATTTTTGGGGGGAAGGTAATGGTGGTGTTCAAACACTACCAACATATTTGTTGCCGAGTGAAAGGAATATATTTTGCTTTTATCAGGTTTCCTTGGGCGGGCGGATCATAGTTACTCTAAGAAAAAAAAAATCTCTCGTAAGTTTAGCCTACATAGTTCCAAATAATATAATGTCTTGTCCCCGATGTCAACTGTAGCGTTAACACGTTGACTGCGGCCTAATATCGCTCAAACTATCCTACGGTGCGGCCCTGCACACGCTAGGCGTGTGCGACCGCACAGTCGTAACGTATTTTGTTATTCCGAACAAGAGTGCGGGCGCACACGCCTAGCGTGTGAGCGCCGAGCGCTACAGCAGTGCGGATTACGCGCTACGCGTGTTTTAATCTTCTTGACCATTCTTGATAAAAACAACTTGATTATAACGACAATACGTAGTACGTATATGAAGGTAACGTAAGAAATAAAGAACTACAATGAGATGCGACTGAATTCAGTTTTTTTTTCATGTGTACTAGGCACCATAAAATGTCATTTAACAAGAACTTAGGAAAAGCGACATCTATGAGACATCGAATGAACTAGCGAATCATCTGAGTGACGTTCACGAACATATTTTTTTTTGTAGTGATTTTATTCTAGGTAATAATTACCCAATACAAATAACAATTATTATTAAAATAATACGGTTGTGCGACTGTTGTTAAAAATAATCCCATTTCAACCCACTTGGCTATTATAAGCAAAGGTAATTTTCTGTGTAAATAGGTAGGTACCTATATCAATATTCGAAGAAACGAAAGATTATCATGATAACTTATTACACTCGATTATAATTTTTTATAAATCTATTGTAAAGTTATAGAAACTTATTTTCTTTATTTGCTTACCTTAATCAAATCAAATTTCAATGAAATTGATTCGAACTATAATCTTACCAAAATCTCAATCCCTTATTAGATCATTCCTTGATTTATGCCATTCCCCATTAGTAAATTAATATCCTATTCCAATGACTATAGGCTAAGAAAAAGGTAATAGACGGCATAAGCCAATGAAAGAAAATTGTTTATTTTTTATTTTAAAGTTCATTATTATTTCTCGGGGGAGCTCTATATGAGTCCCAATTTACTTGGGGTTCTCATATAGAGCCCCCCTATATTTTAAATCCGCTTTCAATTTTGCGGACAGCGCTCCGCCAACGCTCCTGGCTTTGCTCCACCTCATGCGGCAGGAGAGGCGCTCTCTGCTCATCGGCCTCCGGCAGATTCAGACGTCTATAAAAGCGTGCTTTCATCTCCCGAAGTGAGCGGCGACGGCTGTCTCCTAGGGTGTCAGTGGCCGTGCTTGCTGCACTGGCCAAGCTGGCCGAATTGGCTAAGCTGTTGGAGCTGCTTGGGTTGCTTTCGGTTGAGATTGTTCATCTGGTCTGTTGACAAAGAAATAAAGATTCATAAGAAAAGTAAATAGTGCTTTTTGAAGTAATAGAAGTAGAGCCTATGGAAAAACTACAGATTTTTAACATACTGTTTAAAAATGGTCCTGTCCCATGTTGTTTATAGAATGTTAAGGTGTCAACCTATATGCACAAGAAAACAACAGCCCAATTTCTCCCTCAGTCCCCTTACTTCTCCTTCCCCTCCCTTTTCCTTAAATAGGCTCGGCAACGCATCTGCAACTCCTTTGGTTTTGCAGATTGTCCATGAGCGGCAATGACTTCTTACCATTAGGTAGCTTGCCTACTAAGCCAAGTTATACCATAAAAACAACAACAACAACGACATGACTGTACTTTTAAATAAAAAAAGCTAAGCTTAACTCCTCAGTGTGAGGTATTAGGTACACACAAAACTAAACTAGTAGTACTTTGACCAACTATTTGTGTGAGCACTCATTTTAACACTGTCTGTAATAAAGGAAACATTAATAATAAACAATCAGCATGCTTACATTATATCATAATTATTTCTCCTGTGCCAAGGCCAGCATTGGCCTAGCAAACTTCTGACCATCATGTACCAGCTACTGAAAAAGAAAACCCCTCAAAACATGCATAGTTATCAAACAGCAAGTTATTCCCTCAGCACACAAAATTGTGGAATAACTATTGATTAGTGAAGGCCAATTTGTTTATACCAAACTCTATCAAATCACCAGGTCAGTTCAAATCTAGCTCTTTGATTTGTAAAGCTGTTAGACACAGGAACACACATATTACAATTGCATACAGCATGTAGCCCCACTCCAAGTTAGTAACTGTTAGTAAGAAATCAAAGAAATGGACATCACTAAAAATATCACTTAATATCTATTTTATGTAAAATCATACAAGAACAGACAGACATACCAAATAGTTTCATAAGTTCGATGTTTTAATAATTACAATAGAAGTAGGTAGGTGGATACTTAAATCAGCAACGCTCTACCTTACTATGCGACAAAAATGCAATTTTATTAGTATTGAACAGGCTTCAATTATATAAGTAGTTACGCATCGCCCGATGTAGTGACGACCATCACGTAATTGGTGAGGCGTATTGGTAACACAAACATGTTTTTTTTATCGATGCGATGCTCTATAATGAGGTTTTCAATGGAAATATTTCTTACCTGCGCCGATTTTCGCCCGCCATTAATATGTGCTTCTAAGTTCCACTGAAATAAAAAGATCAAGTTTTCATTAGGTGATAGATTTCAACATCAGTAGATATGATATATGAAAGGTATGTGTAATCTGTAATTATCTTTCAAAGTTTATAAACTTACCTGAAACTTTACGAAGTTTGCAAAACTTTTTTTATCTTGTTTCAAACAGTTCACAATATTGGTTGTCAATTTTATTCAGTGTTGCCATTACAAATAAAATTATAACAACAACACACGTGATATTCTTGATTTATTGAAAAATATTATGTTTTAGAGGATTGATTTGAGTAATCTAAGATTAAAAAATTAAGGCTGACTGAAGCAAAATTAAGGCTGACTGAATCAAAATTAAGAATATTTTAAAAATAGTTTGTTTTTTGGAAGATTTTTGTAATGAGTTCTGGTAGCACCAATTTTGTACTTCCGCCATAAATAAAAATCAAAATAACTATTGAGTTTCGATTGAGCAAAACCTTAAATCTGTAAATTCTTGTTATATAATATTTTAATACTTAGAAGAATATTAAGTAAGCGTGGTATATTATTCTTGTTTTCTTTATGACCAAAACTTGAAAATGAAAAAGAGGTGGGTAGGTACCTACCTGGTTAAGTATGAATTACTTCATTTGTACTTCCTGTACAAAATAGAGGGAATTAATCTGAAAATTATGCAATTGTTCGTTTTAGTGCATAAATGAATGAACTAATTTAAGCAGCTAATTTTAACTTTATTTGTATGTGAAAACAGTCACTTATAAAACCTGTTTTGTAATATGTAGTAAGTTAACGATTTAGTTCCGCCCGCGCCCCATATACATCAGTGTCAAAATCAACCAATCAGATGCCGTTTTAGATCTAAAACAAAAAGCTACCTCGTTATCTATCTCTTTCTATTAGTGAAAAGTAAAAAATTTACTAGTTTACTAATATTTTGTTTTACGTTGCGATTGCGTGGAGACAGAGACAGTGAAAATTAAAAAAATGGAGAACAACACTGAAAAAGGGTGAGTAGAATTTTGTTAAGCGTTCTTTACCAAGTCGTAGAATAAGTAAATAAATTGTACGAGTAAATAATTGTAAGTACTGTACCAGCTTATTACCTAGTAATACCTATTAATTAAACTAATCTCTAATATCAAGCGCCATATTGTCGATTGGGTCTTAGTTCTTAGTCATATTGGGCAAAATCTATTGTTTTTCCCTCATGAGGCAACTGCATGCATCAGTGAATGGCATGGCAGTTTTTTTTTTTTTCATGGATCCTAATTATTAAAACTAAATTTTCTATCCTTACGCAAAACGTGTAAGGATTGAAAATTTAGTATAATATAATATTAACAGCATGAAATTGACTAGGGCCGGGTCTAAACGGGCAGCGGAGAAGGAAGGTGAGCAGGGTTCGCCCATGTCGCAGTCACCGGTGGTGGCTAAACGGCCGCGCCTGGAAGTCGCGAATTCACCCGAACTCAATTCTCAGTTCGGGTACTTTTGCGACGACTGTGGTGGCACTACCAGGTGTCCGCGGCATCGAAGGCGGCACCCTGAATGCCGCAAAAAACTCACATTTTAAGTAGGTACCGATTTATGAATAATTAATCTTAATAATTAATGCTTTGAAGCATAAATTAAATCATTCGATCTCCAGGTCGAGCAGTGATATTGGGTTTTGCTATGAAATTCTCAGTAGCAGCTCGGAGTCTGGATATGTGCCCGGTTCGCCCTCCTATTACCTACGTGGGACCTAAACGTACGTGTTTATAGGATTGCTTTTTAAACAGTGCGCAAAAAAATAATACCTACCGGTCACGACGCAACCGCGAGTTTTATGAGATGGTGTGTTATACGAAGTTTAAAGTGCTGAAAATGTAAGAGCAGCTCCCAAAGTATGTATACCACGGAAAGCATACCTACTCGCATGCCAGCCCATTGGATCTGTAACCCCACGGTCCCTAATGAAAGACCCATGTTAACAGCTCCATGCCCGGACCCAGTACCACTTGAAGCCTTAAGGGAGGGGCTCCTAAATCACACCGAAGTCAACATCTTGCTGCTGGATGTGGCATTGTTCACATGTGTGGGGTACAGTGTACCTACATTATGAACATTGGTCGTCAATCAACAATTATTAAAATAAGGTACAATTGTAAGCAATTATATTTATTTAACAATTTTAGCGAATAGGTTATTTATGATTGAACATTATTGCAAATAGCTACCTACTTAGTTGATTCCAATTTTTATTACGCCTTACGGTCAATGTACCTACTGATCCATTGTAAATCCGCCGTACCTACGGCGGCGAATCGAACGAGCGCACAGCTGATGCATAGGTACTAATTTGTGTTTGTGAGTATGTAATTTAATGTTTTCAGCTTTTTATTAATTTAATAATATTACAAAAATGATCGTGAGCAAGAACCGAGGACACTTGTGGTATGATATTGTGTTGTTGTATGTTGTAACCTAAAAAAATGTCTTTTACGATCATCATTGTGAAGGGCGGCGGCCGTGCGTAGGTATTTATTTTTGCGAATTATTATTATATCTAGACAAACCGTAACGAGTTCTTGCTGTCTTAAAATCAACACCTCAATCACGAACACAGAACCATGTAGCGTCTCAAAACGGAGTACGAATCAAGACTGATAGATAATTCTCGGGAAGCCTAGTAACCATCACCTTCCCCTACCAACACAGTCTATTCTAGAAATATGACTAATAAACAATTTAATTTCGCATACCTGTAAACCGCACGTGTCTTTTTTTAAATACTTATCTTAGAAATACATTCTTCTTTGATATATGTAATAAATGTATTCTAGAAATTTGACCAATAAAAATTTGAATTTCGTATACCTGTTAAACCGCACGTGTCTATTTGTAAATACTTATCTTAGAAATACATTCTTCTTTGTTATGTGTAATAAATGTATTCTAGAAATATGACCAATAAAAATTTGAATTTCGCTTACCTGTAAAACCGCACATGTCTTATTGTAAATACTTATCTTAGAAATACATTCTTCTTTGTTATGTGTAATAAATATATAATGATATTATGCCGCTCTTTCTGATTAAGTAAAGATTGCTTTGTGTTAACATTTAGTAGGCCCTCGTTTGTTCTGTGAAGTTTGGTCATAAAATGACGGCGGTAATTATTTCTACTTAATTGGGTACTTCTTTATTTAAACCGCCGACGTTTTTACATTGTGTAATTCAGTAGAACCACTTTGTTCTGTGTAGTGCGGTCATAAAATGATTGCATATTTTTGAATGCGCAAAACGATAATTATCTACTTATCTAGATGCTTACTACTTCATTCCAAATTAAGCTATTTTCTTTGAAGCAGTATGGTGCGTACATAAATATATTTGGAGTGCTTATAATTATTAAGTACTATTTTTATACCTCTTGTTAAAAATATTCTGCTTTATTGTCATATTATGATTTGAGTAGTGATGAAACATTTTTATAACAAGTATACTATGTTTTTCATAATTAGTTACTAAATATTCTCCTTCGATTGTGGTCAAGAATATTAAAACACGCCTCGCGTGTAACCCGCACTCGCGTAGCGTCGTAAAAAACACTCTGGGCGTGTTTTGCAGCACAGTCGTATGATAAAATATGAAAACACGCCTAGCGTGTGCGCGCCGCACTCGCGTTACATAACGAAAACACAACATGTGTGTTTTCCAGCAGTCAACGTGTTAAACTTAGTTGTATACAATATACATTGTTATCCATGTTTGTTGTCGCGAGTGATAGATGGCGCCCGTATCGAGAATCCCGGGAGTCCGGGATATTCTTTCCTTCAGGATAAATAAGACAATCTTTAGAGAGCTCATATTCTTTAAGTTTAAGTATCCATAACAGACATGATCAAAAATTGGTTATTTTTTATTATATTCTAGCATTAAATAATACGAAGTATTCACATAGATGTGAATTTGAACCCTGCCTGAGGCCGAATTTTTCTTTCCATAGAATTTCATAACATTACAAAGGTTTAACAATTTCTGATCATAAAAATACTCGTTTTAATTATACGAGTATTTTTATGATCAGAAATTGTTAAACCTTTGAGGACATACGACAGACCACGGGCGCAGCCAAGTTTTAATATCTGGGGGTTCAAGAAAATACAACAAAAAAAAATGCATGGAGTAAAACTAATATTAATTTTAACAGATCACTCGTTATTTAAATACAATATTCATGTAATATTTTGAACATTTCGGGGGTTTGAACTCCCGAAGCCTCCTCTTTTGCTACGCCCGTACGACAGATATAATTCGTGTCATCGGAGGTCGGTACTGGCGATGCTGAATTAATAATCACATTCCTAATGAAACTTACTACTATATTTGATACGAATCACTTTGCCTGAGCAACACAAAACTTTCCAGAATTTCCGAGAACGTAGTCGCAATTTCCCCCGAGGTTTATCCTAGGTTTGTACGTAAGAAAAACTGATACAATTCTCCTTGAAGACGTTGTTCGATACAGTTGTCTAGGCTTTATGCCACTGTACTTTACTTCTTTCCTATATAACTTGAGCTTCTAGAACATTTGAACTTTTTGAACCGTTCAAACTTCCAACTAAAAATCCTAAATGTGCGGCGCGATGCCATTAAACATCGGAGACTCCTAACACGGATTTTTAGAAAATGACGTACGTAACACTAACATGCACAATGACATCTGTTATTCAAAATATGGACTTTTATACCTTTAACAACTTAATCTTAAATCGTAGGAACAGTACTGATGTCTGTTTAATTTTATAACAAGACGAATAACTATACTTGAGCGCTGCACAGCAGATACATATCATACATCTCCGGTGTCTTCTGCCAAGACTGTGATAACTATTTTTCTAGTTTACTCCTAAGCCTGCTATTGAAATAAATCCAATTCTTTCGATTCCTTTATTTTTATTGCGATCCCTGCCTCCATCTTTTCGATTGGCAAAGGAATGTTTTGGTGACTTCGGATGAGATTTGAAGTCCCTACAACGGTTTTATACATATAGCTGCCGCGTCTACAAACCCATATTTTCTGATTTCCAAAGTAGTTGTTTACTTCGCCACTCAAAACTTCCGATCTAGAGTTTGAAGCGGCTAAACTAGCGATGATTTACACAGAATAAACTGTGAATAAAAAATACTATGTTCTCCTTCTTTGGGCATAATGCGCAAATATCTTTTTTCCGAATAGCAAATACAGTTGATATTGTCTTTTAATCAAATTAATAGAAGTTGTATAATAGAAACTGTTTGCACGACCTCGTTTGAGTTTTAGTAACTCAAAATAGTTTAAATTGGATAAGGAATTTGTTGTTTTTTATGTCAATATTTAGAAACATAGCACTTACGTAATTCGTCCACACTTCTCGTTATAATCCAAACTTGGAAGCTTCGCGTCTGTTGGTCAAAAATAGAAATAGCTTTAATTGATTCCAATCAAATGTACATTCCGAACTCCCGATCTTAGCTATAAAGTTCTAGCTGTTAGACTATAGAAGGATCTGAAAGTATTTTAGATCGAGAATGTTTTTAAACTTTGCATCTTATCCTAAAAGTTAGTATCTTTAAGCTTAGGTAAGCTTTAAAAGACAAGAAAAATGGCGTTTTGAAATATCAAGTTTGATGTATTCAAGGGGGATTGAATTCAAGGTCAGTTTGATGGGTATTCCAGATGTCTGTCGGCAGCGGTAACCACCTATCATCAATGAGGCTCCAGAGCCCAGTATCCTCGACCTGCTTGCCTAGTTTTTTTTATGGGTTAAGACGGCAAACGAGCCATCTAATCAGCACCATGCATGATGCAGATGCGTTGGTGAGTCTATTTATTGTGGCTACTGTTAGGGAAAAGAGGGGAAAGGAGAATGAAATGGTCTGAAGGAGGAATTTAGACTCCGACGCTCAACACTCACCGTACCCAAGGACATTTAAGAATATGTTTTCAGGGTCCAGAAACCTTTATTCAGCCGCAGCTGATTAGACTAGAAGCCAACCCCAACATAGGCTAGGTTCTGATTCACATGGGAATCTTAACAGTAAATAATCTCTAAAATTCTTTACTTTCATAGTTTCAAGACGAAAACAATTTAAAGTTATAGAGAACATTTACGTCACCGAGTGGCCTGCTTGACTCCGTATCCTAAACAATAATGATGAGGTCATTGACTTCACGTAATGTTCTGTTAGTTTTTTCCTCATTTATAGCAACAATTTTTTCAAATGAAATCAGTCGAACTGTTTCAGTTATGAACATTGTTTGTTTTTATCAGTGTTTCTGATCTAAGGAATCAAGGCAGCAGCATTATTTAATTTCTATGCCATCTATGACCTCAATATATAACACAAGATATAACACATGCAATCGTATTCAAGCTTTTCATTAAAACCTTGTCTTGTGTATGATCACTAAAAAATTATACGTGTTGAATTACTGAAAGTAAAAGATCTCGAACGATTTCAATTATTCAATTGTGATATCGGATCAAAAGACCATTCCACACATAACTTCTCGTATCGCGAGGCTTACCTTACTGTTTTATTTCTTGAAGCATAAAATTCCTTCATTTTATGGTTCTTACAACGTAATTTTAGGACTAGTAAATGTGTTTGACTAATATATAACTGGACATAAATTATTAATAGGCCAATAACCAAAGTAAGTCGTGTTTTATAGAAATGGTATGGTGCTCTCCTTTCAACAGATGGCAACTAATAATAACATTCAATATGGTGATGGTTATATGAGATTAATTGCCTTAACGGGCACATTAGTGAAAAACAGGTCCTTGGATAGTAGCACCCCAATTATGAGCTTAACACGTATAGGCCAACGTAAGAAATAGTTATGTTTAATAAGTTTCCCACCAATCATAGAAAATCTTTCCATCTTCTCGCAATGTACCATACGGTGTTCAAATAAAACATGATACCGTGGCTTTTACGAGCGAACTTCGTTGTCCGCAAAGTTTTGATGAAATAACATTTCCTCAGTTGCTACATTGAAGGAAAGTCACAATTCCTTGTATCTGTACAATATAGGAATAGGATTAAAAACGTAACGTGGTCCTTTAGTACAAGTATTGGTCTCCGGAAATCTTGGTTGACATCTATTGTAGGTGTTGTAAACTAGTCAAATAATAATCGAGTATCTCTAAATAGCATTACATTTTCTCTTCCATAGTCTATTCAGTAATGTATTCTTATTATATTGATAAATACAAAATGTACTTGTTGTACACACGGCTACAGGTCAACCTATACAAATCCAGTTTAAGCTGATCTCGCATTGTATAGGATTCTCATGCAATAAGAGGCCAGCGTAAACTGGATTTGTATAGCTTGATGTGTAGCCGTGCGTACATACTACATAGTTATATTAATTAGACTAAAGAAATGGATGTCTTGGTAGCTTAGTACTAATTTCTGTAATGCGTACTGATGTTCTAAGAAAAATATATATGACTGTGTTTTATTTATTTGTTAATGAGTACGAACCTGTGAGCCGGTTACATTCTGCACAGAAATATAAAGTAATAAAAAATACTCAAGGCGAGCAATGCTCTTCAATGTTAGTATCAATTCAGCTGAATTGTCACTAAAACTGGTGATATCGATACTTTGTCGCTTTAATAAAACTCCCAAGATGAGTAATTACAAAACCACTTTAGATATTAAATACAAGCGAAAATGTTATATAAGATGCAGAGGTAATAAATATTATATTTCATCGTCATGAATATCTTTAACGAATTTTATTTTATTATAGTTGAGGGAAGGGCGAGGAAATTTACTGAAAGTAAAATGTTGCGGTGACTCGAAATTTGAATGGGTACATTCAGTTGAATAAGCACTCGTCTTTATATATTTAGAGCCAATTCGATAACTTTTATCAGTCGACGTTTCTGTGAAATTGTATAATTTATTCCTCCGATAAAAGCAAAAACATATAAAACCTACTCTTGAGTCATCATAGGTACATGTCTAATCAATTCGATTGCTGGATCTATTTATTTATATGGTTCCTTTTATTTTTATAGAATGGTGTTAAATTGTGCTAATTATGTACGTCAAAAATTACTTTGCATTTTGAATAACCAAAAATTATATAAAAATATGAGAATTATAGATACTTACAACACAATCGTTTCAAAACTAGGTTAGTCAATAAGTACATTTAAATTGCAAATAACTCTCGATATATAATTGGTAAGGGACGAGCTGTCTCCTTGCAATTTATATCAATTAGAAATAAATTAATTAATACCGCCAACCACCCACCCTCTATTGCGTCGCGTGTATGGCTAATAAATCTAACGGGGTTAGGCTTAACTCGGATCTCACATGGTGATGCTTGTGTTCGTTTGTTTCCTGCCTTCTATGGATTCGTGGAAGAGTTGAAAAGGATAAGTCTGCTAATCATATAAGCTGTAGTTTATAAGACGTTGCATTGACAAAATCTTGGTTAGGTATACAATTGCCATATAGCAAGTCAAGGTAACCAGTTTTTTTTCGACTTCCCACTATCCAAAGATGACCCTGCGCCAATAGGAGATTGAAATAGTTTAAATCCGGTCGGGAAATCAGGTTCTCACCATTGTTATTCATCATTAAAGTTATTATATGCACAAGTTAAGTCTACGTCACTGGTTGATGTTTAATTATCATCTATTTCCCATCGGCTGACTATAAACCTCTTTTCGCGTCAATCCTCTCTTTCTTGCATTTATCGCATTCCGGTCTGTTTTGAGATGGTGTCAATATCTTTAACATTTGCGACTAGTCTGCCAATAAATAGATGGATTTTCTGCTAGTCCTATTAATTGAGATAATTAAGAATATAGTTAGCATGGTCTAGAATCCATAATTTAAACCCATGTGGCACTTGAGACGGTGCTGCCTACAGGGCATTTCCCAGCTCTAGGAGAGAAAGATGTGATTCCTAGAAGAAAAAAAACATAAATACGTTTATAGTAGGATGTAAATATTAGTTTCAATACACCGAATCTAGAAACTGTTTAAAGTATGTTCATTTGTATGTTTCATTCAAATAATGGAGTTGGCCAGTTAAAATTACATATGTATGTTGTTTTAATTGAATGCCTTTTATACTGCCGCACCTCTGGATCTAGCTCGTAAACTTTAGACTATGGTACACTGGCAACCTCTGCTGGGTGGGAATTGCATGACACAGATATTGCAATGTTGTACGTTGGAAATTTGAACCCATCCAATCCAGCAATAACTTAGGATTTCTTATCTTTTATTTCTTCATCAGTTATCGACTTGAGGGAATCTCCTTAAATAGTCCTTTGCATCAGAAACTTCAATACTATCAATTTAGTTTTGTTTAATTCGATTGAACTATAAATATTTATAATTAAAAAACCGTAATTTATCTGGATATATTTTGTTAAAACCCCAGGGGTAAGGTAAAATATATGCTGGGGTAGAGAGAGGTACTACGTCCACGAAGATCTTTCATCTAGAAATTATCGCCATAACACACTTGCTCTCTTCTCAGCTTCAGCTCTTTACTTCCCTCGGCTCTTCAGCGGTTCCATACAGACGTATGGAATCGGAAAAAATAGAACATTCATTACAAACATAATATTGATATGATCTGGAGTACTATCTAACAAAAAAATACCACTAAAATGTTTCTAGAATCCATGCCAACGTTTTTATAAAAAGGGAACACTAAAAAGGCATCACATTTGGTCCTTTAGTAACGATTCTCATATTCGTCTTTAACAAAAACGTAATGAAGCCGTGTTTGTTCATTCAATATTTACCAAAGAAACAATTACTTGGTGATATTCTTTGGATACGATCGCCGAAAGCAATCTGGTCTGTTTATCGGGCTGTAAATGGAATTGTAGTCTATACTCATCTGGGAATATTAGGGAAAGTGAACAGATGCTTGTCACACGGCGTATATTGTTAAACGTGGCTCCTTTTAGGTATTATCGAGTCGTACCGTGTTTGCTCCTTTTGATTTGTACGAGTAGTAGTCGTGTCTCGCTGGCATGACTACTTGCCAGCATGAATGGGTCGACACGACCGGGGAAGTACTACCCTCCCACAGAATATCGACGTCAAGTGGCAGTATGCATACTTTCTCGTTTCGTGCGGTGAGTGCGGAGCGCCAGAGGCCCAATTCCTCCCTCAGTCCCCTTCCTTAATTGACTCGGCAAAGCATCTGCAACTCCTTTGGTATTGCAGTGTCAATGGGAGGCGATGACTTCTTACCATCAGGTAGCTCGCCTGTTCTTTTGCCGAGAAAGGCCATAAAAAAATAACAGCGATGTGGTAAGATCGATCCCTTTTAAATACTTAAAACAAGATACTGACCTTCGTGCGTTTCATGACCTATTCCATTACTGAACTGACTTTATATTAATGTTGTCGTTACTTTGGACTAGGCAAGACTAACATTATCAAGATTTATTCTATAAAAAGGACACTTTCTTTCATTCTTACACAAACTGTACGGATATCCTGTAATATTGTATGGTATTAGGAGGGATCATCATACAAATGATGACTACGATAATCTAATAGGAACTCCACGGTGACTAGGTTGATGCTTTTGTTTACTATCGAGCCTCCTTTCTAATAATTAATTTATCATCACTTCACTACATAGTATAAAACAAAGTCGCTTTCTCTGTCCCTATGTCCCTTTGTATGCTTAAATCTTTGAAACTACGCAACGGATTTTGATGCGGTTTTTTTTTAATAGATAGAGTGATTCAAGAGGAAGGTTTATATGTATAATACATACATATTTTAGTATAGAAAAGCCGAGAAACTACGCGGGCGAAGCCGTGGGCGGGAAGCTAGTTCATAATATAATGCATGAGGATAAGGTTATATATAATATCGTCCGTCATTCTGTGGCTTTATTGCTGAAATCAAAGTTTTCCCGGCAAATTGGTCAAGGAACATCACATCGATTCCGGACGGAATTCCGTAATATTCAATTCCTTTAGACAAATTATATTTTGATCGTTCTTAGCAATGATCTCAGGATCTTAAGTATATCCAATGGGTGTTCGGCATAACCAGTTACACCATTTGAGATTCTAAGCTCAGCTCTATTAGCGTATTCAACTTCACTTACATCTAGCACTATTAATACAACCGTCCAAAAGCAATGTTATATACATATGTATATTTCACTCAGTTCCATCACTCCAATAACCGTCCAAAAACCTTGATTCCCAAACACCGACCCCCCATAGCCCTCGTTCAGCAAAATATTACTTTACTTGTTAGTGTTACCCTATAGTTGCGAGTTTGCTAACATTCTGTATTATATATGTTTCTTTGTATCTTACGCCCAACTTCCAGATAGTTTCGTTGATATCGGCCTGTTGACAGTCCCTCCTATTATTTTGTCGCACATTCTTTAATTGTATATGTATCTTGTTTAGGAGTTTTTCTTTTCAGTTTCCTTGGGAAGGGTATTAATGACTAGTGTATTGCGTTTTAATATTTGATTGCCGGTTCGAATGAAGTTGAATTATTTCCGGCTTTCCTTGAAACTCGCCAATTTCGTACGACGCCTTCCTGGCTCGTCGCCATTGTGTCAGCTAAAATAAAAACAGCCTCTTTAGCCGATGACTCCGTACAGTTATCCTTGTATAAGGATAACTGTTTAATCTCGCAAATATTCTTTGTCATAAGATCCAATAAAAATACGAATATCGGATTAATCTGATCGGATGTTCAAGGAAGTACCAACGTTATTAGATTGGCTTAACTTCTCAGATAAGTGCACCGAATCCGTGGAGTCGTAAAGCGATAAGGATTGTGTTCAATACCCTGAAACTTGGAAGAGTATAAGAGGTTGAAGCAGTGTCATTTACGACCTTTGCAACCCGCAGAGATACGAATCTTGTGTATCGATTCATTCCTTGGGTAGGAGATTGGAATAACTGTTACGTAAGAAGTTGAGAGATAGCTTAAACTAATAAATGCGCAAGTTTGGTTAGTTTAAGTCTTTTGACCTTTGCTTGTAATGAATTCATTTGAATAAAGTTTGTATAGTTTGCGTAACTCCTTTAAATCAATAGCGGAGTGAAATTTAGATAAAATTGGAGGCTGAGAGAGTCAGAATATTATTGTTCAGCAAGAGAAAGTTTTTTTTTTATTAGGTCAAGGTGAAGACAGAGGATGTAGATACCATTGTTTTTTCGCCTGTGATGCAGATATTAAACGAAATGAAATAATAATAAAATCGATCTTTATCCCCAGCATCTTACATACATACATACATACATACACTCACGCCTTTTTCCCACAGGGGTAGGCAGAAACTATGGACTGCCACTTGCTACGACTCTTGCATATCTCTTTCGCTTCTTCCACATTCATACATCTTTTCATACACACGCGCCGGTTGCGAGTACTACGCACCTGACCTTTTTGGAGAACCTCGCCGATAAGATCGGTGTACGTCCTTCTAGGGCGACCTCTCCCGACGCTGCCACTAACATTCGCCTTATAAATTCCATTCGTTAATCGTCTTTCATTCATTCTCTCGACATGCCCAAACCATCTTAGCATATTCCTTTCAATACGTGTCACTATATCATCTTTCAGTCCGCAACGTTGTCTTATCACACTATTTTTCAGTCTCTCATTCTGTGTACGACGATTGTATATGTGTATGACGATTGTATAGTTTGTATAGGCTAAGATACATTATGTTTATAACAAGTCAAATAGTCTAAGAAAATTGTTCCTCAATAAACTTACCCCTTTCCACGAATTTTGTAATGACAAATAAAAGATTATTTGGTTGCTTGTTTTCCTGTTAGATTCCAATTAGAAAGATAATAATAGAAAATAGACATAGGATATTGCATAATATAGTTAGAAACTAATGATTTAATGTAAAATAGTACTGAGTTGAATAAAGCACAACTTGCGACCCCCCGCTCATTTAATATAAGAACGCGCACTAGCCGCGCAAAGTCAGTCTTCAAGTTTCAGTCATCGAGTAACCGGCGTGGGGGGAACAAGAGAAATAAATGAGGCCTTCTTATTTCCTGCGTTCTGACGTCGCCAACCCCAGCAGGTGATGTGCAGTCGTGCACATTATATGGTCCTTCGAGCCGGATTTAAGCCTCGTCTTTCAAGAAATATCAAGACCTCAAGATTATAGAAAATTTCAACGAAAATGCCGGTTACAAGATCAACGTCAGGTCGTTCCTGCCCGCCTGTATCCCGTGATCAGGTGGAACCTGCCTCCACCGCCGAGCCATCCGGGACAGCAGGCCCTGCCGCCGCGCAGGCGACCCCTGCGTCCGCTACCGCCACGTCGGAGACTACCGCCACGTCGGAGACTGCCGCCACGTCTGCGACTACCGCCACGTCCGCGACTACTGCCACGTCCGCGACGTCGGCCACCGCCACGGCCCGTCAAAAACAGTCTCTAGGTTCGTCAAAAACTAAACGAGACTCAAAGAAATTACGACTTGCACGCGCCAACGAGGAGGTGATCAAACTTCAGCTGAAGCTCGCCACAGCGCGCATCGCAACTATTGAAGCTGAACACGAAGAGGACGTCGAAGATAGTGACGCTGAGACAACATCGTCGCAACAAGATACGACACGAAAAGTCGGGGACTGGCTGAACGAGTCACAGCGGCACGTGCTTGCGCTTACTGACAAGCCCCACGTGACCGCTCAGGAAGCGCCGACTCTTCAGCCAGACGAACGGGTTGTCTCACCCCCCCCCTGCCCGGTACCGTGCGAGCTGCCGCCTGCGCGCACCGTGCCCGTCGTAACAGAGCCGTCAAACGTTAACCTCAAGAAAGAAGATTTTGTCGCCCCACGCGCGCCTCAACAAGTCGACCTCGCCGAGCTA
The DNA here is from genome assembly GCA_958496365.1 of Subacronicta megacephala. Taxonomy (NCBI): domain Eukaryota; kingdom Metazoa; phylum Arthropoda; class Insecta; order Lepidoptera; family Noctuidae; genus Subacronicta; species Subacronicta megacephala. The sequence goes on from OY292535.1 coordinate 9,507,344, forward strand.
GCGTCTGCAATCGCCCTCGCCGCCAAGGCGGGATCTCGCCCGAAATTCATGACCGAGTTGCCGACATTCGCCGGGGCCCATCAAGAATGGCTCACATTTCGCGCGGCGTACGAAGAATCCGAGTCGGCATTCACCGAGGCCGAGAACCTAGCAAGATTACGCAGAAATATAAGGGGAAGAGCAAAAGAAGCAGTCGAGAGTCTCCTACTGTTCAACGCGAAGACCCAAGAAATTATGAAGACATTAGAAAATCGCTTCGGTCGCCCGGACTGCATCGCACTCGCCGAGATAGATCGCATGCGAGCGTTAAACAAAGTGACGGACAACGCCCGAGATGTATGTGTGTTCGCAAGCCGTGTATCGAACGTCGTCGCCACACTACGCGCGCTGAAGAAAACCCACTACTTGTACAACCCGGAGGTAACGAAACTCACCATCGAAAAGCTGACGCCTGCGCTGCGGTATAGGTGGTTTGACTTCGCCGCGGACAACCAAGAAGATGAACCGGATTTGGTGCGACTCTCGCGCTTCCTCAACAGGGAAGCCGAACGATGCAGCCCGTACGCGCCCCCGGAGACGTGCAATCAAGAACCCGCGGCGCCGAGAAAGCCACCTACGAGAACATACGCCGCGACCGCTGCTCGATTGCCGCCGCCGGACCGCCAACCTACGTGCGCGTTCTGTGCTACCCCGGGACACGACATTACAAGTTGTGACAAGTTTAACAGTGCCACGACGAACGAACGCTGGGACATAGCAAAAGAGAAGAGATTGTGTTTCGCGTGTCTGCGGTATAGAAACCGTACCCATCACTGCAAGCGCAAGAAATGTGAAGTCGACGGCTGCAAGTACTCTCACCATCGTCTGTTACACAACGACGTGAAACTGAGCGAGGTGCAAGCAGAGACAGTCGCGTCAACTCGAACAAGGAAGAATTTCACATCGTATTTGAAGATATTACCAGTGCACGTGACCGGACCGGCGGGAGCTGTGGACACGTTCGCTCTCCTGGACGACGGCTCGACGGTCACACTCGTCGACGCCGACATAGCGAGAAAAACCGGCGCATCGGGACCTCAAGAGCCGCTGCGCATCGAGGCGATCGGCGACAACGAGCTCACGTCCGCCGCGTCGCGACGTGTTCACCTGACACTCAGCGGGCCCTCCAGTCAAGAGTTCGATGTTCATGCGCGCACCATAGAAGATATGAAATTGTCGGCGCAAGTGATACACACGGAAGACATAGAGGACTGCGAGCACCTGCGAGACATAAGAAGCGACATCCTATACGAACAAGCGGAGCCGCGCGTCCTCATAGGTCAAGATAATTGGCACCTCCTGCTCCCGACTGAGGTGCGCGTCGGACGCCGCGATCAGCCGGTCGCATCACGCACGGCCCTGGGATGGGTCGTACACGGAGCCAGCGCACGCACCCTGTCGCAGCGCACCCACCACGTGAACTTCGTGCGCACAGAAGAGGAGAGCATGGACGAGCAGTTACGAGATTACATCGCCCTCGACTCGCTGCTAGTGAACCCCAAGCTGCCGAAGAACGACCCAGAACAGTGCGCCCTCGATCAACTCAACCGTGACGTGGTCGCCAGAAACGGGACATACGAAGCCCCCCTGCTATGGAAGAGTGATGACGTCATGATGCCGAACAACTACGACAACACTCTGAAGCGACTACTGAACATTGAGAAGAAGCTCGACCGTGATCCGTGCCTGAAAGAAAAGTACAACGAGCATATGGCCGCACTCGTCGCGAAAGGTTACGCCGAGCCCGCCCCAGCCGAGAAATCCGCCAACAAGACGTGGTACCTGCCACATTTCGCCGTGGTCAACGCCATGAAGCCAGGAAAACTCCGCATCGTGCACGACGCCGCAGCCAAGACCAAAGGTGTGTCACTGAACGACTACCTACTAAAAGGGCCAGACTTGCTGCAATCCCTACCCGGCGTACTCATGAGGTTCCGGCAACGAAAAATAGCGGTATCGGCGGACATACGGGAAATGTTCATGCAAGTGAAAGTCAAGCCGGAAGATAGAGACGCTCTGCGATACCTGTGGCGAGGCGACCGACGCGACTGCCTACCCCCCGACGAGTACCGGATGACGTCACTCATATTTGGCGCAACATGCTCACCCGCGACAGCTATATTCGTAAAGAATCACAATGCGAGAAGATATCAAGACACGCATCCCGACGCGGTGAACACGATCATACGAAATCACTACGTCGACGACTTGTTGCAGAGCTACGACACCGAGACACAAGCGATCGAGAATGCAAGCGACGTAGACAGGATTCACCGCGGGGCGCATTACGAATTACGACAGTGGACGTCAAATAGTGAAAAAGTGTTAAACGCGCTGTCGCCAGGTGCAACCCAGCACAACGTCGGCCTAGCAAACGCCGACAACCCGACGGAACGCGTGCTTGGCCTGGAGTGGAGACCGAAAAGTGACGACCTAGGTTTCAACCTTAACCTAGCTAGACTTCCGCCAGGCATCCTAGACAAGTCTAGACCGACGAAACGTGAAACACTCAAGATATTGATGTCGCTGTTCGACCCGTGCTTCATACGTGCGAAACAAATATTGCAAGAAATCTGGCGCCGAGGCACGGACTGGGATGCCCCCATCGACTCTGACCTAGCCGAACAGTGGTCAACATGGACTCAACACCTACGTCGACTCGGTGACATCAAGATACCCAGGTGCTACGAGATGTACAGCGCAGCGGCAACGCTCGAATTACACGTCTTCGTCGACGCCAGCGAGTCTGCCTACGCCGCCGCTGCTTACTGGCGTGCTACTACGAGCGACGGCCGCGTGTACATCACCCTTGTGGCCGCGAAAACCAAAGTCGCGCCGCTCAAGCTGACGTCAATACCGCGCCTCGAACTACAGGCCGCGGTACTAGGGAGCCGACTGGGAGCGACGGTCGCCGCCGAGCACGACATCAAGCCCGCCAAAACCACGTATTGGACAGATAGCAAGACCGTCATCACGTGGTTGCATACAGGCGCACGGTCATATCGTGCGTTTGTCGCGCACCGCATCGCCGCGATAGAAGACAACACACAGCTGAGCGACTGGCGTTGGCTACCCACGACGCACAATGTAGCCGACGACGCGACGCGCGACGTGCCCCCCGACTTCAGTACCAGCCATCGCTGGTACCGCGGCCCGTCGTTTTTGTACGACGCGCCGTCAGCGTGGCCCTCTGAAAGGCCTACTCTCCCGGAATCAACCGGTGAGGAGAAGGTCCACGCAGCCATCGAGCGACGAGCGTCGGTGCGAGAGGCGGTCCCTGACCCCGCTCGCTTCTCCAGCTGGCAGCGCCTATTGCGCGCCACGGCGCGCGTACTCCAGTTTATAAAAAAGTGTAGTGAACGTGTAAAAGGAAATAGTGACTGTGTAAATTATAAACGGTACGCGCGAAATAAACAAAAGGACCCTCAGTGGAAAAGTGTAAATAAAAACAATCAGTGTAAAAAGACGCTAAAAAGTGACATAAAGTTAAGTGCGCCCATACATATGGATATGCAGTGTATGCTGGACGCTGAAGTGTTATTAGTGAAAGTGATTCAAAGTGATGCGTACGGTGCGCCCCCTCACGACTTGGACGCTCTAAGGAAGGGCGCCCTACGATCGCTCCCACTAGTGATAAACAATGGACTAATAACAATTAACGCGCGTGTTAGTGAAGACATTAACGACATACGTCGTCGCCCCGCGGTGTTAAGTGGTGATCATCATATCACGAGACTATATATTGATTACGTGCACCGCCGGTACCATCACGCCGGGGTAGAGACTACAGTGAATGAGTGTAGAACAAAATATTGGGTGACGCGCCTACGCCCTACAGTGCGGTCCGTGCTAAGTAAGTGTCTGCCGTGCCGCCGACTAAGGAACACGCCGCCGACGCCGCCTACCGGCGACCTGCCTCCGTGTCGCCTCGCCCATCACAGACCCCCGTTCACATACACCGGGGTGGATTACTTCGGCCCGCTTACTGTCACAGTGGGCCGGGGTACACAAAAAAGGTACGGCGTGTTGTTCACTTGCCTTACGACACGCGCCGTACACGTCGAAGTCGCCGCCACGCTGAACACGGACTCGGCGGTCATGGCCCTCCGGCGATTCATAGCACGCCGAGGGCGCCCCAGTGAAATATGGTCGGACAACGGAACTAACTTACACGGCGCGGACAACGAGCTGCGACAAGCCCTGGAAAACGCGACACAGTACGAGGCCACAAATAAAGCTATATCGTGGCGCTTCATACCCCCAGGCGCCCCATTCATGGGCGGCGCTTGGGAACGCCTAGTGAAGAGCGTCAAGACAGCGCTGTACACTGTGCTACACGAGCGACGGCCTACCGAGGAAGTGCTGACCACATTGCTAGCCGAGGTCGAGTTTACAGTTAACAATAGACCGCTGACCCATGTGTCAGTCGACCCACTCGACCCCGAAGCCCTGACGCCGAACCACTTTCTCCTGCACGGCCCCACCTGGAACCCAGCGCCCGGGACGTTTGATGACAAAGACTTGATCGGCCGCACACACTGGCGCGCAGCCCAGCGCCTCGCCGACATGTACTGGGGGAGGTGGGTAAAGGAGTACCTGCCAGAACTGCGCCACCGGCGGGAGCCCCACGGACGAGGGCCGCCACTGAACAAAGGTGACGTAGTCCTGATCGCCGACAACACCCTGCCCCGGAACTTGTGGCCCATGGGTCGCGTGGTCGCGACGTACCCCGGACCTGATGGAATAGTAAGGACAGCCGACGTGCGCACCAAGGGAGGCCTGCTGCGGAGAGCTACTAAGAAGTTGGTCATCCTGCCTACATCGTGATCGTCTACACCGTGAAGATATGAACCGACTGCCAAGCGGTTCACGGCGGGAGAATGTGTACGACGATTGTATATGTGTATGACGATTGTATAGTTTGTATAGGCTAAGATACATTATGTTTATAACAAGTCAAATAGTCTAAGAAAATTGTTCCTCAATAAACTTACCCCTTTCCACGAATTTTGTAATGACAAATAAAAGATTATTTGGTTGCTTGTTTTCCTGTTAGATTCCAATTAGAAAGATAATAATAGAAAATAGACATAGGATATTGCATAATATAGTTAGAAACTAATGATTTAATGTAAAATAGTACTGAGTTGAATAAAGCACAACTTGCGACCCCCCGCTCATTTAATATAAGAACGCGCACTAGCCGCGCAAAGTCAGTCTTCAAGTTTCAGTCATCGAGTAACCGGCGTGGGGGGAACAAGAGAAATAAATGAGGCCTTCTTATTTCCTGCGTTCTGACGTCGCCAACCCCAGCAGGTGATGTGCAGTCGTGCACACATTCCTAGTTACACCGCACATACTACGCAAGGAACGCATTTCAACAGCATTTATTCTACTTTCATGTCTCTTCTGCCATACCCAACATTCACTTCCATACATAAGTGTAGGTACCAGCACACCGTTGTGGATAGCCAACCGTGCCTTTTTTGACAAGGACTGATTAGCCACAACTGCATGCATAGCACCATTCACTTTATTTCCCGCATTCACTCTCCTTTCCACATCTGCATCAATCTTACCATCCCTGGTAAACACACTTCCTAAATAAACAAACTCACTCACTTGCTCAACACTGTTACTCTCTATATTTACATCGCACACACATATATCTTCTTCTCTTTCAAAAACCATAACTTTCGTCTTACTAACATTTATTTTCATACCCTTCATCTTGTATGCTTCCCCAGCATCTTTTCTTGATTAAATCTTTTTTTTTTCTGTTTATGGGGGAAGCCTTCAAAAGGCGACCGTTCTTTGGGGATTACACCGGATAGTGTGGGATTCTTACCCACTAAAACCACCCCGGTGGCTACCATCAGCACATGGAGAGGGGCATTGTGTCCTCTTAATAGAACACCCTAGAAACCTCTCTCTGCAACGCCTGTTAGGGCACATACAAGATTATAAACGAAATAGGTATACGTGTTGTCAGATGGGCTACTATTTCTGGACTCACTGTCTTAACTGGAATTCTCCGACAAAACAAAACCCCTCCCCCTAATATGTTTGTCAAATAATTTTTTTTTACATATACAATCACGCCTGTATTCCCCGAAGGGTTAGGCAGAGGTGTATTTAATGTGCACCCACTATCTGCCGGTCTCATGTAACAGGGGGCGAGCCTATTGCCATTCACCGGGCACAGATCCAGACTCCGAGCTGCTACTGAGAATTTCATAAAAAAAAAACAAATAACACGGCTCAATCTGGGAATCGAACCCAAGATCTCTAGCGTAGCAGTCGCGATACCACTAGACTAACGAGGCAGTTTTTTTTTATAGATTATTGATATTCATTATATTGTTCCTTGTTACAGATGTAGGTTACGACTACGTGGTAGATCAGCAGCCGATAGGGAAGCTGCTGTTCAGACAGTTCTGCGAGAGAAATAGACCTCAGTATCACAAGTACAATAACTTTCTAGATGCGGTAAGTATTCACCGATTGATTTATTCCATACCTATAAGCTTCCCACTAGGAGTTCTATCTGTACCTGGTTATAATACCAAAATTAGAAAGCTAGGGACTGCGGTGAATGAGACAAAATAATGGGCCTATAGCCAGCAGTAGCTCAGGTTGTAGATGATGAAGATCTACGCTTAAGCAAGGGGAGAATAGAAAGAATATACTATCATGCCTGTATTTCCCAAAGGGGGGCAGAGGTCGCGGGTATATTTCGGGTAAATTACGTTGGATTTAAAAAGGTTTAAGAAATAATACATTCAACAGTCGGGTTAGGTCCCGTGTAATAAGGGGCAAGCTTATTGCCATTCATCATCGAATACATATCCATTCTATACCCATAGAGAGAAGTTCATAGAAAAACTCAATAACACTGCTCGATCTGGGATGCTCTCGCACTAGGATCCAAATCATTCCACCACCTCTGGGCCGGAGTCGACGGCGCCTTTCAATTTCTAGCGTACATTGAGTGGAAGCTCTAACCCAGCGATGGGTCTTTAAATGAAGACATAATGCGAATTTTATGCTTAGTTTGTAATAATATTAAAATTAAGACAATTTCGATTTTTTTACATATAAATCTCGATTAAAGAATAGTTGTTGTACTACTTAAACTTAAATTTTTTATACTAATTTTACTTTTTTTTTTGTTGTTTTGCTGGTAGTTACTACTTGGAAAAGATTAAAACATTTGCATCACTTATAATTATGCACTGAGAATTTTACCACAAGATACACCTCATATCCACGCAAGTGGACTCTCATTTTAATAATTAAAATGTTCTCTCCAAACTATTTGATTGTTTTTCTAGACCAGTATCGCCAATGCTCGAAGGTCCATAGTTTTGCTTGCAGACAGACAGGTATGAGGTGGAGGTGGACGAGACGCGTGCGATGCTGGCAGCCGAGGTGTTCGGCAGGTACCTTAAGACCGATGACTGCGAAGCTGTGACGGACGTCGTCAGTCGACAAGTCATTGATGAAGCTAGTGCGACGATAGATGGTAAGTAACTGCTGCGGCAGCAACAGCTTCTTATTAATTGTTGGTCCTTTGAGCTATGAAACCGCTGAGTTTTTTCCTGACGAAAATAAATCGACCATAACACACGATTCATGGATTCATCTGGTTCAGTTTTGTAACCATGTGTTTATTTTGAGTGCATATAGCCTTTTCGAAATAAGTACAGTCGCCAGCAGGTCAAGGTATACAAAACTGTCAAATTTCTCCAAATGATTTTAAACCTTAATTTGTTAAAGATAAAGTTCAAAATCAACTGAGAAAATTTTACATTTTGTGGTAACTTGATGTGCTGACCACCGAACATTTTATACAAATGCTTCATGATTGCGGATAGAAGGACCAACAAAGAGTCAGCCATGTTTGTTAAGACATTTTGTAGTTATTAAATTGAAAAGAAAAAAACGGATGTCACACTAATTGACACTATAGATAAAACTACTGCTTTTATATTTGCTAGTTCATAAAGTCTACAGCTGGTGTTTTACGGTCGCGTGTGTAAGGACCAGCTTCTTATGACTGGCTTTGCGTGACAAACTATACCTAGATGTTAAAGGTGTTTCGATCTATTTGTTTAAACTAGTTTTACGGTTACCACCGTATGTGTATTCATTCGTACGATACCGCTTTTTTTTATTGTTCTTCCAATGAAGTATTAATTTGCACTGATAAGCCTTTTTACACACATCGTTATTGTTTTTGCAGGCGGCTCTAGAGACATATTCATAGAATGCGTGCGATGCGTGAAGAGTTTCCTGGCGGGCGCTCCGTTCGCGGAGTTCGAGCGCTCGATGTACTTCCACCGGTACCTGCAGTGGAAGTGGCTGGAGGCGCAACCAGTCACACAGCACACCTTCAGGATGTACCGGGTGCTTGGCAAGGGGGGGTTCGGAGAAGTTTGCGCGTGTCAGGTTTGTGATTATTAACTGCTGCTATAATCAACCGCCAAACTATTGAACTGGATTTTATTTATATTCGAAAGAAAATAAAAATTACTGCCTCATTAGTCGATCCCCAGGTAGAGCAGAGTGTTATTGGGTTTTTCTATGAAATTCCCAGTAGCAGCTCGGGAGTCTGGATTGGTGCCCGGTTAATGGCAATAGGCTCGCCCCCTATTATATGGGACCTAAACGTACCGGCGAAATGTGGGTGTTCATTAGTAAACCTCTGCCTAACCCTTCGGGGAATACAGGCGTGATGGTATGTTATAAAATAAAAATATTTTGAACGATTTGATCGTTGATGTAACTTAACAGTAGAATGATTACTCAAATTCGATGCGTCAAATTTATTAAGTTGCTTTGAAGCAGAATATTTCGAAGAAGCATTGTTTATCAGTATACAAAAGTTGCAGTCATGGGCTGTCATGCGGATATTTACATATAAATACAATATGCAAAGTCCTCCCTCTATGTAATATGTTTAGCTTCGCTAGGAAACTGGATTATATTATGATCTTCGTGTTCACGCTATATATTAACTTAGTTGGACCTTCGCCAATACCGGAAGCAGATCAATGTTGTCTGACATAACCTATTCTGGATGTCAATATGTATACTTTTGGCCAAATAGCAAATCATTGTAGTAATAAATAACAATAAAAAATATATTTAAGAAATAATAATGATATGTTTGATATCTTAACCTTGATGATATTACTTCATTATACAAGACTAGTGTGTAATCTTGAAATCGAACAGAGAATTTATTTCGGTGATCATATCGACCTCCGAAAACGTTTACTAGTGACGTTTTTTGAGGTCGATTTGATCACAAACGGTCTCGGTCGCGATAAAATGTCCCTATCCAAATTAATGTTCAAGTAGAATAACTAATTCTGCTGTATTGGTAAGTACAGATAGAGAGAGCGTCACCCACGGTAGTAAATCGGGAATAATGTAGCCGTCGAAAGGTACAAGAATAATTGAAATAAGTTCAGTACATTTAGAGATTTAAAAAAATATTTTACTCTTCATAATACATTGTATAATGTCACGTCTGTAATTCTCGACGGATTGAACATAGGATCTTATTTATATTTAAGGCCTCATTTATTAGGCTGCGACCCAGGTGGCATTGCTATTAACCGGGTATAACAACGAACTGTTACTGAAATTGCCGGTTACAAATCTCAATAACATTGACCCTCGGATAGAACCTAAGACTTCCGGCCACACTTGGACGCTGTTCACTAACAAAGCGGTTCAATAAATAACATAATAATATGTAATTTATTCCAGGTGCGCGCCACAGGGAAAATGTACGCTTGCAAGAAACTAGAAAAGAAAAGAATAAAGAAGCGCAAGGGGGAAGCCATGGTGCTCATAGAGAAGCAGATACTGCAGCGGATCAACTCGCGTTTCGTGGTGAACCTCGCGTACGCGTACGAGACCAAGGACGCTCTCTGTTTAGTGCTCACTATTATGAACGGTGAGTTTGTTAATGATATATGAAAGAAAGAAAGAAATAAAATTTATTGATAACACACAAATATTTATAAAAGAACATAAATTACAACAAAGAGAACAGAGTATTTACCTAATAGGATTGGCATTCTTGCTGGCGCACCTTGCTATATCTTTACCATGAAACATTTACTGTTCCACTGCTGGGCACTGGGTATTCAAATAGAGGTAGAGGTGATCTACCTATATTCGAATTGAATTGCGAACATTTTTTCATTTTGTCACTATAAATAAGCCGTCTTGTTCTTTACTTAATACCATCGTCAACCCATTACAATGTCCCACTGCTCGGGACGATTCTCCTCTCAGTATCAGATTACCACACTGACCTAGCGATAGGCAGACTAACACATGCCATCGAGAAAATCTCTCAGGTATGCAGGTTTTCTCACGTTGTTTTCCTTCTCCGTTTTTAGCGAGTGATAGTACCTTAGTTAGTACCTTATATTAAAAGTGCGTTTCTATTAAGTGTTACTTTAATAAAAACACACACAATTGACATCAATTATAACTTGACCAACTTAACTTGGCCATAATTTCTGGTATTAAAATTCATGGAATAGTTAAAAAAGGTTGGAAAGGCCGCTGCAATTTTGTTGTGTTGCCGCTTGACTCTCACTATTTTAATAAAAACTACTTCCAGGTGCGCTTATTATGTTAAATGTTGTATAATGTTGGTGTTCGCAGGTGGTGACCTGAAGTTCCATATCTACAACATGTGCGGCGCGGACACGGGGCTGGGGCTGGAACGTGCGCGGTTCTATGCAGCACAGGTCGCATGCGGGCTCGAACATCTACACAAGATGGGCATCGTATACAGGTAGGGTCAGCGTACTTCTTGCTTCCACATGTACTTCGGTCTATAGTCGAGAGTGAGTGAGCATCGGAAGCCGGTGCATGCTATTGCGAGCAAATTATGCTTGAAAAGGAGACAGCAGAAGGGGAGAGAGAAATATCTACCTCTCTGGGCCAATCAGATCCCTGGCCTCCGTCAGCTGTGGCTTGCGGGTGGCTATGTTTTGGAGTTCGTTGGATTATCTCAAATTCATTACGAAGTATTAGACCTGTTAGAAGAAGTTTTATTCACTTCACTTGTTGTGAAGGAAAAAGTGGTAGCAGAGTCGTATCAAGAGGTCAAACAGAAGGCAGAGAATAGAGAAGAGTGGCGATTGCACCACCGACAAGAGCTGAGCTCTTAAATGAGAGAGAAAGACCTGTTTCCCGAAAGACATAGATCAGTCTATAAAAATAAATAAAATGTGTTTGTAATGTCAAAATAACACTTTCTTAGGAAAGTATATTTGTACTTATGACAGAAAACAAATTTAAAAATTTTTGGCTGTTTGTTCCGGCTAATCTTCGAAATGGCTGGACCTGTTTTGACGACTTTCACTGGCACATAGCTGATTTAATAATGAGGATTTCCGCATGCCAAAAAGCCTATTAAACATCAAAACATGAAATCAAAACCGGCGTTTATAACCGCTAAGCTAGTTTACTAGAAGTGGACTGACGCAGATAATATTGAGAAAGTTGTTTTCCACATTTTCAGAGACTGCAAACCAGAAAACATTCTGCTAGACGACGCGGGACATGTTCGCATCTCCGACCTGGGACTCGCTGTGGACGTGCCTGAGGGGGGCAGCGTGCGGGGACGGGTCGGGACGGTCGGGTATATGGCACCTGAGGTATGTACAATCAATAATTCTGACTCTTATTATTATTGATATAAGGTCCAAAAATAATTAACTGCCACGAATGCTCATTAAACACTGTATATTTTGATTATTAATCAATATAATAATATTGATAAATGAGAACACTGACCAATCGACTGCTTGGTAAAGCCATGTTTACCGCGGTTAGTCTGTGGATGGGTAACCATTCTTAACACATTGAGAGCACATAAAGCCGTCGCTCGCAGTTAGGGGCCTAAAAAACAATATCCTTAGGATGTTGTCATTATTTGCCTATTGCCATTATCCGGACGGACGGTCATTATCACGGATCTAAACTTCCATCTGCTATTGAGAATTTTATAGACGATCCTCAATAACACTATTCGACCTCGGAATCAAACCCAGCACCTCTAGTGTAGCAGTCACGCTTAGGGCCAATAGACTAATGAGGCAGTCCAACAAATAGTGCAACTCATGAGATAGTTTATATTGATACAGTATTTTTTTTATAACTTTTAGGTGATAGACAACGAGCGCTACACGTTCAGTCCGGACTGGTTTTCGTTCGGTTGCCTCGTGTACGAGATGATCGAAGGTCGCGCCCCCTTCCGTGCGCGCAAGGAGAAGGTAAAGCGGGAGGAGGTGGATAGGAGGGTCAAGGTCAGAATCAATGATGATTTTCTAATTATAATTGGTATTACTGATAAATGAATAATGCATATAGAAAGAAAGAAAAAAGTATATTTTGCGAAAATTGTGAGACTAAGACTAGACTAGTGATTAGTGCGTCTCATCCTCGCAAGGATAGGAAGTGGCAATCAGCAAAGTGTAAAGTGACCTTGCCTAGTGATCTTTTAAAGTGCTAATAATTGGGTACTTGAGCATAATAGTACACAGAAATAAACTAATGATGTCGTCTATATAGGCGAAATTTTATAATATTGAAATGTTTTTTTTTTTTTATTTAATTCCTTTAAAAGCAAAAACGTTCACACATTCAAATTCGGCTTCTTATACTAGTCATTACCGAGATATACTTAAAAAAATAATTATGTAATGATCTTAAAGTACCATAAACACTTCACTTGAAATTGGTGAAAACCACAATGAAAGTCTAGAATGTATTTATTGTTTGGAAACTTAAAGAGATATTTGTTACTATATTTTTTTTACATAATAGTATATTCTAGAGGGGTAGGAGGCCTTTGCCCAGCAGTGGGACGAAATGGGCTAGAAAAAAAAGTATATTCATAGTGTAATAGATCTTTTTTCCTTATAGAAATACGTATGTCCACAGCACGAACAAGAAAAATACTCGTCGAAGTTCAGTGATTGTGCGCGAGCGCTGTGCGGCGCCCTGCTGACGAAGGCGGCCGGCGCTCGGCTCGGCTGCGGCGCGGCGCGGCGCGGGGCCACACACGTCAAGGCACATCGGTTCTTCACCAACCTCAACTGGGCCAGGCTCGAGGCCGGCATGGTCGATGCTCCCTTTGTTCCTGACGTTAGTATCATCCGTATTTGAATTAGAGTTGATATAATTAAGATTGTGATGCTTTTTAAGATTATACAAGGAGTTTATTATTTATTCGTGATAATAATTTATATTTATTTTCTTAAATTAAATTGTGAATCTCACAGCCAGTTGGTAAAAAGATTCACCATTCAAATATGTTTGCGTTAAATTACTCAGCAGTTTATTACATACACATTTTGATGCTTATTCGAATTTATTCAGAGACTAGCGGCTACTTTGACATTGTGAAATGTGGCCGTCAAGATTATTCCAAACGAGTTCTTAAATATAAAAGAAATTAAAAATTTTAACATCGTTATGATAGGAAAATTCCCAAAATTTATAAAATGAAAGAATTTTCTTTGCAGCGTATTCTGCCAAGTGTGGAAATATTTGAACATTACAATATATAATAATATATATAAATATTATATCGATTCATGTGTCAATATATATCATGTCATATCGTATTTTACATATACTTACCATCACTCCAGTATTCCGCAAAGTGTTAGGCAGAGGTGTACTAATGTACACCCACAGTTCGCTGATATATTGATCCTCATATCTATTTCCTATTTCCAGCCTCACGCTGTGTACGCGAAAGACGTGTTAGACATCGAACAGTTCAGCACGGTGAAGGGAGTGAACTTAGATGCAGGTGACGACACATTCTACGGGAAGTTCAACACAGGCTCCGTCAGCATCCCCTGGCAGACTGAAATGATCGAGACAGGCTGCTTTACTGAACTGAACGTGTTCGCTAGAGGTAAGTGATCTCTTTCTTTACTTATTACTTTTGCGCATAGCACAGTTAGTTCGAAAATACTGTGCTTGTCTGAAGTTGTCAGCAAGTGATTTAGCAGTGGTAAATTTTAATAGAAAGAGTCGGCGTGAAGACAGTACAGTTACAATTTAGTATTAAAATGTTTGCTTAAAAATAGGGGATTTAGTCAAAATTGAAGATTTACACCAAAATCTTCTTTCTACAATAACGATTTTTAAGGAAAAGTTTGCTGTGACTAAGCTATTGTTATTGTCACAATTTTGAACACAATGTACCTAGAATGTGTTCATCATCATCATGAACAACCCATATAATAAATTATTGTCCTACTGCTGGGCACGGGTCTCCTCTTAGAATCTATTATAACCGAACAATTTGCGAAAAACCAAGAAAAAATTGAATTTCGCGCCCAAGGCTGACGGTTTAGCTTTAATGTGAATATTCCGGAATATCCTTAAGAGGAGTGTCCCTCGCGAACGCAACAATGTTGCACAGTTGTCGCTGTCTCTATCCCTCGCGATGCGAACGCCTGCCCGAGAGGAGAAACAACAACATTTTCACGCGTATTTCTTATGTTCCGAATTTTGGAGATTACTCCTATAATATTGTTAATACGTAAAAAAAAATCTTGTAAAGATATATTCACTATATTATCTGGGTTTCTTTCGAATCAGAATGTTTCTGTATTGATACATTGCCGAGAAATACTAGCATAAAGTGGGCCGTTTTTCAACGAAAATTGCTAATCTTTGAGCTGGTGTAACTTTTTAACCGTATATTGAAATGAAATTGTATACTACAGGAACACGTATTTTAATGATAAGATTGTTACTGCAAAATTCCAAAGACTTTCATTTGTTAATATTCAAGATAAGACCAAACTACGTTTGTATGGAGCGCGGAGCGGATACTATCCTCTTAACATCCCTGGTTTGTAGTGCGATGGCTCTCTAATATTGATTGGTGACGTGCAGGTGAGGACAGCAAGGAGTGCGCCACAGTGGACCTGCAGCTGGTGCCGCCCGCCACCACGCACGAGGACGAGA